>JAWNNQ010000544.1:382500-620979 GCA_035044765.1 Leucophenga montana
GTCCTTTTTTTGATTCAATATATTTTATTCAATAAACTTTATTCCATTTTATTGAAATTGAAAATGCTGCTTCGTCTTTTCAAGCCATTCAATGGTACATTTGACAAATTTACCGTTTTTCATTTTCATGCGCTCTATTGCTCTCACAAGTAAGAAAGAAAGAGAGCTACTTTATTTAAATGTTTCGAGGGAAGTTTTAAATTTGTTTTACAATACAAAATTAATAAAATGGTTCAAATCATTTTAAAAATGAAGAATATTCAATTAAAAAAATTCGCAACGATAGATAATTTCAATTATTATTTTTTGTTTTTAATTATTAATAAAGTAAAGTATTATATGCTTTTAATAAAAAATCGCCTAAACTCGAATTTAAAATAATTTATAATTATTTATCTACTTTTAAGTTCAAGTATTTAAAAAAATTTTTAAGATTAGACTAATTTGATTGATAAATCTATCAAAAAACGTAATATATAAATTGTAATCCACAAAATTAATTCAATATAGTAGCTCAACTCTTTTCAATTAAAGATTAAAAACTTTCATTTTTCAAACATATGCAATTATAAATTGTTTTATATTCTACTTTAGACTAGTGTTTAAACAAAAATATAAAATAAAGAATATTCTTCATTTTTAAAATGATTTAAACAATTTTGTTATTTTTGCATTGTAAAATTAATTTAAAACCTTCCCTCGAAACATATATGTACATATTTATGCTCTCTTTTTTTCTTAATTGTGAGAGCAAAAGAGCATTAATATGAAAATTTTAAAGTGACTAGCAAAACTAGCCAGTCACGCCAGCAGCATAAAAATTAAAAAATCTTTTAAAACAACGAAACAACAAAACAACAATTGACATTCTGCGAATTTTTGGAGTGAGTTTTTTGAGTGGCAAGGGGAACGGCGGCAACGCACCGGGTACCAGCTAGTATTTTATATAAACATTAAAATTTCTGTTACCTTCTTATCATGCCTAACTAAAAATTAAAACTCAAACGGCGATTTTCTTTTTATGCTACAAACCGGTCCGCCCACTTTTCTCCAAATAATATATAGCCAATAATATTCTCCTTATCGAACGCGCGAATGAAACCAATAACAAAATTAAGGAAAACCGTTTTATTTGCTATATTTCGCGAAAAGGTCGGGTCGCTAAAGACATGGTAGAACGACTCAATTTTGACTCATGGGACATGGGTTTACCAGATTGACATGCAAACCAGTCACAAGCTTCGGAATATAAGCGATTTGTTAGTGCCTTTCGGGTCTTTTCGTGTCTTTCGGGCCTTTTCGTGCCTCTGATTGTCGTGCTTATAATTAAAGGTCCGATACCGCACAAAAAAAGCCCGAATGAGGTTTTGAGGCACGAACCCCTTTGTTGAAAGAGTGAATTAGGTAGTTGATGATTTATAATTTTTATTTTATAAGTTTTATTTAGGATTATTAAGATTAATTTTGGATACGTAAAAAGGCAGAAGGTTTTCAATGGCCGCTTCAAGTGGCATCAATGGTGAATTTGAAACAGCGAGTGGATCTTAATGGTTGATACTCGCAGGTATCGGTTTTAAATATATGTTTCTGTAGACCTGCTACAGTTTTGAAGGTTCTATTACAATTCACTGTAAATTATTATTTTTGAAATTAACGTTAATTGTAGTATGACGCGTTTCAAGCGTCAACACCCTTTTTTCAAGCAGAGGCTCGAGGGCCACGAAAACAAGCCCGTGCCCTCCTCTAGTTGGAAGCCAACGAGGCCAAATATGAAACAAATCTGAAAAAGAAAATAACACTAAGCTACATAAATTGTCTTAAACTTTAATATTAAGAAACTAATTTTTATGGTATTTTACATTTTAGATCGAACAGTTTAAAAACATGCAAAGAGATGGCAATGAGCACGATCTCTGCAGGAAGCTGCTTTAAAAAAGGACTAAGCGAACAAAATATTATTTATCTAGTATTCAAAAATCTTCTTCGTAAGTATTGAAATTCATTCTTTCTTTCTCGAAGAATCTTAAGGCAGCTAAAAAAAGAATTAAGGCAGAGACTAGAATGCAAAGAAGCAAGAAGGTAAAATTTCAAAAATAACCACATCAACAATGATTTCGTTTATCGGTTGAGGCACTTTCGATAATAGTGACTATCGTTTAAACACTCTCGATTAATTTGTTTAAAATTGAAATATTTGCTGGTCAACAGCTGGTCATCGGGTGAGAAAAGCGCATGACCAAACCATAGATGGCGTCGTTGTTGAATAACGGCTTTTTGTTATTATTTTGTGTACTGTACTAAAGTAATACAAATGCAGAAAATGGCTTGACAGACCAAAAAATTTGATTCGGTTTATTATCGAGCTTTTCATATTAACAGCTGTTAATAAATGGAATTCCAGTGTTGTGAACCACAATTTCCTAAAATTTGTGCAATGCTGCCATTCTATTGTACATATTTCTGAATAACACTAAGCTATCACGATAACTAATAAAAATTCAATTACCACCTTTTTTCATGAATGGTGGCGTTCTAGTTGTGACAGTGTAACTAGCCTATAAGATCTATTCTCTTCAAAATTTGTTAATTCTAGAACACATGATCTTGATTGATGGCTAAACAAAAACCCATGAAACTCTCCGACAAATAAAACAAAAATCGAATTTTTATTTTAATTATTTTTATTACTCGTTCACTGCTTTTCTATTTGCTTTTATATGATTCACTTGCTTCTTAAACGTTTTTATTTGCATTAATTTTTTTTTTTTTTTTTTTTTGGTTTTTGGTTTTGTTCATTATATTTAAACAAGACGTTATTAATTTATTCAAACTGATTTTTTTTTATATTTTTATTCAACATTGTCTTCAATTTAGCTTATTAGTTTTATAAACTTTTTAGTTTCTTTTATTTGAAATTTGAGCATCGAATTAGCTACAGAAAACAAACAAATATTTATACATGTACATATTCCTTGAGCTATTTTCAAATAAAAATAAAATATAATAATAGTAAAATATAAAATTTAATACTTTGTATTTTCCTACACATAATTATAATACGAGTATGGTACAAGTTTTAGCTATATTGTAACAAAATTTTTAGACTAATTAAACTAGTATGTACGTCATAGAAAAACACCATTTAAATCAAGAACAAACTTAAAGGTAACATTTTTATTATGCAATTAAATTTGTTTTTTTTTCTTTCTTTCAGTAAAATCACTTTTATTATATTTATGTTTAACATTATATTTGTTGATTTTTCAATTATTGACTTATTATTTTTATACTTCCAGCTGAAACTTATTTACATACTACAAATTAAATCGTCTTTTATTCGATTGATTTTGAGTTCTCCCATTATAAACGTACATATGACTTTCTATTAGTTGTAATTTATGAAATAAACTATTTACAATTGGCTAGTGTTGTTTGTTAAATTTCAATTTCAATTCATTTAATTTTAGTTTTTTTCTCGTTTCATTTTAGTTTCTCTTTGGCATTTTTGCATTAAATGATTAACTGAGACATGCATTTAAAAGGAAGCGAGTAAGTATGCAGTGAATTTGCTCGTTTAAATTTGTTTTACTCGTTGAATGACGATTGGCGCGTTGAATGACGATTGACTCGTTGAATGACGATTGACTCGTTGATTCATCTTACTCGTTGAATGACGATTGACTCGTTTTTAGGTAGATAAATACGTAAACACTTTTTTTGTCGTACCAATAACTCCGCTTATATAACTAGTAGCGGAAAGGTACTGTTGTGTAGATTTGGATAAACATAAATAATTTTATACATTTACTACTTACTACTTTCCCGTATTTCGAATATTCGAATTTCTATCAGTACTAGTTAAAATAAATTGTGAAAAGAAATCTAAATTATTTGACAGAAAGGATCGCTCTGAAATTGCAGTCGAATTTTATTTCTTGAGCTAATCATCTAATGCAAACATGAAATACGTATTCTTAGAATTAACTACACAAGTACATAATTATTTTAATAATAATTTCTGAAAACGTGTGCTATATTGTTATTCCATGCTCTTCATTAATTAATTTTAAGCTAGTTCACAACAGACTGGCTTAATATAGGTATATATGATTTTATGTATTAATTTTCTGTCCTATATGTAGTATGTATGTATATTAGTTAAATTTTATCGTTTTCCATTTATTGACTACTATATACACAAAAATTACTTATAAACTCTGCATAATGCTTATATTTTAGTTGCTTATGGAAATACAATTTATATAATTAGATCTTAACTATAGCTTGACTACTATATTTTATAAAAAAGCTTAACCTTAACAGATTAGGTGCAGTCTAGTAGTTCATTTCTTATGTTACTAACTAATTTTAAATTTTTATTTTCGGTTCTATATTTTATCGGATTTTGTTATTGGGAATAACATTTTCAAGAAAGTAACTAGAAAACTAAATAATCGGGTGGTACCACAGAAATCTCTTTGCTCTCAAATACTCCAAATTTCATGCATAAAACTATATTTTGTGAATTATAAAATACAACGTGTGATACCAAATTAGCTTTTCCATAAAGACTTTCCATATAGGCTTTTGTATCAGATCTTATATTGTACAAATATCAACGATTTGAGTTATATGTACTATTTACTAATCAGAGAAATTCTTCTCATCGGAGAAACGCACATGATGTTGTTGTTTGAGACGTGGTCTATTTGTTGTAGTTGTTTTTGCTACTGTTGTAGTTGTGGTAGTTGCTGCTGCTGTGGGCGCCATTTTGTGTAAGCGTACCTTGACGCCATCTTGACTCTTTGATTCACTTGCAACAGCGGAAACGGAAATATCGCCAACTTCTGCTTCAATAACGATATTGAAATCATTGTCAACAATTTCATTGACTTCTTGCGATGCTTCACCGATGACGATGGCAGTGTTTGGCTTTTTGTAGTATTGTTGTTGTTGTAGTTCGTGTTGTTGTTGCTGTTGCGGTGAGTTCGTTGTCGAATTTGTCGATGTTGGCGATGTTGAAGATGTCGGCGTCGTTGTCGATGTTGTCCATTCATCGCATGAACAATAGCCGAGCGCTACATCGCCGCCCTCGAGTGCTAACGAATGAATTTCGCGCTTGTAGCGTAGCTTTTCCAAATGCTTTTCCTGTTGTTGCGGCAATTTTTTTCTAAGCACTAATTTTTGTGGCATTGATTTTGTTGTACGGCTTGCAATATTTTGTTGTTGACTGATACTGAATTGCTGTTGTTTTTGTTGTTCTTGTTGGAGTTGCTCTTGTTGGAGTTGTGCTATCAGAAGGAGTTCTTCGGGCGTTTCGGCACATAACGTTTCAATTGAACTGCAAAAAACAAAAAATTTACTTAATTATATGCGTTTATGAATTTATTGCTATCAATTTTATATAATATTTAATAGAAGTACTAAAGCTGCAAGCACTAATCCAAAATATCCTAAATGAAGCGAATGTGTACTGTAAGAGCTGTCAAAAGTTTGTATTGTTGCCACCTGCATTTAGTAGCGTTGCCACGATTGTTTCATATTACAATAGTATTCCTTATTGATAGAAATTCGACCTTTTTCTTACTTGTTCGTAAAAAATGGCCGAGATATGACCAAGAAGAGAGTTTAGCCAGCGAACTGATAATCACTCGTAGCTGCGCCGAAACACGTATCTCCGTGGCTAAATATTCTTTATGTAAGAAAAAGTTGTTGTTCTTGTTCTCTCTTCATAGCGCGAAAAATGTGTTAAATTTCTCTCAATGTTGCTTATCAGCCTAATATACAGAAATTCACTCGTTGTTAAGACATATTCTTCTAATCTTCTAATGCCTTCTAATTGAAATGTAAATAGCAAAGTTTTAAAACTATATAAATAAATACAAATTTGATCTCCAATTAATTTACTGTTTTGCTACTCTGTAGTCCTTAGATTCTGAAGTTTGTTTTACAACAAAACAAATTACTTTTTGGCATACATACATATGTAAATTGATTAACATTGCAGACGCCACTTCTCAAAATAAATAAAGGAAATATTTTGCATACGACAACTTGTGCAGCGAATTTTCCTTTGAGTGCAGCAAAACTTTAGCCAAGTTTGTCAGTCAGCCACTTAGTCATCTTAGCTGAAATTTGTGCATTATATCTTTTAATCTGTTAATTACAAAATGTGTCGCAGCTGTTAGAGTTTGCCTTATATATGAGTTTAAATGCACGAGTATACGTTTAATTTGGTATAAAACTTGCATAAAACTTTTGCGCATAAAAAGTTGTCAGGTGGTGCAAAGTTTTGAAAATCTTTGGTGAAATTTTGCTGTAATTAAACACATATGCAGATAGATATAATTAATACGAGTAGAAGCAAAAATATGAATTTTATTTTTATGTAAAATATAACAACTTCAATTAGTGCATTTCATAAAAGGTAGCTGCATTATTAAGTACCTGTTGTGCATTGCAATGATACAAATTAAATCATGAGCAAGAAATAAAGTTAACTTCGGTTGAACTGAAGTTATATTGTAATAACGTTCAAACGAAATTTAGAATCGTAAAAAAGACTTCAATTTCCATGAGATTGTGTGGCGTGAACTGTTCAAACTGATGTTTAAAATGTTTCAATTTAGGCGGCGTTGATGAATACCTTTGATACCTATACTACTTTCATGATTTACGAAAAGACGAAGTTTATTTATTCCTCCATCTTAGCGCTGAGTCATTTGATAATGAGCGATTATATTTTACGGAACGATTGATTTAATTTTTGTTGTGCAGAGTAAAAAAGTCGTACGTTTCTAATCATTATTAGATTCTGTGTTAAAGTTAAATACTCTTTTTGGAGCTTTGCCATGTCACTTTCTATAGGGTAATGCTCATAACGTTCGGTCGTAAATTTTTTATTTCATGCCAATACATTAAAGTAATGACTTCAATACCATTGTTTCCATCGCTAGATAACTGTGTGGAGATGGCTTCTTCGTAAGGTTTACGAAAGATAAGGAGTCTTTAATGGCAACAAATAAACAAGCTTGGAGTGAGATTACGGTGTACAATCTGTACATTGATACAAATGAGATATCGAATTTTCGAAGTCATAAGCAAAACCGTCGGCAGTACTCTTACAAAAGACAACAATTTTTCATACCTAACAAAAAATTTTTGTTAGCTATGAAATACTTTGAAGTAATAGGATATTAATTAAGAAAAATTACGTATGAGTGGGGTATGAATCCAAGACCCCTGGAATATTAGCCAGCACGCTAGACGGACGAGCTATCGGTACCTTAAACTTTTATTAATGTGACTGAGATACAGTAAAGTCACCGACTAGATTATCGCGAAGACTTCACATATTCTTGTTAGCCTCAAAGATATTGCAGAGTGTGGAGTAAGTATTATGCGCTTAAAGATGCAATCGAAGTATATTTAGATGACGCTGCCCTGAACCAATATAATTCAAATGTAGATCAATTTTTTTCCTTTTTTAACATGGAAACAAGCCATTAAGAACATTTTTTAGGTAGGTTTAACTTCGATACACTCCGCCAAAAACACGGTAAACACTCTGCCAAAAATTTAAAAGATACTGCTGCAAATATTACTTTGGTTAGACTTTCTGAAAGTAAGTAAACGATTTGAATCATCTTTTTGTTTCCAAGTTATTCTTCCTTTTATTTTTAAACATTTGTTTTTTCCAACGAAGGTCTCGACCATCTTTTGATATATAACTTTATTCATCAATAATTCGCTATATCCTATGTGTTCTCAGTGCAGGAGTATTTCGTTACACCAAATTTTGTTTTCTGTCTTGATTTCTTTTTTAGTTTACTCGATTTGCAGTTACTATCGACAACTTCGGGCGCGTCAAGGCAAATCCATTCCAACTATGCGCAGCATTGAGTGATGTGTAGTACTTCTATTTATCTTGTGTTCGTTGTGCAAATATTTATTTGTAATAATAAATAAATTAACGCCGTTCAAAATGTGTAAATTTTTATGCACACAAAAATAAAATGCAATTTACACATACGCATAAAACATAAAATTTACATAAGCAATAAATTGAAAAATTCAAGTAGCCAAACAAATTTTTCACCGTTTTTTCTTCCTTTACATCGTTTTGAAGTAAAGGGAAAAACAAACTTACCAAAGTCTAAAAAATGAAATTAAAACTGTGGAGAAAAAAAAAACCAACGAAAAATTAAATTAAACATACAAAAAGCGCAAACAAAATTTATTTTTTTTTTCGAGCGAGCTATAACAAAAAAAAAAATAAGAAAAGGGAAATACGTTTGTCTGAAAATGCTAAAATGAAAGTGTAGCTACAGACCAACGATGCTCAAGGATTTTGCAGGCACGCAGTCATTCTTATCGCTTCAACTGGCAGCACAAGCGGCTTTAGTAAATCGTCTCGCTCCCTTTCTCACTCTATATATGTATATACAATATATAAATACAGGTAGTGTATATATGTATGTATGTTTGTATATTCTTAAAGTTATGTCGACCAGGCCATTATTTTACCTGAATACAATTAAATTTGCATTTCTTTGCATTATTCGCACTCGACCTGCCCCACTCGCAGCTCGTTGGCTGGCTTTCCATCTCTCTCTCTCACTCTCAAGCGCATTCTTCACCGGAAAACTTTCAACAGTCATTTTCATCTACTCCAACGCCATTTTTTTTTGTTGCTCATTTGCCATACTCACTCTTCGAGCTGATTAACATTAACACAAAATGCAATTTTCACCGGTCTACGCTTTTCTTTTCTCATCTTTTTTTCGCTTTTATCCTCCAGCACATAAATTTTTGCATACATTTATTCATCAGTGGGTGTATCTTAGTATGTGTTTGTGTAACTGAATGTTGCAAGTTGAATACTTATGTGTTAAATGCGCAATAAACATAAATTTTACATTTTATGGCGTTTCATTTTAAGCAATGGTTTTAAATTATGTCGCTTCGTTTTATTTAAGTCAAAACCGCTGACAGCAAGTTTGTTTTTTGTGTAAATTATTATTATTGTTTATGTATCTTGGATTGTTGGTATAGACGAGTTAGTTTGCTTAATTGTGGGTATTTATTATTGCCCACAATAGTATCAGTACTTTTTCCGATCTTTTTATGCCGCTTCAACAGATCAGCTTAAAAGAAATGTACATACTATGGGGACTCATGCAAATGATTTGCAGACTGATTTTGCTACAATAGGGTGATTCAAAATTACATATAAAAAAGAATCAAAAAAATCAAAAAAGAATCTACTTTCGGAGAATTATATATTTCATAAAATCTGATTTTTAAGTGTCAAAAAATTCCATTCATTGTGTTGACTGTTGCCATATTTTGCTTTACTGGCATGTCATGCATGAATGTCATATCTTATCCGACTTATATTACTGCGAGTGAGAAAGAATGATACATGGCTAGCACTGCTATGTATTGTTAGGTGCCAGCTGACATTTCCATTGAAAAATTTGACATTTTTTAGCATAAGCGTACGCAGAACGTTTTGATGTACGAGCACTATTTATATTATTTACAGAGACTTGAAATACATTCTAAATGAAAATAATGATAATTAATCAATATCAAACGTTAATATTTTTTTTTAAATTATTGAATTATAAACTCTTGCGCTATTAAATACTTCACATAATACTGCTTTAATTAATTAAAACTCAATATACAAAATAATGGCACACACGTATTAAGTTTCAATTAAACAATGCGATTTTTCATTAATTAATTATTTTTAACATTCATTTGCGTTTCTTTTGTCATAAGGATTTTTTATTGTGCAAATGTGAAAAATTTATTTCTTAAGTTTTTTTGTTGTTGTAAGATTGTAAAATAGTACAGAGATGTAAAGTATGTAAGATACTCATATATCACACAAACATATGAAGAATATTCATATGCATTGTATCTGTATTGTATACTTAAAAAAACAAAAAAAATTGCAACTACAGAAATAAATACTACAGCGTAAAAAATTGTGTCTGAAAAAAAAACACAAGTTACGTTTTAATTAAAATAATTTCGTCACGCTTAAATTGCTTATCATCATTTGAGGCGGAAGTATATTAAATTGTTTACATTCTTTTAACGAGTGTCAACAAATTTGTAGATACACAGACAATTTGCAATATGGCAGCTTCATAGTATATAGTCCTTAACTCACCCCGTCCACTATAAGTCCAACTCGAAAACCGACACCTATCAGACGCGCATCTCATCGATGGCTGCCTGTGGCACTTGTTGCTGCAGATGTACTCCACCGCTGCCTCCGCCCATGCCCGATGCGGTTGACGTTGTCATGCCAATGCCCTCTGACCCATGGGCATGTGTATGTGCGTGTGCATGCCCATGTGAGTGTCCTTTTGAAGAGGATGGTGCACTGCTGACACCACTGCTGCTGCTACCACCTGAAGGTGTCTGATCCAGCAGATTATTTGCTGCTGCAGCTGCTGCTGATACTGCATTGGGCGTTGAAGACGCTGTGCGTATGGGTGGGCGTGGCGCGCGTATATGATGCGTTTGCATACCGGTCATAACGTTGCCATTCGGTTGGTGTTTGTTCTGTAGTTGTTGCTGTTGATATTGCTGTTGAAGTTCTGAAAGTTAAATAAGAATTTGGGAGCAAAAATGTCATCGTTAAATTATTAAAAACAGTTCACAGATTTGCTGCAAAGATTAAAACGGCAAGAATATGGTTCCGTGTGATGTCGTTTTCATACTTCACAGCAATCTGACATGTTGAAACCATTTGGCGTAGTCGAAATGTTCAATAGGCTTTGAAAAGTGAATCTATTGAATGTTCGAACCTATAAGTATTTTCAAGTATGATTTATGTGGTATAAACAAAACACCAGACGCTAGTTCCATTACACTATTTGCTATAGAAAAAATATCAGGGCAAAAGAAAAGATAAAGTATGGTAGTATAGAGAACACTCAAGCAAACAGCTTCGAAGCTTGGATGAATCGAATGAAAATTCATGGTGCGAGTGTTTGGAAATCTTAAAACTACATAGCTTCGCTGGATAATTTAGCATACAGCTAGGGAATGTGTTTCGGCATTGTCTCACATGCCAGACAGGATTAAAACATGGGTTAATATGATGGCGGAAGCTAAGCACTGAATTACATTAGCTGATGAATATGCTAAATCAGATAGTTTTTTCATAGATTGATTTCCTCAGAGCTAAACGCAACGAGAGTTTCTGTGAATTACTCGTCTTTTTCATCAAAGTCGATTGCTGTATAATTTTACACAACTCTTTCATATGTTACAATTCAGAATATTGTTATTGAAATGTTTCTGGGGATATTACTCACTTAACGTTGCTATTCCTGAGTCAGTTTTTAGTATGCTACTGTTGAGAGCTTCCGCAGCTATGTGCAAAAATTCAATTCCTCGAATTTTGAACGACAATTTAAAGGTGAGAGCATGGTTTGTTTTAACGCGTCCCAAAAAGAACAGAATGTTTTCATCTCATTGATCTACAGTTGCTACTGATTTTTCGTTTTGTGGATGCGGTTCTATCCAAAAGTTGTTGAAGAACATTCTGAAGGATTTTCCAGCCATCACTAATAACTCCGCGTTATGTGTGCAGTTTATGCTGACTGATCTATCACGTAGTTTTGAAATATCGTTACTATATTCTCAAGTGCTTAGAATTTCCTGATAATATTGTTTAGAAAATATTCAGCAGACATCTGTTTAGAATTCGAGAAAAACTTATAAGTACTGATTGTCACTTTTAAGCATATTGCGCTTCATTTCATATGTCAGAGGTATCTAAAACTTTCAAATGGAAGTGCATTTATTGTATTGTTAACATTAAAGATATTTTCTATACTAATAAATTATAAATTTTGTAGTCAATAAAACAACAATCGTTTTTGATATATGCAGAAAGATAATAAGATAATGAGGGAATCTGTTGGTGTAATTCACACTGCGTATGTACAAGAATACTGAGCGTATATAAGTATGTAATTATGTAAATCAATATTCATAGAATACTAAACAAAAAAAGAAAAGAAAAACATTAAATTGACCTAAGCCAATACCAAATGAAGCGTAGCAACTACCAGTAAAGAATACAAATTTAGCATTCTATGTGCACAGATATATAACGAGTAAATTTCTATTTTTCGTTCCTCTTCCTTCACTCTCCTACTTATCATATGTACGCTTACAATTAAATTAGATTTATAGCGCGTTTGATTGCAAAAACGAAGTTAATGTGCATACAAATGAAATAAAACACTCACACTCACACACACATACACATACACATACACATACACATACACATACACACAGAAATAGCATAGCTTAAGCCACACAAAATAGCAGAGAAAAAAATAAAAATGGTGACTGCACAAAAAAATGGCGTTCCATACTGTCGAAATTTGAAAGCACGGAAATCGTACCTTGTTTGTCAAGTCATCAATAAGCTTCGCTTATAAATTGAAAAGCTAACTAGTATGTGCACACTTATGCCGTGCTGCATTTGCTCCAAAAGAGAGGCATTGGTAAGGGGGAAGAAGAGAAATGTCTGTAAGCATTTACTTGGACATTTATTATATACAGAAAATGGAATTGGTCTGCAGCATGCTAAATGCGCACTGAAGCGCAACAATGAAATATTTATATTCGTTTCTATGTAGATAGATTTATATATGTCGGAATGAAATTTATTAAGGCTTAAGGATTATGTGGCATTTGTGTGTGTGTGCTTGAAATACTTGGCATGCTATGTTAAGCATAGAACAACAGGTCGTCTACATTATGTGTGCTTAGTGTTATTTTAGAGCGTATTACTTTAAAAAGTATTATAATAAATTGCTGTAGTCCTGCATTGTAGCAGCAGACATTTTGATAGACATTACTCATACTTTGTATGTAGTTAATTCGTTGCACTAAACTAAATTTCAAACATGAGTACATATTACTTAATTTTACAATTCCATTTTATGCCGACCGGAAGTTGATTAGTGTAGAATGACATGACCGGAAATGTCGTTTGCATAACTCAAAATGCACATGAAGCGCGCGTCTCAATCAAGCAACAACCGTATCGCCATCGTTATCGTCATATACTGTTGCGCTTTTAGAACGCATTAGTAGCATCATGTGCAGCAAACTACTTACCACACACACACACACACAAACACACACATGCAGCGAGACAGACACAACCGCCATGTAACCTAACAACGACATCATTTGTCGCCACGCCACTTGACCACAAATGTAGAGCACTCAGCATTGAGTATAGACTGCGCATACCGCACTTAGGCACTCATAACTCAAACTCGCGCACAATGGCGTACCAAGTGACCAACGCCAACAGCCCCATACACCAGCAGCCCGTTTTCGACTCTAACAACACCACCGTCCGTCCTTCAATTGTATTGTGGGCGTGTATTTTCGGTTAATGTGCCACTTTTTGCATACTAATTTTTGTGCTGATTTGCAGCGGCAAAAGTGTGCTTAAATGTATCTACAAGTATAATGCTTCAACTCAATAACTGCTGAAAGGCTGCGTTCTATACACATTTCAGTGATATACAATTATGTATTTTGCGCAAATAAGCCTCACTTGATAAGTATACTTAAAATGAAGTAATTTTTATTGCAATCTAATTGCCAGTTTAGTTGGTTTTAGTTTTAGGTTTTAAATTTTATAAATTGTTGTGTCGTTTAGATACGTGCTAGTTCAGTTCAACGCGTCCTTCATTGAACTTCTGTAACATTGTAGTTTATTGCTTTTAGTTCATTTAGTTAAATTCACTGTAATGCTCTAAATACTGACAACTTTTGCTACAAAACCTTTGTTCGATGAAAATTTTTGCTATCGAAATTGTAAATTATTACTGCTATGTCAAACAAACAAAAACCAGTGTTCCCAAACCAACATACTATAATACTAAAATCAGATATTTATTAGGTGAAAAGTTCACACATATTGATTTTTCTTTGGTTTTTCTGACGGAAAGGGAAAAGGTCTCACTTTTGTCACCTGTTTTTTAAGTATAAAATGTTTCGGTAGCAAACATTTTTGTTATCTGAGTACTCGATGACAAACAGTTCGTGCCGAAAATTTTTGACTGTTGATTGACAGTGTTTTTTTGTTATGAACTTTTTCGGTATCAAAAATGTTCATCGATCTCAGTATTAAGCTTAAAAATAGAATAGATTGATTAATTGTTTAAGCTTTTCACACAACAAGTTTTACAAGTTAAGTTCCTTACTGAGATCGATGAAAATTTTTGATATCAAAAAAACCTCATATAAAAAAACGTTGTCAAACAACAATCAAAAAATTTCGGCACGAACTGTTTTCATCGAGTACTCGGATAACAAAAATGTTTGCTACCGAAAAACTTTATATACTCTAAAATCAGGTGACAAAGAGTTTTGCATTTTGCATTTCCTTCAGAAAAACCCAAAGAAAAATCAAAATGTGTGGACGTTTCTACTAATAAATTTCTGATTTTAGTATTTCATGTTGATTTGGGAACACGGTTTTTCGTTTCTTTGACATAGCAGTAATAATTTCAATTTCGGTAGCAAAAATATTCATCGATCTCATTATTGGGCTTAAAGTAGTAATATAAATAACACTAGTCTACAGCCGATATTATATTTTTAAGACCTGTACCCCCTATGGGTACTTTTACTTTTGTGGAAATGTATGTAACCGTCCGACCGTAGTAGTGTAGTGTAATTATTTTTAATCGAACTAGTAATATCGAAGTAGAATTTCCAAATGGCAGGTGATTCCAAATACTTGTGAACTAAACAACCAGTAAAATAAATACGAGTATCCAGTGAAAGAAACGAACTAACTGACAGATTAAGATTTTAGTGAAAATTAAACTACTGAACTAGTTAAAATAGTAACAGTAAGGCTTAAAAGTAGAATTCACGCTACGATAATTTATATCAGAGATATAAAGTTTCTGACGTTATTGTATCTCTCCAGCTAGTGAGTGCCTAGCGCATCGTATGTCTTTCACGCCTAGGGAAAGCATGGTTCCTCAACGAAATTTTTAAAAGAGCCTTACAGGCACTCATTTATTTGATAATAGAATCTTCAAAATTGACTTGTTTTGAGAAAAGATGTCTTTATATTCTGTTTATGTTACAATACATTAAATTTTACCCATTAAAGAGCGTAGAAAAATCGGCCACTAGTTATTTTTCGTTAAACCTAATAAATTATTTAGCTGAAGACAACCGAAAAAGTAAACCGCACTAGTAGAACAACAGCAGCATAATTCACACATTAACATCCACGTAATCTACTATATCATCATCGTCATCATCCCGTATACAATCCCGTATATAGTCAAAAAATCAGAAAAAAACTATAGAAAACAAACATAAACAACTTCATTCAATGTTTATTCTTGAAATTTCACTTTATACAATATTACTCGTGACCGTATGAAAAAAGAGAAAATGAGACAAACAAAATGACATATACTTACAAAAAAATGATGAAAAATCTATTTACCAGCGAAATATTTATGAATTCAACACACATACATATGTACATAACCACAGGCATACACATACAAACGCGTACACCAACAAAAATAAAAGCGGAAGCCAAAACAAAAAATATATATATGTACTATATGTATATGCATTAACGCCCTCACCAAAGGAGTCAACATATGCTTGATTTGACGAAAATTGAGTGCAAAAAAAAAGTGCTTCAGTTTTTCTTTACACGATTTGTATGCCTTTCAATAGACTTTAATATCTGGAATATGATAGACACTCTTTTTTTGCATAAAGCATTTTCGGAATTATGTATGGGGAGCGAAGAAAATGGAGCAGCTGTGCTTGGTGTGAAAACTAGCTAGAAAATTGTTGTAAAGCATGAAGTCATTTATAGAAATTGATTTTTCTTTACACTTGTACACATGGTTTGAATAATTCGTGGGCTGTTTGTGGGTTGAAACATACTTGTTTACTTATATATAGATTTTAAATTTTTAGATAATATATAATTTTATGCTAGGATATACGTGGTAACACTGAAGGCATAAGTTTCAAATTTGAGAACGTTGCGCTCAGCATAACTTCTTAAAAACTGGCAACTGTGTACTCCTTAAGATATATGTCTTTTCATTAAATTTTGGCATCGATTACTGTAGCAGAATACAGTTGGGAAGAACGATGAACTGGAAAATGAAAAACAGGAAAAACGCAACTCCAGCATTAATTGGATTGCCTTTTGTATGAGCATCTAGCTCTACTCTAAACAAGTCTGCAGTGGATTATAAATATATTTATTAGCGTATTAAATTTACGGATGATTCCTTCTTCACTCTTAATTGATTGCCTGGGCCATATTCAGAAATTATTTTTTGTGTACTGACAACCCTATGGAAGTAGTCAATCTACTTAGCCGTCAATAAATTGGTTCAAAAAATTAATTTCGGAAATTCCTATCGCGATAACGCTTTCAAGAAAAAATGTTTTTAATGTGATTTTTGTGTTTAGTAGACCAAAAGGTATAGAAATATCATAGCCAGATGCTGTACGCTGATACAATTATAATGGTTTGATGATTTTACATCAAATCAGTAACATATATTTGAAGTATTTAATTAAATTATTTGGTGAACTGTATACTGCACAGTCTGATTAAGAAAAAAAAAACCAAAAGTTTAACATTTCAAAACATTCCAATCCCAAACAAAATTTAATAAATTTAAACAAATCTTAGCTAAAATATTACAATCTGTAATCAAATCCAAAACAGTTAAATTTTCTGAATTTAATAATAAAAAAGTTATGTTTTAATGCCACTAGCTATTATTTCTATAAAGAAAGTGCTGTGGACGGTAAACATGCGCCCACGTTTAGTTAAATACACAAAATTCAGCAAAATTCGCAAAAATTCGCTCTAATAATACGGCTCAGTTCACGGCGCCATTTTACTGTCCGCCAAATGGTATTGGTACCAATTTGCGTTGCTATCTTAAGTAGATACTCGTACTTTTGGCGTAAGTAAGGAAACACAAAAACAAAAACTAACTTTTACAATAAAACTGTTCTTAAGCGAGCAGTAAGCGGAAAATGAAATATTGTTAGCTAAATAAGAATAGATCTAAAGATTCGTAACACTTAATGAACAGCAATTACTGCTCGATTAGTGGGAGTTAAGTAAAAAAAAAGAAAAACTCAAACAAAAATTCGCTATAAAAAAGTTAATGAAGCGTGTCATTGAGTCGCCATTTTGAATATTAGCGCACTTCCGGTCAGCAAGCCATGCGTATTGTATGCAGTACAAAATGAAATGCTTTTTAATTCAACGTAAGCCTTAAGTATTATTCTGTTTTGATACTTGAAGAACTGCGGTGCTGCGGAAATGTACTTAATAATGGCTTCACAAATAGCTAGAGCTGCAGCAGTGCCAGCATGTTGTACTCACTATGCGAATGCGGTCCTTCGCTTGCTTACTTCGAATTTTATTCCATTTGCAGTAAATGCTTTCAATTGGCATTTAAATAATTTCGATTTATATCGCTGATAGTGTACATAATTTTCTATTTGCATTTGCAATCAGTTTAACTTTCATATTGTGAAGTTTTTTTTTTTGCTGGTTTTTTGATTTTATATTGGCAATTTCAGCATTTATTGCCAGACTTGTGCGCAGTCTGTGACATGGCGTGTGGTTTTTTCTTCTTCTTTTTTAGCGTTTTTCGAGTGGCGCAATAAAAATATAAATAACAAATTTTCATTATATTCTCTGTGCCCTTTTTGCTGCGATTTTATTATGCAATGGTTAAGCATAAAACTAATAGTAATAATGTTCATCGTCATCGTCGTAGTCCTGCTCCTTGATAAACAGTCGCACACTAGTGTAGAAACGTATCGCTGTTTTATGTCCTTTTTATGACTTTGTCCTAGTGCACTTTAATAATAACTTTATGCTAGAACATCTTCACCTTTTAGTGCTTCATGCGGTATTTGTGGTTTTATGAGTTTCATATCGTACATATTAATGCTGCTAGTTGTTTCAAACCGATTAATGGCTTGAGTTGCAGAAAACATGGTAGCAATTTGATTTGGCAAATGTATTTAATACTATAAAGCTTGTACTTAAAAGTTAGGTTTATAAAATTTGGCCAATTAATTTAAAGTTTTTAAATCCTGCTATATACGTTCAAATTGTGTTTGTTTAATTGTAGTGTACAGAAAGTTCAGCCTGGAAAAAGTAAAAAAATTTTTATGTTTTATAAGTAAGTTTTCAATGGAAACTACACACGGAAATGGAATCTGCACTAAGGTAATACTTGTGTGTATCAAGCTGGACGGTAAATCATGAACGTGAAACCAATGCTACTATACGGCATAGTCACGGGCACTTAGTAGCAGCCATCGAAAACAAAACTAAAGAAACATATCAAAGCCTGCTCGGAGCTCTGTCAGAAACGTCTATCTACCCGGACGAAGGGTTCATCTCTAATGTCTATGCCAAGATACGATGAGACAAAGAGTGGTTTATGGACGGATCTGTAATGGAAGACGGCACAGGCCTATGGATTTGTAGGATACTACATTGGGAATCAATTGTCAAATACATCAGTGTCTTTCAGGCAATAATAAGACGCGCGCAGTTCAGTTAGAGGCAGGTAGAAGCTATCACAACTGTGCGATTCTATCGTCGATTTAATACTATTTTGGCAAATAACTCAAATTATTTATATTCCTTTTCATTTGATTCTTTAAAAAATGTTGCAAACGAATCAAACAAGTTCCTATTTTGGCAAATAACTCAAATTATTTATATTCCTTTTCATTTGATTCTTTAAAAAATGTTGCAAACGAATCAAACAAGTTCCAACAAGTTGGAAGTTGTGGTGAACTTGGATCGATATGACCAAACCAATTAAAGAGACAATGCGAATCGAATGATCATAGCAAAAAGAGGAGTCATTCGACTCCCTTATCTTTTAAAATTACTTGTCCCTTCCGTCTCTTTCTCACTTTAGGTGTGTCTTTATTATGTATTACGCCTAGCTGCTCTCTTTTTTGCTAACTTTGGTTCTTTTATTTTCAGTTGTCAGAATAGACAAACTATACGAGGATACTATACAGATGGTTTATGGGTCCTCACCTCAATAATAATATGTAATTCATTTCATACAATCTTTTACTAGTGTGTGTCTTGCAAGTCTATTGCTTCACGCCATTTTTAATCTGTTTGCTTTCGGGGTACGGTGAGATAAGTCCTCAATACAGATGAGCATAGTTAAAACTTTACAATGAAAAATAAACTTTACACAAAGTAGTGAACTGCCAACCATAGACTTCTAAGTAAACTTATACACTAGATAAGCTATTCGTCCAACTGAACCTTTGACATCTCAATGTTTTTAATTAAGAAATATGAACAGGCATGGCATGCACTTCACTTACCTGATGTTGGATTGTGCCTCGCAGCAGACGATTGAAGATTTCTGGGTAATGTCATACAATCGCCTGCATTGACTCCAATAGCACCAGCAGCGCTCATGCCGCCAGTGCTTGTAATAAGCATATTGCCACGACTGTCGAGCAATGCAGTGGTACCGGGTACACCAGAATTTCGAGCATAGCTTAGCTGATGCATCGTTGCATTGCCGGACTTTGGTAGAGTCATCATGCCGGGATTGTAACTGACGCTAGTTGCGACAGAGCTGCTATTGGCGCCACGTCCAAAAGTTTGTGTGCCACTCATGCTTTTGATTTGCATATGTTCACGTGGTTGCTGCTGTTTTGTGTTGGTACTATAGGTAACATTTCCAATGCCACCGGAACCCAACATGCCGCCGCCGCCGCCGCCGGAATTTGTTAAATCCACAATACTGGCATTACTTGTAGCTGGTAGAGATTTTTGTGTTTGCATACCGACAGCACCACCGCCGCCGCCGCCACCGACACCGCAAAGATTTATGCTGCTACCGGTATTATTAACTGTTGTGGAACTGCCGGAATTATTGCTTCCCGTTGTTGCGGTAACTATTGAGCCACTCTGCTGTTGTTGCAACTGCATGCCACTATTTGTGCAGATATGAGGTGGTGGTGCACCAGCCGCACCTGCTGCCGATGCTTGTTTCATATCACCTGCTGCTGCAGCAGCAGCTGCTGCTAGCATCATGGCACTCTGATCGCCATGATTCTCTACATCGACAATGACATTAGCGCTCTGTGAATGTCCCATGTGATAGTGTGCATGTTTAATCGGTTCCGGCGGATAGGGTACCTGTTGATGCATGTTACGTTGTTGATATTGTTTTTGCAACGTCTTTACCTCAAGCCGTGTCTTATCGCGCTGATAGTAGACTCCAGCAAATATTAGCACATTCAGTATAAGCAAACTGCAGCCAATGGCAATGGTAACACTTAGTGCTGTTGAATATGCAGCATAACCGGCTGCTTCAAAGCCGGAGGCAAGCGTATCCGATGAGGTATTGGCAAGTGTGGTTGGTGCAAAAACGCCACCAGTGCCGGCAGCGCCACTGTAATTACCCGCAATGGGTATGCATGTAGTGAACATATTTGGCTCGACCGTGGTCACTGCAAAGAGAAAGGATATATGTTTAAATATTTAATAAAAGTAATTCAATTCGATGGACATGCTACTAACTATATAAAGCAGAAATTGCACGGACCTTCTTCATTTATTTATTTATTTATACGAGTATATCACAGTATACGAGTGTATCCCAGTGTATGTTACGAAAAAATACAGCATTCGGTACGCCATTTTGTGCACATTGCTCTTGTTGTGAATTACTGTGCTGCATTTCCGGTTTTGTTTCACTCACTCACACTCATACACACACACTCACTATGTTACTCTTTCTTCATTTCGGCACACGCTGTCATTTCCGTTACTGTTTAAGTTTTAAGTTTACTTTTTCGTCTACCCTGCCGTGCATGTCTACTTCAGATTTTTGTACAACATGCAAAGCAAGTGAAAAAGTTGTTATAAAAAAAACACACACAAAAAAATCGAAAACCCTTGAAGCAAAATGTGCTCGAGTGCATTTGAAGTCCTTCTCAGGTAAATTGTATTTGTCATTGTTCTCAAGTGTCTGTCTATGAAGTGTTTGCGTATATATTATATGTGTATCTTGTATCTTCTTTGCCTTGCTACTTGGTATCAATGTCTTTTATTTGATTTTTCTTTTAACAAATTCTGTCTGCCAAGTTTTCTGTTTTAATTTTCTGCATATCAAACATTTTTAAAAGTTTTTTTTCTTTTGCCTCCATTTTCTAACATTTGAAGATTAATGACTTGTGCATGTATTTTGCATAAATATTTGCCTTACCATTCAGTATGCAAAAAGTTTTTTATATTTGATTTATTTTTGCTTGTGCGAATTTATGCAGATGTATCGATTTATAAGTTTTGATTATAATTAAGGAGAAATACTACATGTTACGAGTACCTACATACGACTATATGCAAGTAGATCAAATGTTAAACTGTTCGAATGCTTCAGTACAACATTTAACTGGTCAAATCTCTGCTGAAATCACATTGTAAACGATTGTGTTGAAAACTCAATGAAAGTCTAAACTTAGAAATCTAATAGTTACTCTAATTAAACTTCGTGTTTGTGTTTAAGTTGGCATTTTTAATATGAAATGACAAAGTTCATGAGGTTTCAGGTTCATTTTCAATAATTAAGTACAGTTATTTGTTAGTTTTTATAAGAAATAAGTACAAGTACTATGTACAACAGTGATCGGATCACTTGGTTCATCTGCGTGAAGAATATAGGAAACAATAATAACATCAGATAAAATTTGATAGAATCAGAAACGCACATTACAAACGCAAGACAAAATATGTAAAAACCGGAAAAGAGTGCACGTATAGCATAAAATGATAAATTATGGTCGTGAAAATGAGTATACTAGCTAAAACGAGGCGTGGAAGATCCCATAAATAATTTGTACGCTTGGGTGGTTTGGTTCAAGTTTTTATTTGTTGCTTTAAGAGTGACACAAATTGATATTTTAGATCAGTTTAATGTTTTAATTCCTAGTGAATGCCAAATAATAACTTTATATTGCAGCAGATTTTCAAAACTCTAATTTACAAGTAAAATATATCCATTTTGCAAACATGATTGATTTTCAACTTTTCAAAAATCGTGGGGTGAAGTAGTTCACTCTATAAATTTGGACAATGCAAGAAAATATAGCACTAAAATTATTTTAATATTTAATATCCATAAATATATTTATAGATACACCAGAGTCTAAATGCACAAACATTTGCAGAACAATTTTTTTGTTAGTCTCGTTCAATTTATTTTTCTTCGGATCGTATTGTCCAATTACAAATTTACAAATGGAGTTTGATATCGAAAGATTAAAAAATAAAATATATCAATATAATTCTTATAACTGTACAAAATGTACTTTCCATGAATTTAAAGTTTTTCTAAGAATTTTGCCCGCTTAACTTGAAAATCACAGCGAAACAAATTTTGATGGATATGTTGTCGAGCTATAAGTTTTATAATTTTATTTCGTTTTTTTCGGAGGTAGGTATGTCAATTATCGATTTATGAAACGCTCTTTTGGGTCACATGAATTTTCAAATTAAAGGTAGTCACATCTGATTCACATTATCTTTTTAAGAACAGAAGAAGGTATTTAAGAAGAAAATTTATGGATAATTATACTAATTTGGGACCTTTAGTTAATTGAACATAACTACATGTTCAATTGAGTGAAGGTACCAAAATTTAGAATGGTTAATGATTTTGTACTTTTTCACTATTTATAAGACATTTCGTTAATTTAATGTTTAAATTTCAATATAGTTTGTGCAGAAAAACTTCTGTTCTACTCTGGGTGTCAATTAAGTTGACAACGCCACCCATAAAAAAGAAACGACTCCATACAACTGACGCAAAATCACAGATATTCAAGTTGCAGGGACAATTTTAAGATAAAAACCAATTCATTTTGCAATTAGCTAGATAGTCCTCAAACCAATGGGAAACATATTAAATCAGTTAAAAAATTGTTTTTATCGTGCTGTATTTGAAAACTTCGAACACTAATTTCGAATTTATTTTTAAGAGAGTGACTTATGTACGTTGGTGCACTTCTGTGACAATTGAAAAATCAGCTGACATAAATATAAGAAGAATAAATCTATTATTAACTTCGTCTAACCCTGTCTCATAAGCGAATATATATAAATATAAATATAAATATATATATATATATATATATATATATATATATATATATATATATATATATATATATATATATATATATATATATATATATATATATATATATATATATATATATATATATATATATATATATATATATATATATATATTATATATATATATATATATATATATATATATATATATATATATATATATATATATATATATATATATATATATATATATATATATATATATATATATATATATATATATATATATATATATATATATATATATATATATATATATATATATATATATATATATATATATATATATATATATATATATATATATATATATATATATATATATATATATATATATATATATATATATATATATGTATATATATATATATATATATTAGAACTCTTGATCAGCAGAAAATCCGTTTCTTACGTTAATCATTTTTTATATTTTTTTGTAAGTTTTTAAGTGCATTGATATTATAAATATCTGCTCCGAACTAGGTCCCCAGACAAACTTTGTGTGTTCTCGTTGTTGTCGTTATTTAAACTCTTAATAGCGCACATACTTAATTAGGTCAATGTAAATAGAAGAGAAGGGTACACCATAAAATGAACTTAATTTAAAAGTGCAAAAGCTACACAGAACTTAAAAGATGTAAAAGAATGAGAATCATGAAGGAAAAAAGAAAAATCCTAGAACGTCCGTAAAAGTGGATGAGTGCACGAATGACTAAAGTAATGACCTTGCCTTAATTAAATTACGAATAATGAGGCATTGTCACAGCTGAGACCATATTATGCAGCACAACTTGATTAGAGTGCAAATGGAAAAATGCTGGAAATGAATAAATTTTGCGTACACCATCAAAACCAGTAGTCGGTTAAAATGAGTTTGCGTTTTAAACTTCTCAAAAATTAAATCACTTTTTTCAAAGAAATTACATTCTATGCGATAAATATCTCAACTATGGAAGCAATTGAAATGGCAGGAACAGCGTATCAGACCAAAGAATGTCAAAGATAATAAAGAGAAAAAATAGGTCAAGCTTTACTGCATTTTATTCTATACTATTTTCATATACATATACAAAGGTCTACGACATATATATATCGTATATATTTGTATGCATAAGTAGAAATATGTATATATAGGTATATATAATATTTTATGATGTTTCTTGCTATTTTCTTTGCGTATACATGTTTTTGTCTTCATTTATTTGAACAAGCATATTTTGATTTGCGGTCGTTTTGTTTGTTTTCTTGTTTTCTTTGTGCTTTTGTTTAAGTATACCCTGTAACCATAGTGCAGAAGAGCATAATAAGTAAATGCAAATGTTTGTAACATCCAAAAAGTGTAATAATGGACAGCATAGAGTTGATTAGCATCAAAAATAGATTCTATATCGTCATGATCGCTTGTCTGTCCGTCCGTATGTAAACTAGTTTCATTAAGAATCTCTACAACCTATTATATGTGAATGGTACTTTCTAAATTCACAATAAGTGCTAGTCCCTATACAAACCTATTTCACATTTTAGAATTTTTGTACGAAAACATAAATTTGTCTGTGGATGAATCTCACATTAATTCGGGTAAAATATATTACATATATACAAATCAGATCACCATAGAAAATAACGCCAATACATCCTACACTAAGTAAAGACCCTTAGACTGCGTACAGAGCATCTCATAGTCTAGCAGACTCAACTGCAGCATTCATTTTGGTTTCCTTTCGGTTTCTTTGCTCTTATATATATGCTTCATTTTTTTGTTTTTTGCCGTCATTGCCTCTTGGCCAAAGTCACGAACAACTTGGCCAGAGGCAACTTTGCCGCTGTTGTTTTTTTCGTTGTAGGTGGCACTGCTGCAATTGAAAAGTACGTCAAAGTCTGACACCAACCAACGTCACCGCCGCCATTGCTGTCGGCACCGCATCTGATGACAGACTCCATACGGTTTTTAGCATTTCCGTTTCTATCTCACTCTAGTTTTATTTGCTTGCTTCATGCTAACTCGCCGTCTGTCATTCAGTTTAGTTTGTCAAAATAGAAGCTGCTTTTTGCAGGATTTCACATTAATTTATTTTGTTTTTTACTTGCCTCCACCAATTTTTTGTGGTGTTTGTTTTTGTGATTTTGCATTTGGTTCAGTTTACCTTACACCGTCATGAATCTAGTTTTTCTACTAATTGAAAACTTAGACGTGCTGTGATTTATTGAACTGCATTGATTTGAATGCAGTGTTACAATCTAAATTATAATTAAATTTCAGTTATGAACTTATGTCGTACAAACCATTGAAGTACACTGAAAGTTAAATCTTCAGTCAGTGAATGCTGCTGCTTTGAACAGAAATGAGGGCAATTCAAAATATGGAAAATAGAATTCGTTTAAGTTTGCTCAGTTTTGTATTTTTTCGATTAGATTCAACTGGAGACACAAGCATGCTTGCTTAATAAAGACTTTTGGGATCGTTTCTCGTGATTGTATCGAAATAACTAATTATTTTAATTGGCGACCAACGTGGGGCACATATGAGAGTTCGAGTGTGTAAAACAAATATTTTAAAACAAAAATATAAAAATATTTTTATGTTTTGTTATTAGTTCGACTAAAACAAAGGCCTCTTTTTAGAAGCATTGCAAGTGTCAAGTATTCTTGAGCGATGAGTTACTTTGAAGCGAAAATTTGTAACTACTAACAATGCTCAAAAATTTTGTTAGTAAACTTTTTTTTTATTTTTAATATTATTAATTTACAATCTATCAATAAGACAATAAGTAAGTTAGTTGAAAGTTCATAATATAACAGAAATAGCTGTACTCCAGTGAGAACAGCTATTATATTCAAAATTCTATAATTAAGAGTTTATTTACAATATATACAAAATTTAATCTCTAAAAGGTAAATCTAACACATGATTTCTTTTAAGTCTTCGAGTTGTATCGCTATTATCTAGTAGGCCTATTGCCAAAAAATTTAAATGATCATGTAGTCTCTCAACGTACCTTGTGCTTATTCTACGTATTTCATCTTTTATGTATGGAATATTTAAATCTTTGTGAATTTGGTCATTAGCCACAAACCAGGGTGCGTCAAAAATAAGTCTAAGCGTTTTGGACTGATATCGTTGAAGAATTTCAATATTTGATTGGCTTGCAGTTCCCCATAATTGGATAGCATATGTCTACACAGGCTTTAAAATAGCCTTGTAAAGCCGAACTTTGTTCTCCAAACTAAGTTGCGATTTTCTCCCAAGCAGCCAATACATTTTTTTTGTTTTTATGTTGAGTTTCTTTGTCTTGCCTTTAATATGACTTTTCCAAGTTACTCTCCGATTTATATCGAGTCCGAGATAATTTGCGGAGTCACTATGAGGAATTTGTGAATTATTTAAAAATACTGACGGACAATCTCCTCTTCTAAGAGCAAATGTGGCATGTTTCGACTTCTCAGTATTAACCTTTATTTTCCATTTCTTAAGCCATCGCTCTATATTGTTAGTAAACTGAGTATATTTAATACCGTACTGTATATGAATATTGTAAGTAAAAGAAATATATAATACAGCACTGAAACCGTGGGATCATACCGCTACTCTATTTTAAAAAGCAACCAGAAGCAAGTTACAAATTGTTTTCATTTTGCTATTATCTACGCGACTGCTTGTCTAAATTGTCTGACTCGCAACGTTGACCAAAAATTAACTATTCTAATGCGAAACGCTTAGATAAACTAAGCCACAGGATACACACATACTTAAATATACAGAGTCGTGACAAACGGACAGAAAGCAATTTCTTAAACTGCACTTTGACTGCCGAAACTTTGAAGCTTAACTGCCGCATCAGCGCTCGACCAAAAGTTTCGCTAACTTTGCATAGCATATACTAGTAGTATATATAGTAGCAGTAGTGTTATCAACATAGAATATATAAGTAGCAGACGAGCGCATTGCTTAACTTAGGATCAAAACAGTCGTATTCAACATAGACTACGACTGCACTTTATTAAAAAGGAAAAGAAAAAAAACTACTTTTTTTTATAAACGTATATACCCAACTGACTGTCGGGTAGCTACAGCTGCCACCATTTCGTTGTTATAGTTCCTGCTGCTGCTGCTGATTTAAATGCGGTTTGTATTACCAGACTCAAAACTAAGTTTTCTATTTGCCTTGCTTGGAATTTATATAAACTCATTTAATGAGTTTTTGAGCTGTGTTGAAGCGCGGTTGCTGCATATACCGAGTAAAATAATTTGACAGCGGCGTATTTGTTTTGAAGTCGAAAAGAGTCGCACATAGTGCTAAAAGAGTTTTAATTTTGTCACAGTATTTGCAAGGCCTTAAAGGAAGCATGAGAGTCAAATAGCTATATATTTGATCAGCTGGTCGTTTTAGTCATTTCTGTATTTAGCATGTCTGTAGCATAGCAAATTGGTGCCTCAATTGTTAATTATCAATTATCTCTTTGGAAGCTGGTATAGATACTTTTAGCAACCAGAGCAAAACACATTTGTGACAATGACTGTGAGATGGCCTAAGCGATCTAGCCATATCAATGATATAGCTGCCATAGACTTTTTTCGAACTCAGCTACGAGTTCTTATCAGTTCGCTGGCCGTACATTGCAAGTTTTTCTACTTATATCGTGTTGCTCAGGTAAAGCACTTTTTCATTTAACGATAATAAACGATAGGTTGAAGCTTTAAGTTAATAGTAATATCGCGAATAATCTTCCATGAAACAAATTTGAAGTGTAACATTCTTGGACCAAAATATGTAGGAAAACATTGAGGTTAAAATACTTTTCTGGAATTCTATCTCGTAGTAGATATTGAAACAATTTAGTATGAAACGTTTATTCTGTCTATTTTAAGGTATGTTTGAAATGTATTAAAGCTTCGGTGTTATCTCATTTAACGTGTTTTAATTATTCTTGTATACCCTACACAAAAAAGTGAGCAGTGTGTATTGTATACACTCACTCAATAATTTATATTCGTGATTGAGACAAGTTGATCTAGTCCATCCGCCTCTCCGAATCTCCGACTCGATATACGCTACAGACTTTAACTTAGACTTGACTGAGTAAATACAAAATGGTGTAGCTCAAACAGCATTAGTTACAGTTACATCTTAATTATTTGTAAATGCAGCCAGTCTTGTGCATCCAAAGTCCAATAAATAAAAATAAATTTCTGCGAACAAATTCAATTTGTTTCAAGAGTTTTGGGTCAGCAACATTTTAAAATTCGATTCTTCACATTTGTCAATTTTACTTTTGTTTGAATTGTTGTTCTACTTCAGACTGCATTTACTTGTGTAAACAGAATAAAAAAACCTACGAATATATATGCGACATACTTGAAGCCTAAGTATGGCGCCGCAGTTGCTACTCCTTTGACTCACTGCTGTTTCATTTGAGCCTGCTTGTATGCTTTCTATTTCACTAGTACTACTGCTTTGAATTTGTCACCCTATTCAACTTCACTTGCGGTCATTCGTGTTGAATTGCAAATTGCAAACTTGGCATTTTTGCCAAAAACTAAGAAGCAGGATTTAAGCAGCAGGGAGTCAGTTGTCGTTTGCATGCCTGGTTGATGGTTGGTTGAGGTTACTTTAGTTTAGGTTCAATTTTGCTGTCATGTCCTTCAACTACTTCAACTCCCTCCCAATTAAGTGCGGCTCATTGGGTCAGCGGCCTTAGTCGTACTGCTTCGAGGGCAGGCAGCATCAAATGTGATTTGTGCGTCTTTATATTTGTACCTATGTAAGTATTTTTTGGTTTTTTTTTTTTAAGTTTGAGCCTTTGGATTTATTGTATATTGTGTGCTGACTGTTGCAAATGCACTCAACTGTAATATATATACAATATATAGATTCGATATTGTTATTTGAAACACTCTTCTAAGCTTTTTGTATGGAAAATAGTATAGTGGTCTATAGGAAATGTTTAGCTTTTTGTGTTAAGTCAACAATGAACAATAAATTTCGTTTACATTTTGGTTTATATTTTTTTAGACATTTGATTTTGTGTGTGTTCTGTGGTCTGTATGTCTATTGATTTGTGTCCGTAATGTTGATTTTTGATATAAATTTGGTTGATATTTTCTTTGAAATTTTACTTGCTTTTTTTGTTGTCTTCTTTTACGATATGTGGCATGTTGTCATTGTCAGTTTGATTTTCATTTTGAGTCTATGAATTTGTTTAGTTTGCAGTTGTTTTCTTAGCAAACGAACTGAATGTAAGTCAAAGTTTTTTAGGTTGCATTTCAATACAATGAAGGAAAAAGGGTAATTAAAAACAAAAACAACAAAATAAATTTAGAAAAAATGTTCACAAGAAAAACTTCATTGATTGGTTTTATGAAATATGTATCTATCTATTACTAAAACTACTATTTACAAATTTTAAATGTACTTTATTTCATTTTGATTGCCGGCGGGATTTGCATAGAACGCAACAACGTCTAAATCTATTTGCATATATAGTAACTCATGACCCGAACACAAATCAAATTTCCCTTGAAATGAAGAAATCAAAGCAACAGGAGCAGCAGTAGCAAAGAAAAAATAAAAAAAAAACAATCAAAAGTGCTTAGCGAAGCAATGTCAGAAGCGGTTTCTTACCCAACTTAAATGTTTCATTTGCCAATAAAAATATCGCTGTCAAAGGACACCGACAGTGAGCATTGCGTGCTAAGGACCAAAGCATATCCAGAGTCAAACGCATAAGCCATGTACGCAGAAAACCAAGACGACAAATATTCTAGGTAAGTATAAATGCTTTGCTAAGAGATATGCTTTCCTTGTGCTACCTTTGTCAAATATTAAACGACAACTGCAGCCGCCGTATACAAACCGAGAAATAAGCAAACAGACAAACACACTGACGGACGGACAGTAAGGTGAACAAACCGATGAGCATCTTGAGTGGAAATCGGGAAGTATTTGAGGTAGTTAAACAGACAGAACGACAGACGGCATGACAAATCAAATGATAGGGGGAAAAACAGTTGTATGCCAGAAACGCAGACAGTCCGTTGGGATATTTAGTTTGTATTAAAGAGTGCACTGAAAAATATTTGAAGTGTGAAGTTGCGAAAGTTCTATGTGCTACGATTCTAAGGCGATATTTAATTACTCGCAACCGTCGCAACCGTTGTGGTGGTTGGAGATTTTCAAATGGAAACGTTTATTCCAATAAAAGGGGTTTTCCATTAAAGACTATATTTTGGCTTGGTGGCGGCAACTATATAAGCGTCCCAACCGAGCCACAATTCGTAAATTGGCGTAAACATTTGAGCCTTAACTTTTGCTACTAATTGTGATGGTGAGACAAATAATTGCAAAGAGCGCTGAAAATATTGCACTCGTAAGTGCATCTCTTGATAATGATCCAAATCATTCGATTCACAGGAGTTGGTCAACGCTCAAACACTATTATGGCGAATTTATCGGCGAAACGATATCGGCTTACACCCGTGTAAGTCACGTTGACTCAAGAACTAAAGACACGTGACCATTGCTCAAATTGTTCTCTAAAAGTGTATGAAGCCGATCAGTTGTTTCATCGCACTTTTGTTTAAATGGCTTTGTCAATAAGCAAAATAGGCTTATGTACGTCACTTACTTATTAAACTAAGGCAATTATGCTTGGCGCCCAAGCAGGTTAAAGTCACAGAACTGCGCCAACAAGCCAGACAATAATACTACATTTTTGTCGGTGTATTTAGTGTCAATTGACTTTTCACGTTTGATACTGAAAGTGAGAACAGAAATAAAATAATATATTTTACAAAAAAGACATATTTACTCAAAAGATAACCTAGCATCCAAGTTGGCTTTACTCTGACATTTCTGGCGCCAATTACAAACACAAATGCGCGTTTATACATAAACAGTCATACGTAAATATACACACACAGATGCATATCTTTATATATGTAAGTATTTACATACAAAAGATTCCAATTTAACTTGAGTTGAGTTGAGCTCCTTATTACTCTCAATGTATATACACTGCTATAGCTACTTACCACCCAATATGCCATTGAAATAAGCCGAAGCATTTGTGCTGCGTCCTTTCTTCATTATCATCGTTTCATCGACGAGCAACAAACGTGATGATGTTGATGACGTCGATGATGAGATACCAAATGGATCCGGTTTAACAGGTCCTTCATATAAATCCATATCATCATGATTTCTGAATAGATTGTGCCGCGCTATGACATCCTCCATACCGGCACGATGTAGCTCCGGTATCAAACGTAGCCAAATTGAGAGTTGATGTGCACGAAAGTGATTCTTAATGCGTGGCTTCATGCCTACAGATTGAGAGTTAGAATGAAAGTAAAAAAAGATGTAGGTAAGTAGTAGCAAGAGTACAAATTATTTGCAAAAAAAAAAAAAATATATATATATATGTACAATATATATTTTTGATACAGTTGAAAATGCTTAAATAAATGTTGTTGTTATTCGTTGCTATTACGCTTATCTAAATTCAGTGTAGCTCTATGTATCTGTTTTTGAGCATCTCATTTGCATGCCAAAAAGGGTATGCCAACCTAAACAGACAGCAACCCAACCAATTCAGTGAACCATTCTTGTCTGAATTTCTGTCGCGCGCCGATTTTCGAGCTACTTAAATTTTTTATGCTGTGAATGGCAAAGAAGTCGAAAAAAAATATATATACTTGTATATAAAGTGGAAAGCTATGCATAATACTTAATTTTTGAACTCAATTGGGAATATTTTTGTTGTTTATTTTTATTTTTCATATTTAACTGGAAACTCTAGATTATCTTAAATTGTTGAATAAAAAACTGACTTTTGAAGTCGACTTCTTTGTGAATTTTTTTTTTTGTGCATACGAATAAGCTAAGTAAGTATTTAAATTTGGCAGAAGATTGACTTGTGAATTATATGTATGAATATGTAAAGTAGTAAAATTCGATGACTTTCGTTTGACTGCACATTTTATACTTAAATTTGTTTGATATCGCAACTAATGTTCTATTTAAAATCTTTGTATGTTGATGACAAATCGAGTTTAATATATTTTCATATATTCTGGAAGTATTTGCTAGTTAGAATCAAACTGTTTACACAGAAAACCATTGCGCAAACACACACGTTTGGCAAATGGTTTCTTAAAAAAATTATTGCAAACGAGCCAGTCAAATTTCAACAAGTAATAAGTTGTGGTGTACTTGGTTCGATACAAAAAACGACCTTTTCAATTGACAAGACAAGACAAAAGAGTAAAATATACACTGCAATCTTTCGATTCAATTACTACTCCGCATTTGCTGTATCGTTCCTCTCTTTCTCACTTTAGGTGAGGCTCCATGGCGTGTTACGTCTAGCTGATCTCTTTTTGTGCCTTTCGGCTACTTCATTTTCAGAATTGAGAACAAAATATTTTCTTTCTCTGTACACACTTCTATGTATATAAATACATGTGCAACTGAGTCAATCATACATACTAGTACGCAAAATGTCAAGATCTACATACATATTTTCGTATTAAGGAAAGAGGATAAGAGGGAAGAGAGCCATGCGAGAGTATTCTCTCGCGCATTTCGCTCGTTTACTCTCATTTGTTCTCATAACTTGATCTCTGCGCAGGTATTTTGTCTTTGAAATTTACGCACAGTTCTTGCTTGGGTTTGTTGTATCAAACGAAAACATACGAAAACGGAGACATGCCAGTCTTAAAAATGAGAATCCGGAAAAAATTTGCAGTCCTACACTTTTATTTACCAAAACCTTCGCTTTTGCATCGCCTGCGAAAGTTTTGCGTGAAAAATATTTGGGTTTCATTCACAAAATGTATTTGATTGTATATTATGAATCTGTGGACTTGATTCAGTGTATTTATTATAAGTGAATACATGCTAATAATAATTGTAACTGAAAACTGCACCCTTTGTAAATATTTCCTATTTATATTATACTTTGCTGTGTTGCAATAATTAATTTAAGGCATACACAAATAAATATTAAACCTTTCGACCTATTAACCTTTATAAGTTTTTTACTCCATATATTTTTTTAAATATTTTTTTTTTTTTGTTATTTTGTAAAGTGTTGATTATCATCCCAAAAAGTAAGAATAAAGTTATACCTTTATAATCTGAAATTCTTTGTTCGGTGCGTTACAAAATTCATTGAATGCATGTTTGTATAAAATTCTTTTCAGCACTTTTTTGCGGTTTCAATTAAAATCAAACAAAACGTATAAAAACTGCTTACGTATGCGTAACGCAAATACAAACGCACTAACATACATATACCACACAGTGTATGTGTTTATTCTGGAATGTATCTATATATCTACACATACGTATCCGTATAGGTATATGTATGTAATAAAGACTTATGCTCGGCTGCTTTGTACTCACAGTCTTTGCAGCTGTGCTAACTTTGTCCTTTCGCCCTGCTGAATTTTATTTTTCGCATAGAGACTTTAGCAGTGCTTAAGAACAAGTGACTGAACAACAGCAACAAATTTTGTGATAACTTGTAATTTTTATCTAACTTCAGTGTGAAAGTATCTTCTCCGTGCTTTGCTGTTCGAACTTTGCATATGTTTTTTTTTTTTACTTTGCTGACATTCATAAATATTTGTTTGAGTGGAATTTTTTTCTTCTTTTTCAATTTTTGGCATATTGGCTTAAAATTTTATTTTATGTATGATATTTTAGTAGCGCATAATATAAGCGTTCAAGTTAAGCGTATACACTGTTTTCCCTGTTTGACAATGGGGTGCATTTGGATTCGCATGTCGATTGTTATGCGCGCATCCTTTTTGACGCCATTAAAAAAAAGTAAAAGAAAAAAGACAAAAATAGGTACCCAAGATGCCAAGTCTCCTGTCGCTCCCGTCGTTTATGTTGGCACAAAGGTATGAAAAATTTGAAATTAATAATATTTGCTCATGTTTGGCAGGTTTTTTGCTCATCTTTTAGGCATTTACCAGACTTTGGTATACACTGAGCGAAAATGTTATTGAAGTTTCAATTGCATGTAGTCAGTATGTATAACTGCTAACCTTTCTCGTATCTATCAACCTGTCATTCAAACAATAGATACCTTTTAACATTGTCAACCTATCGCGCTCGTCTTCAGTACAGTTTTTCTATATAGAAATGATTCTTTAAAAAATTCTGCATTTGTTCAATTGAACTGATATTTTATTAGAATTAAAATTTCTTTACCAACATGTTTTTCAATTGATGTATGTAAATAAGTAGCGACGAGGTCGATTGTGGAATTAAAATATTTCTAATAACAAAGACATATTATTCAGATTAGTTGCGCGATCCAAATTTTTTTTAACTTAACCAAAGCTAAAACTTCAAACAACCATTTTTTAAAAATTCCAGTTCTTGACCATAAGATCTGAATCTTTATCTCCAATATAAAATCACTGAGTTTTCAGAGACTTAGCTGGTGTAAGTATCTCGTTGTGCTTGTGACGAAAAAATAAAATCACTACATCTACTTAATTGCTTTTTTTTAGCAAAGCGCTTTATGGTTGGCTTGAGAATTAAAGTAGTAAATCGTTATCAAAAAATTAGATCAGCAAGCTCGATAGTGAAGAGAGAAAGCGAAATAGAGGGAGCATAAGAAAGAGCATCACTTTTTTATTGTTTTGTTTGTTTTAAATTCTCTCTACCACTCTTTCCATCCATTCCAAAAATGGAAAGCAAAAGACATGCACTGTTAGGTTTTATATTTCTTTCTCTTTTGTTGTTATTGCTTTCCTGTTGAGAATAATGCAGTAGCCGACAGCTGTTAGATCAACAACAAAATAAATAATTTCACGTGACGTACGTGTTCTTTCTCTTTCTGTCCTTTTTTTTTTGATAATTCACGTTCACATAATGCAGTTCCAAACTCAAGCTTGTGGTAATATAAAGCAGCAAGAACACACCTCAATTTTGCGCTATGTGCTAGCTAGCTACTTAGCGTACTACAAAAGAGAATAGTCTTGTAGATAATAACACATTACTCAAAAATGCACGTTTGGTAAATCTCTCAAATCATTTCTATTCTTGTTCTCATTTGGTACTGAAAAAACTATTGCAAACAAACACAAATGAAAATGATTCGATACAAGCAACTATTAAAGCGAATGAAAAGACAGGGCAAATTAAAAAACAAACACATCAGTCTTTCGATTCACTTACTGTTCAACAGTTTTTGTTTCGTCCGTCTCTTTCTCACTTTTGCTGTCGCTTCGTTTGCACTCTCCAAGCAAATAAATTCTACCTACACATGAGCATAAATAGAAATGTATGCAACTACTGCATAAGTACACATTTGTATGTTTATGTACAACTGCGTTATTCATACATACTAGAGCACAAGCCACCAAATTTTACATACAAATTTTTATTTTTTGAGCGGCATTTGAAACCAATATATTATTCTATGTTAATGGCTTTTCTGAGTGTATGCTCTTTATGTTGAAGTTGGGGCGCTGCCAGTTAGCATTCCACTTTACATTTTTACCTACATATAGATACAATTTTATATTCGTCGACATTTCGTATCTTTTTTCGCATGCAAGGCATGTACAGAAGCTTTTAGTTTTTTTTCTTTTGGCTTTACTGCTGCATGTTTCTTTAAAAGTTGTTGTTTTGAAAATTAAAATTTAAATACGCAACATTTTACGTGATTTTCACTGAGAAGCGTTTCGTATGCTAGACAGTTTGGAAGACATTTAAAATTAAGTTCGCGCAGTTCTTTGTTAACTAGAGGTGTCTAGATTATTGCTTTAATTTCGTTCTTATTTTTGAGTTAGTTTGATAATTTTAAGCAAATGGTTTTAACTTTTTATTATAATTTAAAGCTATATTGCAATTATTTGATTTAAATATTTAAAAAATTTGGCTTGCTGCTGGTTGATTAAATTGTTTTCGCTTGTTTTTAAGCATCAAGTTAATTGTATCTTTAAGATACTGCCAAAACTCACTCACCTATTTCCAAATACTTTTGATGCAATGGATCATAATTTTCCCATATGATACTGCGAAAACGATTACGTTCCTTTGAGATAGGCAACACTGAATCCTGACGATGATGTTCATTCGGATTGCTGAATACCAAGAAAAAAAGAAAGTAGAATAAATAGAACACATTTGTTTTTAGTAAGAACAACAGAAAACTGCAAAGTACAAGCATACATAGTGAAAATAGCTTAATCTTGGTGCATGTTTTATTAAGTTTCTGCTGCTTTTGCAGTTGCTGCTGCTAAAAAGAGGGTAGCGCATTGTACTTCTAGTTAGTATGTAGAAATATGTATGGGAGAAGCCTTTCTGGATGGGTAAGAATTGTTAGCAGTCAGGTGTTGAACGCTTTGTGTAAACGTTGAAAGGCAAACTTTACTGTGTTTGTACTTTTTATAGTATTTTGCTTTTAGTTCTTTTTTTTGTTTTTTTTTTTTGCTTTCAAGTCCCGACGATAAATACAAACAATCAGCGCTAAGTGTTGCATATAAAAGGCGTTGCTGTGCGCATTATGTCGGAATGTGGCAGTATATGAGTACAATATATATGCACGTACACAAGTTGCACGTTGAACAAGAACAATAAACGTAAAATAGCAGAAAAATAGCAGTTTTGAAAGCGACACAAATGGTGCATCGCTGCGTAAGTGTAATGCAAATTATATGCAGACAGTGCAGATAAAGTATACGCAGCTTAAAACTTACCCAGTTCTTGCGAAATTCGTCCAAAATATCATCACTGCTTCAGAGAGTGCAATCTCTGATTTTGTATAATTTTGCGGAAAATGACGAAATCCATTGACAAGTGGTGCACCAAATATATAGGGAAGATCTTCACCATGCACCGTGCCCATGCGTTGTGGATAGTCGCCGTCTTTAGTTTGATAATCAAATACATAAAAATAACAACGTCCTGATTGTGCAATTGATGCAGTGGAGGCTGATGCAGTGCCACCACCGCCACCACCGCCACCACCACCGGAATTTGAACTTGAAATGGGCGGTGGTGATAGTGCGGCAAGTATATCACCAGTGCGCACAATGGGCGCCACAAATTGTGCATCGGAGAGCGCAGCGACAGCAGTGTCTCGTGTATTAATCGGATGCTGTGATGTGCGATCCCAGTCAGTGTACTCATTAACGATCTGAAATGTAATATATTATACATATTATATATTAGCTTAGTGTGGATTAATTTTTTTTTAAGTAATAATTTAAAATTTCAAAAATATTATTTAATATTTCGCTGTATAACAAGTAGGAGCTGTAGTGAGTCACTTTAGTTTTAACTTTATGGACGCCTATATGCACAAATCAAAAACAACGTATACCAAAGGTACTATTGGAAGTTTAAAATCGACTAAATTATGAAGGCCATATCTTCAATATTATGAATGCTAAATATCATTTTTCATTATGGTTAAAAACTTGCGAGGAAATCAACTAAGGAATGCAGGAAATCAGTAAGAACGGTGGTTCAGAGAGAAAGGAAAAGAGAGGGAGCATCAGATGCAGTGGAGAACAACACAAATAATTCTCTCTTTCACTCTCTCTCCCTCTCTCTCCCTCTCTCTCCCTCTTTCACTGTGTTTTTCAACTACAATTCGCTTACGCAAAGAGAAAGACGTGAAGCAATGTGCAGCATGCTTTGCTGCTAGATTAGTGCGAAGAAAAACGGGTTATTTTAAATTTCATTCTCTGCTGTTTATATTGTACAATACAAAATAAATAAATAAATAAATAAAATACAAATGAAAATATATGCGTGTTCATGAATTTCAACATTTCCTTGGCTTATGTGTATATATAAGACTTGTTTACATTATACAATTCAAAGTTAAATTATTGCGTTCTACTTTGCTTTATGACAGATAAAATATGGAAAAGTTGTGTTCAATTCAATTAACAGACTGCTTATTAAAAAAACTGACTCAGATTAAATTTGATTAAAAAAATAAAGTATTGTACAACTTGTGACCTCAAACTTACATTAGTTCTAATAAAATGTACATGATTTTCATACTTTCTAAGCAAGATTTGTGCGTTTTATATATTGCACTTTTTTTTTGGGCAATTGACAAATAATTTAACATGCGCGTACATCAATAAAATTAAAAATAAATAAGATTTACTTTTTATATGTATTTTTTAATTTGGTATCTTTCGTTTTTTACTTTTGGATATTTATTCCCCACTATAGCTATACAACTTGTCGCAATCCAAAGACAGTCAAATAAGGCTCAACTGAAACTCAAGAGAAATCAAGGACGTACAGCGTATACTACAGCGCGATAAATGTAAAAGGATTTACGCAGCGTATACTTGAGCGTATATTTTTGGTTATACTCGTAAAATAGAAATGTTTATAGTAAAAATAAAAATACAAATGAGTATAATCGTGATATATGAATATTTGCTCTGCCAGCGAGTGTGTTTATACTTATGTGCGTGTGTGTGTGTTTTGCACTTAAAATCAGCTCACACATATAAACAAACTTACGCATATATTCGGACTAAGCAAAATGGTGACAGTCGAAAGAGATAGAGATATACATACATAAAGAGATATACATACATATAGCTTACTAGTTGGCTGAATGGCTGAATGGCTGGCTGGAAGGCGAACTGACTCACTGAATGAATGGTGTATGTTGTTATTTGTAATGATTTGGGTTAAGTGCTGCTTGCATGCTGCTCTTAAGTAGGTCTGCAAATGTGTGCGTGTCCTGACAAGGACATGCTGCCGCATTAAAACTGAACGTATACGTATATATATATATATATATATATATATATATATATATATATATATATATATATATATATATATATATATATATATATATATATATATATATATATAAGCATGTTTATGTATGTATATGTATTTGTGTTAATGTTTCGGCAGCAATGGCGTGTTAACTGTCGCCTTGTATGAAATGCCCACTCACACCTCACCTTACACCTTACGCGCCTATATATGATAAACGCAATAAAAACACAAATTGTAGGCAAAAAATAAATTGTATGCACAGCAGAAAAAAAAGAATCTCGAAAAAAAACCAAAGAAAAACATGTTGCTCATACGCACAGTGTTACAATTTTAATTGATTTTTTTTATGTGTATATAAACATACTTTGTATTTACCAAGTTTGTTTTGCAATTTTACACACACACACACCTCTTACATACTAATTTTTTTTTTCTATGTAAATTACTCAAAATAATTTGCTAAACGTAGAATATACAACAGAAAAAAAATATATTTTTTGCATATTTAAGCAAAAAAAAAAGAATTATTTTAATTGAATTGCTGCGCATAATTGGCGACTCAATTACACTACTTGTTTGCCATTGGTTGTAAGTGCATAATTTATAAACGTTTTTCTGTATACAAATAGTCTTTAATATTATAATTGTCAAAGGACTACTGAGTAATAAAATTCTTTTATATTTAGGACTACGTTTCTACAATATATTTTTATATGTCATATATAATATTAACCTTTTTCTATCTGAACTAACAGGTTTCAGGCCAATCATTAAAATTGTTAATAATTTTTATATTGTAAATAATTAAAACGAATTTGTACTCTCAGTACTCTGTCACGATTTTTACAATTAACAAAAAAGTAAGGCCGAGAGATCATCGAAGACAAGACTCGTTCGGAAGAACTTTGATCTCTTCAACAGATGAAAATATCGCACAAGCGAAGGAAATTGTGCTGAATCGGGCAAATTCTGATCATATTTTAATGAAACACATAACTGGTGATGAGATATAATTCCAAGACTTTCACATGGAAACAAGTCAATAAGCATTAAAATGGAGGACAAAAACGAGTCAAAACCGAAAAACCTTGTTAAAGTCGTCAAAAAGTCAAGGTGATGCTCATTGTTTTCATTGATATTTATGATTTGGTAAATCATAAATTCATTCCAAAAAAACAGACGATCAATAAATAATAATATTTAGTTGTATTGCAGCGATTGTGTACGAAAATCCGCAAAAACAGCCAGAATTGCATTTTACACGACGATAATGTACCAGCGCATAGAGCAGCTAATTGAAATTGTGACTGATAGATATAAGCAACAATTGGATCCAGTAGCGCTTTTGTCGAGATGTAAACATTTTATTTTTTTTTTGTAATTCACAAAAAGTTTATTCTTATTGTTATTGTTGTATTTTGCCCTATCTTAGCAAGCTAGTATATGCATAAACTTATTTAAAGTAAACCACAAAAACATTTAACAAAAAAAAAAATTTTACTGCAGAAATAATTTATCGGTCTGAATTTTTTTCACGCGCTCCTAATGAGTTTAAACTGCACAGCCACGCATAAAAACCTTGTATATTTTTAGGCGCATTTAACATGCCATTTGCCGCAGCATATAAAATAAAAAACCTCATTCGGGCACAGTGGGTCACATAAATTTGCATATAACACATACCATTCTATAGGTTCGTACATATAATGTATAGATATGTCCAAAAGAGCTAAAAGTATTATATGCGGATTTTTGAGTTTGTGTATTGACAAAATATTGATATTTTTGCGCTATGCATATCTTTCGTTGCTAATGTGAATGTGTGTGTGTGTATATCCTACAATACTACTATGTATATAGGTACTATATGAGTATCTGTGTGTATGCGCTGCAAAGACAACCGCAAAATGTGTCAGTAAAATCGATGTCATGCATATTTAACAAGTTGAAAGTGCACTTTTGCTAACAGCAACAACACCAGCAGCAAAAGAACCAAGTAAAAGCATGTTTTCTACTGCGACTAACTATTTTTAGTAGCTACACAAAATACAAAGTCAAGCCATTTATACATTTCCTTTCTGTTCACTATCTTTCTTTTTTTTTCTTCATTTTTATTTATTCGAGTTTATTGAACTAATATTTGCAGCGAATATTTGTGTATGCGAAATCTGAATCCAAATCGAAAGCAAATGGATTACATATTGACTTGTTCAGCTAAAACAAACTCAAATAAAAAAAAATAAAAAAAAGAAGAAATCGATTAGTTAAGAGACATTTTTGCATTGAATTATGAGAAATTTTACGGTCTTATGGTTTTGGATTGCTAAACTGCAGTGCAAATTGTAAATATTTTATGTTCCATTTAAATTTTCGAGTAGTTTGCCATGTACTAAACAGTCATATTTCAGTATCTACCATGAACTTAAAGTTATGAATTTGAATATACAGCTGTTATACTTCTCAGCTCTTTATTGAAGTGCTATAATAGGCAATAATTATACGAACATTATCTTAAAAATTTAAAAGCAATAGATATTCACTATCTTTTGTTATGTTGAACTGAGTTTTGAATCTTTAGCTAAAAATTAATTTTTCAAAATTGGCTCATCAGTAGATTCTCACACAAACAATCGCTGAAGCGCAATCATAAGCTCCAAACACTCTGATGAAGCCAGAAGGTAGACGGTACCCAATCGTTTATTGTTCGGAGCTCCTTCGACCATTTTTGATTGCACGAATCTAAGAAAATTTTCAACGGGCTCAGGCTCGCTAGTGGCCTCTACATGGCATAGTTCGGCCCTGTGTATCTCTGTAGAACATACTTCATACTGTACATATCAGTCTCACAGTTTATTTCAGTTGAGAAAAAATCTAATATAATATTGTCATCAAAATTTTTGACGTGTATAGCGGATCACAATAAAATATTGCTACGAGAATCATATATATGGTTTTAATAAAAACTTTCATACTTTATGCAGTGTATCTCATAGTCGTGCATGCTCGACTGCAACGTATTTTTTTTTTTCTATTTTTCATCGTATGTATTTTGCCATCGCTTTAGCATACTTTAAGCAAATCTAAGCTGTGCACTTGACGAGAAAAAGCGTACTCTCAGATAAGAACCATAATTAAGCTTAACTGATTTATCTTATGTTGTGGTCTGTGGTTTAGCCATGATGCCATTTCTATGATGCCATTCGAAATACAAAAGTTGAACAACTGCCGGCGACGACTTTGATCTGATAACAAGATTTATGTCTTTATTTGCAGACATTGCTAAATGATGTTAACAGCATCGCTGCGTTTTCTTTTTTTTTCTAATACTATGTAACTAAGTCTACCCAAATATGTATATCCACTTTTCCGCATTTATTTCTTTTTGTGTACTTACCGTATAGAAAATTTCATTGAGATGATAATTGTAAGCGTTGCGCACATAAGTACGTATAATTTTATCTCTTCGCTCGCCCTCGAAACCATTTTGTATATCATGCGCGCTAAAACGCCAAATCGATTCACCGGTAACCACACCGAAGAGCACATCATAGTGCGGTGCACCGTTGCCGCCGAACCAAGCAGAATTGCCGGAACCGAAATAGCTGCCCGAACTGCCACTAAATGAGCCGGTGCCCATTCCGCCGAAGCCACTTCCTGTGCCTCCGCTACCTCCAGCACCACCACCGCCGCCAGAAGAACCCATGCCATCTGCTGAAGAACGTTTGGCATTGCGCGTCATTAAATCATCGATATCTAGATTGGAATGTCCGGGTCGTATGACAACGCCATCAACCTAAATTGAAAACGAAATGAGAAGGATGAGCAAGCTGTATAGGACTAAAATTGTACGCAAGAAAAGCTTTAGCAAAATAAGTAATAAAGAAAACTTTCGTCTCCATTCTACTCGATTTTCTTTGGCAAGCTGTATTTCGTATTAAATGAAATCATTTGGAGTGTATAGAATTTTTTTCTTCGTTTTTTGTTTAAAATAATGAAAAATCTCAAAACGACGCAATTGCTTGACAATAAGCTGAAAAAATGACCTTTTTTTGTAAAGCTATTCATTTTTAGAGTTTTTCTCTTTCTCATATTGGCCAATTCGAGTGTCAAATTTAGCACATTGTGTGCGAATAGAGAAAAAAGTTAAAACGAAAACAATAGTTTAATCTAAAATTAATTTGACGTCTTAAATAAAGTGGCTTAAGTTTATCATTGCGAGTAAGATAAAAAAAATGCTTTACAGTTTTTAATTAAATGTAAGCACAAACTTATTTTTGCTAGACGCGTAATTCACAAGAATACCATGCCCACTTCTTTGGTATTTTACTTTTTTTAGAGCAGTTGCAAAAATAGTTAAAGCAAGTACTCCAATGGTGTGGGCGGTTCAAATATAGTTTCATCAGAGAAAAAGAAAAAAACAATTAGGACAATAATGAACAAATTTCTTCATTTCTTGTCTGGTCAAAAATAGTACTTTATGTATTTAAAGATTTTCAGATTCTAGCATGTTAAAAATAGTTTCTTAGTATATGGTTTAAATTGCTCTCGATTTTAAAACTGTCTAGATATTTCCATTTTAACAGTATTATAAAACTGTATAAATTTTCTTCAAATGTTTAATCTTCTCACATTTCACACCCACTTACCGATGGTCCAAATGATGTCAAAAAGTTCGGTGCCTGTATATCCGCTGCATACAGATCCTCCAGCGGCACATCACGCAAACAGTCAACAATCTTTTCATGATGCTCATTGATATCCTCCGGTATTGTGCAATTTAGCTCTCGTGCCAGCTTAATGGCAAAAAGCACCGGATCTTCGACCAATGCCCACGATGAATAAGCTGAGCCGGACATAAGTATGGCACGTTGAAACAAACCGCGCACCATAGTGGGCGAGGTCATAAGGTAATTGATACAAGCAGCACCAGTGCCATGACCTGCCAACGTGACTGCATTCGGATCTCCACCGAATTTTTGTATGTTCTGCTGTATCCAATGCAATGCTGCGATTTGATCCATCAGGCCGTAATTGGCAACGCGTGCGTGCGCTTGTGGATTTGGATTCGCATTGAGGAAACCTGTTGAGTATGAAATAGAATCAAATGAAAATGTAAAGAAAACGTTGTCGCACATAAATTGCATTTGCATGTCACTGACGTGCTTTGCTTACCTAGAATACCTAAACGGTAATTAAGCGTCACCACGACCACTTCACCATAGCTGGCTAGCACGCTACCATCGTAGGGATTTCCGCTGCTCCACTCGAAGGACTCGCCGTGTATGAACACAATTACAGGCAGTTTCTTCTCGCTGGCGCCCGCTGTTGTATGAAAAGGGGGGAAGAAAAAAAAAACGGAAGTAGTTCAGTTAAGAGTAGAAAGAAAAAATATGAAAGAGAGCAAAAAAAGGAATGTTGACGGAAAATAAAAAACAAAATGGCACAAATGTGAAATAAAAATTCATGAGTGCGCGCGCGCTCTATTGCCCTGCCGTAGTGCCGTCCCACACGGCTCGCTCTTGACTACGGCACTAGGCCACGTGCTGCCCGCTTAAGCACCATTAAATGTTTCCGTTCGCGTGCAAAGCTGATTTTGATTTTGGATTCTTAGCACTACTATTGCCATTCTAGTCCTGTTTAGTCCTTGCTCACAGGTGTACGCAGTGTGCACACATTTTGTTTACTACTTACTCATTCGTTTGCCTTCCTTGGGCGCTCTCCACTTAAGATAAGATTTGCGAGATTTGTTGTACTTAGCGTTTTTCTGTTTTTAGGTTTTGTGCTAAGTAAAAATTATTGAGATTACGTGTCGTCTGATTAATCTTAATTAATTGAATTTAAATAGGATTTATGCATAGCAATTTTGGTTAGGGACAATTGCAATTTGAAGTTGTGTATAAAAATTTATTTATAGCTTTTTCTGTGTTTGTATTCGGCACAATTGACATAATTTTTATCTTAATAAAGGATCTACGGATTTGCATGAGTTTTGTACGAGAGTGGTTACATCAATTTTAGCGAAGATTTTTAAATTTGGCGCACATTATTTTTTATGTTTTGTATAGAGAGTGAATCTGAAGTGTAGGTGATTACAGGAAGTCTAAAAATATTCAACGACGTTACAGGCTAACTTAATCTGTTTCGTCGTACCTCTGTCTATTTGTATCTTTAGATGAGTGTTTATCATGTTTTATACAAACTGGTAGAATAAAACAATTGATTTGAAACATGATAGTTAGATGAATTAGATAGTTTCTCTTCGCTTCTGAAAGATTGTATTCTGGTATGATCGTAATACATACTAGAAGCCATATAAAATATTTACTCTACCCCTTATAGTGGAGTTGACAAGTTCATTGTTTATACTTTATATGATGAGATGAAAGAAGACTCTATTGATTTGAGGGTTCTATTTCTTAGAGTCTCCGATATATTGACATTCAGAGAGACGGTAAAGTGAGAGAGAGAGAGAGAGAGAGAGAGAGAGAGAGAGAGAGAGAACGCTCATGTATACACGCGACTCTTTGCCAGTGAGGCATTGCATGCATTTAAGCAGGGTTCAGACTGCAACTCATGCTGGTTGAGCTTGTTGCGCTCGACGCCATTTTGCTACTTCGAATACTTCTAATCAAACTTTACATTTGAAATACAACCGTTTATCTATACGTATATATAGTTTATTAAAATATTAACACTAATCACATAGTTATATAACGCTTTGAGATCGTTTTAAAATAAAGCTTACAAACTAAAAGATAATTGATATAGCTGAACTAATAGTTACAAATATTAAACTGCATTGCTTGTACTATTCTACATATTTTAAAATTTCTGAACTTCAATATTTCAAAGGATAAATAACATTAGAAATGCATTTGCGGTTTCAATTATATTATGCAAATATTCGAATTTGAAATCAAATCTATTTACTCTGCGATACAATTAATATGCAGCACTGCAGCTCAATAACAAATTGCGTATGTATATAGTGCGAATCTATATATTATTTAAATTGGAATAATCAAACGCCAACTACTGTCTGTTTGCTTGACGGTTTTCTTTGCTTAATGTAAATCAAAATGCGGTAATAATACAAAACAAATATAAAAACATTTATGCTATGTATTGAAAATTTACACATTTAAATGAGAATGCACTTTCAGTAGAGAAATAATTATATACAAATTAGGTAAATAAGTATGTCTATAATGTGTAGAAAGGCAAATTAATTTTGGTTTTTTTACATACCATTAACCGGCGAGAAGATATTTAAATAGAGACAGTCTTCCGATTGTTCTACAAGATGTGGTGTCAGCCGTTTTAAGTACTCCAAACGTCCTTTAGGCATTTTTTCCAATGCAGCTGTTTCGTTTTGTATATTTGGCAGTCGTTGTGGACAAACAGGACTGAATTTGTCCGAGATCCGTATGCCATCCCAAGGCGCCGGTGCACGTGTGGGACTAAAGCTGTGTAAGATTGGAAGAGAAAGATTTTTGAAAAGTTCATTAAACTATTTTATTTTTATTTCATTTAACATTTGTATTAGAAACAATTGTAAGGCCGATGTTACAAAAATTAGACAAGCAGATTGACGGACATGGGATCGTCAAGCTGATTAAGAATAAAAGTATATATGATGTATGGAGACTGTGATGCGCCCTTTAAGAAGTTGTACACACAAAATTATAATTGTAATTCTATTTGCACTATTGTGTGGATAGTATAAAGAAAATAAATGTTTTCGAGAAGACACTTAATGTTTCGTTTATATAGTTTATATAGTGATTACCTTATAGAAAGATATTACGAAAAAGTTTCATCAAAAGATTCCATCATTCGTTCCCAGAAATAATTATTGAATATAGTTAACCAATTATTAACGATAAAAGTATCGATTAAAAGTGTTTAAAAAGAGATGTGTTTATTGATAAATCAGACTAAGTAAATCGAGTCAAAATATTAATTGGTTGAGAAATAAAATGAGTTTTGGGGAAAATATTTGTGCTTCTCGCTAAGGGTGAATACTTTTCAGCCGACAATACGATGCAAGCGAAACTAATAATTACATTTGTTTACTACATTTACGAGGGTAGTCCCAGAAGTACCCGATCTGACGTCAGATGGCGTTTGTAGTTTTTAAACAAGTTTGAATCTGACAACTGCCAACTAACTTTTATCAAATTTTGAGCAATCTACATCATCTAGTTTGATTTCTGTCCATCTGACTGTTTCTTATGTCTGCTTTCAATGGATGTGAAACACTCAAACTTAATGAAACAGATTTATGGAATGTAGCAATGCCTTTATTGTATTGTATTTATTTTAATACAATAAATTACTAATCATTTTGTTAAGATATAATATGAATAATATTTTTGATATGTATGATATTTAGTCGACATATTTTTAAACTACTTACCGATTTTGTTTTATTGGTGGTGTCGCATATGGCACTCCAAGAAACACTTCAACCGAACGCAAAACACGAAAGCTTTCGAGTGGCAATATAAGTCCATGGAGTCGACCATAACGCGTTTGCACTATTCGATGTCCGAGCCGTGCGCCCTTATAGATATCGGCCGTTGAGGCTTGAACCAAACGCGTACGATTTGCCAGTAGGGCGATGACGAAATACAAGAACATCAACAACAGCGGCATGCCGCGCGAACTGGTGTACATTTGAGTCAGCGGAAGGAACATATCTGATGCTGTAGCACAAGTTGTATATACGGGTCGTTAAATGCTCTATACACTAAAAGCCAACCATGATTGCAATGGCTGTTGATAATGGAAGTCATTGGTGTCATTGGTGTTTGGCGTGCTCTGCTGATACATTTTGTAGTCGTATTTTTCGCTGAAATGATATAATGATATAATTTATATATATAATAAAGTTTTTTAATAAATTTTACTTCGAATTTTTTTTATCTGTCGCATTTAAGCGGTATGGTAAAATTTTTCAAATTGCTAACTCGATTAATTTTAAATTTATGCTCAATGTGCTTATAAAACTACGCTCGGCATTTTATAAATTCGCGTTCAGTTTGAAAAATGCTTTTAGTTGTCTGTGCGCCGCGTTTCAGTGAGGATCGGTAGAAAATTTGCGCATTTCGTAAATACATTAATTTTTATTCGGTTTTTTTTTTGTCGAGATGTGTTTAAAAAGATTTGAATTGAAACTTTTTTTGGTCCTGACTTTTGTAATGTTCGGGTCAGGTATACTATATACTCGTACCTATACGTGTATACTTATTTAAGTCATGAATTCAGTGAACTTAAGAAGAAAGTATATTCAAAACAATAAATGAATATTGACGCTAATAAGTAACAAACAATTCTCAAGCTCTTGATGAAATTAAAACTTTGTAGAATAAGAAAACTATTCTGTATATTCTTATCTCTAAATAGTAAATAATTGATAATTCATAGCTAAATGTAAAAATGCAATGACTTGTATTGTTTGTTATCCCTCTGTGCATTTCGTAACTACGCTGAAAGGTTTCAGACTATTTTAATAAACTTTAATTTTTTTTATGAGAAAACATGCTAGGCTTTATAATTCCACGGTGAGGGCTATGCTAGTAGAAAGTTCGTGAGAAAATATTGATTTTATTGCTATACTCGTATATATAACTAACATGGTGAAAAAGACTTTCGAGTTCTTAAAAATCCCATGATGAAATCATTTAATCCAGTTATGTAAGTCTAACAAGTCCATCAGTATATCTTTCCGTTCTTAGCACCTAGACCACAGAAAACAAGGTAGAAAGTTTTGATATACAATACTTTTTCATTTTATGGATTGCATCAATTTCCCTTACGTTTCGTAGGAAAATATTTTATTTGAAAATGCTGCTTAGTTCTCACAATAATTTAGTTTAATGCATTTATTTATAAATCGTCGACGAAAATTCGGTTCATAGATACTGATTATCAAATTGTAAAATGTTAGTATAGTCATATATGTAATGAGTATTCACATCTAGTCTATTAAAGATTAAAAATTTAAAGTAATCACAGTGCATTGTGAGCGCCCTTTTCAAACAGCTTAGTATATAAAAAATGACTTACTCTCATTTGTTTGAATTGCTTAAATTATGGTTGATGAATATCATTTCACGTTCAGTACAAATTTTTTTATTATTGATATACATTTCAAAAGTAACATGGTAAACTTGGCGTATTTGACCGTGGCTTTAGTTCCGACTCCATTGTTTCGCCCTAATAAATAACAAACTGAATGTCAAATTTAGCTACGTCCGTTTGTCTGTCTGAAAGTTATTATGTATACTTTATGTATATAACAAGTATGTATATAACAAGTATCAAAATGAATGCTATTTACCCACTAGATACCATGGTTTATCTCCCATACCGAACATTATTAAATATCTCACACACAACTTGTTTTGTATACTTTTAATATATACCCATCCCTATAGTATAACCGTACGTTAGGCTTAAAATTGCGTGTCCGTTACCTTCTGTGCTTGAAGCCTTTCCGTTTATAGGTTAAGTACTTAATTTTTAGAAAGTTCCATTTTGTATTTTACGCTAGTTCATTTAAGTTTAAAACAACATTTAGTATTAACGATGCTTTCTTTTTTTTCGTAGTTCTTTCTCAATTTGATTGTGGCAATGGGCAAGTTATTGACGATTTTTACATCTGTGATGGAATAGCCGATTGTCAAAATCAGGCCGATGAAACAATGCTGAAATGCCTATCAAGACTTAATGAAAATCTGCCATCAAATACGGCTCGTTGTGCTTATGGCGCCATTATTCCCGCAAATAAATTGTGTAACAATCATACTGATTGTGCAGACGGTTCAGATGAGGATCCCTATGCTTGTGAATATTTAAATGCCGATAAGGCCAATGATGTGAGAAAACTTGCGGAAATTAATCAAAAATTACAAGCAGACTGCGGGTAAGTTTTATAAAATGTATTCGTATGCCGATGAAGAAATACTTATTTAATTTAATTTCATTAAAAAGTGCAGAGAAATTCGAATGTCAGCCGGGTGAATGCACTTTAGATATATACAAATGCGATGGCATAAGAGATTGCAGCAATGGACGCGATGAAATGTTGGAGTTGTGTTTTCCGATGAAATGTTCGGTCGGATTTCGATGTGCCTATGGTGCGTGTATTAATGCCAAAAAAGTTTGCGATGGTCGCATTGACTGCGCAGATGGTTCAGATGAGATTTTTACAAATGAAAATGAACATGAAAAATGCAATGTAACAAGAATACTGCCAACTTTAACCACAATGTCTGATTTGGAGGTACCTGAAGTACCAGGATATTGTGCTGTTCCCAAGCGAAATAATTTAAAATTTTTATTAAATCCGAAGCAACATTTAAAACGAAATGGCATACGTTATGTACCATTAAATTCAATTATTTTATTTAATTGCAATGCAATTGAAAGTCTTGGAAAACATAGCATCTTTTCATGCGGCCATAAAGGAAATTGGAATCATAAGCTACCCAAATGCGAAAGTAGGTTAAATTTATTGTGCGAATTTTATAAGTTCAGATTTTACCTATTATTAACTTAATATTATTTCTTTTTAAGAATATTGTCAAATAGTACAGGACATTTCGTATGAAATAAAATGTACCGATGGCAGAACTGTCTTCGAATGTAATGAGATGGTTCGTCCACACACTATGCTAAATGTTAACTGCGCTGAGGGTTACCATCCATCAAAAGAGAACAATACTGTGCTGAATTGTCAGGAGGACGGCGAATTTTGTGCTAAACTCTATCCCTGCAAACAAACTTGTGGCATAGTGCCTGAAAAAATAAAAACCGAAAATGGAAAAATAATATACGAACAGAAAAATCAATTTCCGTGGCATGTTGCACTTTATAACAAAAATCAGACCAAAACCGAATATATTTGTTCGGGTAGTATCATAAGCGCAAGTTGGGTTCTAACAGGTATGTCTTATGTATCAGAAAACACTTATAATATTTTTAATTATTATTAATTTTACAGCTGCTCATTGCGTATTATATCAATTTGATAATTTCTTATTTGCTGGGAATACATTTCAAGTAAAGGCAAATAAAATGTATCGTAATTATACTAGTGAACACGACTCAGATATACTGGAACGTGATGTTCACTTGGTACATGTACATCCGTAAGTTATAAATATAATAAATATGTTATATATTAATTTTATCTTGTTATATTTTGTCTTCCGTATCTCTTTTTAGCTTATATGACTCGGTTTATTCGAATTATCTTTACGACATTGCACTGTTGCAGTTGAGCGCACCATTTATCTTCAATTCAAGAATAATGCCCATCTGTCCACCGTCTATGTTGGCGGCAGCAAAGGATCTGAGAATTGATGAACATGCACGTATAAGTACTTATAGTTTTGCAGAAGAATCGAAGTTAACTCTTGTTCTGGGCATTTTAAGCACGCATGAAACTGATGAAAGGAGACTTAAGTTTAAGCTGATCAATCAAGCTGTAGCGCGTAGCGGTGACAGTGGCAGCGGAGTCTTCACGATTGAAAACAATTTGCACTATTTGCGTGGCATTGTTAGCGGTGGCGATGCAATGGTTGTACATGATTTTGTACATGTGGTTAATCTTAGACATAGGGATATTTTGAGTTTTCTTAGAGAACATATTGCTGATGTTTTATAAATTATTTTAATTTGAGAGATATATTATTTGATAGGTATTTACTGTATAGTTGCACAATGCCAGATAATTTTATCAACGAAAAACCTGTTTCCCATTAAACAAATTTATATGAAATAAAGCAGAAAAAGCATCAACGGTGATACCTAACTGTGTGCGCTCGAAATCACTTTGATTCGTGTAGTTATGAAGATAAAGGGGGTCTTTATCTTCATAGCTACACGAATCAAAGTGATTTCGAGCGCACACATTTAGGGGGTCTTCTTGTGTATTAATATGATATGTGTATAAATCATCTCCATTATCAATGCGAGCACTGACTGAAAAATTGAGCGAGAATTCCGAGCCAGAGAGAGAAACTGTTTCTCACACCAATATTGTGAGTTGAATGTTTGATGGATTATGATATGACATATAACTCCAAGTCAAATCAGATGTGTAGAGCTCCAATTATTTAAATGAGATGATAGTGTGGGTTTTTTTCATAATCATATAAATATATTGTAGAGTGCTTTAAGTGATAAGCTTCATGACCATTTGTCCATCTGACCGTCATCTTACTTGAGCAAGAGAAGTGGATATAAGTAACAAATGGTAACTATGCTTGGTGATGCCATCTATTAAACACTTTTTGAATTCTTATGTTTATTTGCAAGATAATATTGATTGTAAAACAGTTTTCAATACAATTAGGAACTTAGAATTATGCATTATATTAGAGCAGCTTTAAATATATTAGGCGGAACATGCCCAGTAATATTAATCATAGCTAGATTAACCAGAATCCAACATACCGAATATAAAGTTTACAGATGACTATGGCAAGATCGATTGTCGTATTAATCAAGATTATATTAGTATATACTTCAGTTTTTTACAAACTTTCTAATAAAATCAATATACCCACTTTACACATTATATGCGAAGAGCATCTAAGAGCAATTAATAAGAAATGTTTGATAATATTATCACTAAGCGTCGCCTTTCAACCCTCAAAACTCAATTTTATTCTCATTCTATAATTATAGCGCAGTTTAATCTTAGCTCAGCCTCTCATACTTATTGGCGATAAGTTTGTTTGTGAGATATTAAAACTTGTTCTCATCGATTTTGATTTCGATGAGATGTGTGAACAAGTAAACAAGCAATGTAGCTCGATGTGTGCTGATTACTAAACAAAACTTTCAGTATATATTTTGCACTTGTCGCGTATGAATGCGTTTTGTGAGAGAATTAAAGTGCTGATTCAATACTCAGAAATGTGTTTGTGAAAAAAATATACATGTAAAATATATATATATATATATATATATATATATATATATATATATATATATATATATATATATATATATGTATATATATATAGACTTTTTTTTTAATATTTAATCATTAAAATACCTCGCAAATGTTTGAATAAAGAAGATTATGTTTAAACATACAATATGTTAGCTAAAAACTTTATTATATTGATTTTAATCTACATCATTTCGCTGCAAGTGAATTTAAGTGAGTTAAATTTAAAGTAAATCTAATGGTAATAATATATTTAAATAGAGATTATTTGTCATAATCGCATGTATTTAGTATACATTAATCGATTAGCCCTCAATTGTGGTTGATATTATTTTTCATATGTTGAACTTGATTTGAACTTTGTAGATAGAAGTTTTGTTGCTGCAGATACTTTTAACTGAGATACTTTTCACTGCGTCTGCATTCACTGCGCATGCGTTATAAACTGGTTTATGACGTCGTTGTGAGTTGTTCATTCTTATCTGTTTTAGTATTTTGTGACGTTTTAAACAAGTTTTGCTTTGAGATAGAATATTTTTAAAGTTTCGTAAACAAACTTTGGGCATATTCTTAATAATATTTTCGTAATGTATAAAAAACAAAAACGAATGCATTGATATGATTTGTTTAGAATTATTTAAAACAAAATAACGGTTTTGTATGAGCAAAGCCGGTCTATAAACACATCATTTTTAAATATGAAGCTGTAAATATTTATTAAGAATTTTATTTATGTATACCACAGTTCAAACCTCATGTGATGATAGCTCACAATTTGAATGTGACAATGGCTCCTGTATAAGTAAAATAGATCTATGCGATGGAACGCCAAATTGTCCAGATGGTTCCGATGAGACTGCTCTAAATTGCATAGATCAGCGAAGTGCGTGCCAGAAACAATATCATAGTTGCAGCTATGGCGCATGTGTTATTGGATCGGCAAAATGTAATGGAAATGATGATTGTGCCGATGGTTCAGATGAGACAATACTGCGCTGTGGCGAGCAGTATCAAAAGGCAGCTTACGAAAAAAGATTGAGGGACAATTGTCTGTGAGTATGATATACGAAAACATTTTCAATTCATATATTCCAGTATAAAATAAACTCTTTTATTTTATAATTTCAGCGAAGATGAGATGAAATGTCCGTCCGGTATTTGTTTATCGGGTTTGAAGAAATGTGATGGTCATGATGATTGCGGCGATGGTTTCGATGAGACTGTTGAATTGTGCGCTCACATTGAGTGTCCTCGCTATTCATTCGTCTGTGGCTATGGCGCATGCATTTCTCCCGATGCTATGTGTAATGGAACGAAAGAGTGCTACGATGGATCAGATGAGGCACCACTCTTGTGTAATTATACGCGCACGAAAGAAGGTGGTCCAAATAGTTTCCCTGGTGCAGTTTTACCTACACTAATTACGCAAATTGGTTCAAAAGTAGGTTGTCCACTGCCTCAATTTTTGAATGGTCTTATATTGGCCAATAGCAATAAAGTCTTACTTCCGCTGCCCATACGCTCTGGAGAGGTACACTTCTCCTGTGAACCTGGACATACATTAATCGGTGAAACTGTCAGTTACTGTGCAAATCATCAATGGAACGTCGATGTACCCAGGTGTGAGAGTAAGTTAAATTTTAATTGAACATTTGATTTTTGTATTTAATTAATCTCTATGATACTTAGAATACTGTGATCCGAAGGAAATACTGGGCGGTTATTCTACAACACTTACGTGTCACTACAAAGATGAGGAGGTGGTCTGCGATTGGCGACATAAGCCCGGCACTGTGGTCACATATTTATGTGCTACATATTTTACATATTACACAACATTGCCGAAGTTAGTGTGCCAGAATGATGGACGTTGGTCTACAAAACGTCCGAGATGCGACAGTAGTTGCGGTGAGATTGCTCCGCCCACTAAGGAATTTACTGCATTTGGTATAACCGCCGAGAATCGCGTAGTGCCCTGGCATGTTGGACTCTATGCAATTTTCGATGAGGTGAAGTATACATTCGTTTGCGGTGGCACAATACTAACGCCGGATGTTGTACTAACAGGTAAATTAAAATTGAATAAAAATTATGCATTGAATTTGACTTTGCTTTAACTGATTGCAGCTGCGCATTGTGTCTGGGACAAGACCCTTCATAAGGCCTACAGTGCTGAAACATTTCAAATAGCCGCTGCGAAATTCTATCGTGACTTTTATAAAGAAGAGCTACTAGCTGCCTATCGTAATGTCAGCGAAATAAAAGTAAGAACCGGTTATAAAGGTGAAAGTGACCGTTTTGCCAAGGATATTGCTATACTTATACTGAACCGCCCGCTGGAATACACTCATGCCATACGACCAATATGTAGATACTTCTATGAGTCGTCATTGAAGGATTCTATAACCAATAATAATGGACGGTTTGCTGGGTGGGACCATCAGGGCGAACATACATTTCAATTTGTCGAGGCAGCATCAAAGTCGTACGAACGCTGTCAGAATGAATATAATGTTGGTCTGGCCAACGATAAATTCTGTTTGTCCAGTGAGAATGGAGGTATGGCTTGCCGTGGTGATAGTGGCGGTTCTTTTACGTATCTGCGTGAGAATGCGAATAATCCAGAAGATCGCAGAAAATATAACTTACTCGGAGTTATTAGCAATGCACCGGGCTCAGATAATTGTGCTACGGATTTGCTAGTGTTAACAAATGTGCAACATTTTGAACAATTTATTGAGAATAATATACAGGAGAGCTTTGATAAGAGAGGTTGAGAATGTGTGCAGTTCTAGATACTCAAATGTGTAAACTAAGTTAAATGTATCATAAAAAAAATTTAAATTTTAACCTAAAACGTTTCTTTCACCTTACTTCGCATATCATTTATTATGTTGCGTATAGAAAGTTGACATATGTAGCACTTGTTAGAAGCTTTAAATGTAAACATAAAGAACTACTATCTTTGAGATATACTCTGCATATTGTCTTTACTTGAACCAAATATTATGGTATGGGAACTATTTTTCGATCTGGGCCTATGTGAGATATTTTATTAGAATTGACGCAAAATACACCAAATTTAACGAGCTTAGTTAGAAACAAAAAACTACAAATAATATAAAAAAATTCATAATTTTGTGCAGGTTTGCATGGAAGCTAACCCTTATACGATCTTATTATGATACACTTTTCCTGAAGAGACCAAACGAGAGTTTGAATATCAAAACTTGAGATCTGTAGTTAAAGCAGATGTTTAGACAGATGGACAGGCAGGCGCAGAAGTATATAAAGACTTGACTTTTGATACTGATCGAGAATATATATCCACTTTATGGGGCCTTCTTCTGTCTGATACATATATTTGCACAAATTTAATATATGTTTTTACCCTAAGGGTATAGTGTATAGAAATATTTATTGTAGTATAAGTAGTTGTATAAATAGTTGAGGGCCAAACAGTTCGGTACTATTTACCGATTGAATATTTTGGACATCAATGCTTTTAACAATCTTCACACACACAACGAAACAAATGACGCACTTATCGTCGGTGTGAAAAAACACATACTAACACCTATGCATGTTTTTTTCATCTCGCTCTCTTTCTCTCTCACAACTGAATATTATAAGATGAACGTCGCCGAGCTACTGCACCATCGGAAACAAAAATACTTTATTTTCTACATCGTTGCACGGAGCACACGCATACTAATACAAAATACGCATGTATGAAGCTCATGATTTGTTGTTTAAAGTAAACCTGATATTATAATTTGCAAACAGTTTATGCAGTTACAGTTAAAAAAAAACAACGCTTCTTTCGAATCAATGATTAACTTTTATTAGGTGCTGCAACGTGTGAAGTATCTTCAGCTTCAGAAATGAGCCTACTGTGGCAGCCAGTGAAATTTGTCAAAGCTGCAAAGCAGTAATACATCCCATCCCATAAGCATGTTAAATTACTTTGGCGATTGTATCTTGGAGAGTAGTCTCAGCTGCGTTTACGTATCTGTACAAATATCTTAATACTACATTTATACACATAACCAACTGCAACTCTCGTTCTCCATATTAAAACTGACTAGAAATATATTTTAGTTGCTTTAAGATTACGGCAAAGTTTACATGACATACTTGGCGGCACAGATACACACGCAAAAGTATATAAAACAAAGTAAAGTAACGCTCACTCAGCTGCATTGTTGAGCATTCAGCAGCCAATGTATAAAAGCTAAAAGTCTTCACTGCATGCTTTAAAAACAAAAGTTACCGACACACACAAAGCACAGTGCAGCCACATATACGCTGTAAAACTAACAAAATGACAATGGCGGCGATTCAAAGGTGTATGTGTGTGTGTGTATGTGTGTGTGTGAAAACTTTTTAAAAGTATTTTGCATCACGTTAGGACAGAGTAGAATAGTAAAAGAAAGTAACGCTGGGAACATAAATAACTCGCTTACTGGCATGTATTGAAACAAAAAAGTGCTGCATACGTTAAGGCGCAGTGCGCTGTTCAAATGTTAAAGAACAGAACCGAGCGGCAACTTGAAGGGAGAATGAATACGTGTAAAAAAGTATCTAAAAGTAAGACAAATGAATGCGTTGTCTAGAGAAAATGACTTCTTGCAAAAGCGTCTTTACTGCAGCAGCATCCAAACTGTTCAAGCTCAAGTTTGTGCATTATAATAATTTTGAATGTTGTTTGTTTGAATTTATGGTGCTAGGCGGCAAATAGAGTAATATATAACTCTGGCATAGAGTTAAACAGTTGCGGAAAAGTTGACTAAAGTTATAATTTCTTTTATTAACGCTGGCTCAGTGCTATAGTTTTCTTAGTATGTATTTACTCAAAGTTTATCATGTTGTTTCATCACTTTTTATAACTAAAAGTCTGACATATACAGGGTGTTTTTTTGAATGGGTAGAACTTTGAAACGAATTAAAATACTGAGAGACATAATATCGAACTGAAAATTGGCTTTATTAGAAAGTTAATTTTATGGCATTAGTGTTTAAATATGATTTGGGGTGTGTTCACGGCTGGTTCGAATGTAGCGCATTATGGAAGTCAAATTTTCGAACACTATTTCTTTAGAGTATAATCGAATTTGTCGCTCGAATGGACCATTATTTCGACCGTAAAATGGACGTAGCACACGGTAACATTTCCAAACTGAACTGATGATTTTTGAAATATATTTCCAGAATTTGCAAGCGTTGTTCTGGCGTTAGTCTGTACAAGAAAAAATAGCAAACGAAACTAAGTAATAAATAGCCAATAGCGTTGCCAGAGCTGACCGATTTATGATAGTTTAATCTTTGCCGGAAAATGGTACGCCCTATATATCGCTTCGTTCCATTCTTGCTATTATAGATATAATATATATTTTTATTATTTTTATTAAAGCGCATTCAGGCGTAAATTGTGCAACACAAGCCGTTTTTTCTAACAGATAAAATGCGTGTGGGTGTTTTATTGTTCCTCTTATAGCGTAAGTTGCTTCATTAGCCACTATGTCTTCAATCAAATTGCTTCTATTTAGTCAATTTTTTTATGCTATTTATTTTAATTTTATTTCGATATTTTTTTTGTTGGTGCAAAGATTTCATTCCTTAATTTTATTGCTGCGCTTGATTGATCCTTGTTAAGGAATTATATGGTATGTATATTGATTTTGACTTAAATAAATTACTTTGAAATATCAAAAATTTAGAAATATCAGCCGCGACAACGACAACAAAGAATCACAATTTCGTCGACAACAGTGCGTATGATTTTGATTAATTATTTTACGTGCTTAAAAAGCAAACAGTCAAGTCATGGTTTTCTGTATAGTTGTTAGATTTGTGTAGGCTTTGATTACCGAAGCTAATTTTAAGCATTCAGTATAAAAATGTTGTACAAAGAAAATTTAAAATATTTATTATAATGTAATTACGCTTGATAGAGTTTTAAAAATTACTTTCTGTAGAACGCCATAAGGCATGCAATAGGCTATATAAAAATTGTTTGCTATTTTGAGAATAGACATTTATAATAAAACAATTTCAAATTAAAGTTTGATGTTGAATTACCGTACTCAGCTCGTTCTGCAACGATTCTTGAATCTATTGCAGAAAACTTTATTTACTTTTAATTTCGAAGTAGTTTATACTCTTTGAGCGCTACCTGGAACGTGGCAAAATGTCACATAGTGGTGAGTGTCAAAGAATTAAGCCATTTGGGGTTCTGAAAATCCGCAGAGAATTGAAGATTGGCTGTTCCACCTAGACGACTTGTTACGCATTATGGCCTGGAACTAACAATGGGCCTTTTTTTCGAAAACGCCACTGTATGCGCGATAACCGTAATGCGCTATACACTGTAGGATAACCGACTTTTTTTGGCCTGTAATTGAAGATGGACATGTTACGAACTCAGCTAGCTCTCATCAGTTCGCTGGCCGGACATTGGAAATTTTTTAGCTTCTAACATGCTTCTCAGAAGAAGCGCCCCTTTGTGTCACATGTATTTATATGCATTAAAGGATAAATGTATTTTTTAAACTTTGTGTTCTATTGTTGTGTTAATCTCTTATAATTGTTATCAGAAATGTTTTAAGAGAAATAGGTATGTAGATATACATATAGTACTATTCTGATTTTTGCAGAACCCTATATGGAAGTAAACGTTGGGTCATTTAAATTATTCCCCAAGAGTAAAAACAAATGATAATCAGACAGTATTCTTTACTATTCGCTCATTAAAACTTTCTTTTTTGAAAGCATTGTATTAAATTAAGCTTGAAATTCTAAAACAAAAAAAGAAATCTTTTGATTTTGTTGATTAAATATGCTACTTTAAACAAATTAATATTCCACGTCAAAATATACGCTTACAAATCGACATAATAAAGCTTTAAATTAGGCTATATGAATATACGAAAAAGAAATTTCTAATATAGAAGGCCAAACATGAGAAAAAAATAAACAGAGAAAAAAATCTTGTGTACAAAAAAAGTACAAAGAAATATTACAAGCCGCAATCGCTTTTTTGCAAGCAAAATAAAAACGTCAAAGTCAAAGCGTGTACACAAGGCGTATACGTAACGATTTGAGTCGAGTTAAGTCAAGTCGAGTAGTAAACTAAACAGTGAAAAGTAGGCGTAACTGTGCGCGATAGCACAATACTCGAGGCTAATAGCAAACGACAATGGCAACGACGATGTCAAAGACAAACAGGCAGCCAGTCATCCAGACAAGCATAGATACAAATGTATCTACAACGAGCACATAGATACACTTAAAGCATGTATACAGAAAAAAAGAAAAAATAAAGTGCGACAAGCATTAAACATTTTGAGACAAATACACTGTTATACATACTCGTACACACTCACAGCGATTTTATGGCCTTCAATGTTGACATTTATTTGCGTTTTTGTCGCTTTTTACACACAATCCACAATCCAAATTTCACTCACTCACTCACTCACTCACGCTGTACTACAATATTTAGTTTTATTTTATATAGAAGGTATGTATATTAATATTTTAGCCTATTTCTGTGCCGCAGCAAAACATAAAATTGTACAAATGAAACTAAAATTCATACGTTGCAAAAACATTTTCCAGATACTTTCGTTATATATATCGTACATAATATATGCAAACTTGCAGTTTAACGCAAAGCACAGTAGGCGCTTGAAAATTTTGCTTATTAGTAAATGTGCGCCACATCGTTTTGTTTTAATAAAAAAAAAAAAAAAAATAATGAAAGATACGAGTGTTGGCGAGTAGTATGTGTATTTCAGTGCTCAAGGTTATTTAAATGCTAGTTTGTCATAGAATAGCTTGTTCTAAATACTTACTTGCTGCTATGGTATATAAAATATTATTTAAGCTTTGGTTTATAAATACATAGGAGTATGTTTTGAGTATATATCATGTAAAATATTTCCACACAATGAACTTGTTTCAGCGCGCTTTATGTGACATGGATACTAACTGACATTTCAAGTACAACGCATACAGATACATTTTGTTGTTCGTATATATATATTCAAGTATATATGCAGAGCATGTCGCACAATTGTGCTCTGCTTGATTTTGTTGCATATACTCGTAGATACTTTTGTGCGTTGCTATTAAGTTGGTTGGTTGGCTATACAACTGTCGGTTAGCTTAGTTAGTTGTCTTATATAAGATATTAGCTTATGAGTGTGCTTTAAATAAAGACGTCCTTGGATAGTAGATTAGTTAAAATGAAAAAAGGTACATATGAAAGCATATAAAACAATGCTCTACACAACTTAAAAAATAATAATATGTAGAAAACGTTTTTGTGTATCTTCCATACTGAGTATTAATACTTTGTAAAATTACAAAAATTGATATAAAACTTTACAATGTGTCTTGAAATATTATGCTGGAATTCGGTGTGGAGATGTTAATTCGATAAATAATAACTGGTATACCACCAGTACCTAAAACATAAATTAATAGCAAACCTTTTATTGTACATAATTCATTCAGAGGATTGCTGGCGGTATTTTCAATATTAATGGAGATTAAAAATTTAAGCGCAAGTTCTTCTGCCACTTATCAGTTTTTTGATGCTTTTTAGTACGTTACCAACGAAAACAAAAGTGAAGATCAGTACATAGGGCTCCAATCCATTGGAATCGGTGTTACCACAAGGCAGTGTGGTTGTCCCTGTCCAGTGTATCGTACTTTGTATACTGCAAATATGCATATTCTAGTTAAAGAAAACATCCTGTTGACTACATGAACTAGAATGAACCATACATATGTATATACACTATTTTGCTTTTTGATAAGTATCTTGACAGCTATTTCATTTCACTTAATTATTTAGTGAATATGGGGATTCGGGTGGGAGTCAAAAATTAGTTTTATATGTTTATACGAAAAGAGTTAATAATCAAAATATATATTTTTTTTACATGATTGATAATGAAATTCTTGAAAAGAGTTTACGAGCAATTAAGAAAGCTGCGCCTGAAGTTGGACACAGAACCTATTTCTAAAGTGAAATTGGAAACAACAACGGCATGTCCTACTGAAGAGGAACTAGTTGCAACGGAGTCTTCAGATATATGTGAAGCGGCGGGAGCTGCAGAAGAGAATAATAATCCATCATTAACCTCAGAACTGCTTAAGACAATGCGAAATTTATTGAACATATATGACGGACGCAGTACCTGCACCGAAGAAGCAGCAGCAACAGCAACAGCAACATCAATGATAACAGTGGCAAGAACGGCAAGGCAATTGGCACATGGACCCAAATTCGTTGAAGTTTTGGAGGCACAACGCTTCATAGCTGAAGTGTTTAGTGCGCTGAGTATACCGCAAGTAGCAGCAAGTGAAATGGCCGATGCATTACTGGCAGCTGATTACTTTGGACATCCCTGCATGGGCATGCATCGACTGCCATCATTGGTCACGGAACTGATGAATAATACAGTAGCTGGGCAGGCGCAACCGCAACTGCTGCGTGAGACATGCGCGTTGGGACTTGTCTGTGGTCATAATGCACCAGGTGCGGTGGTGGCAAACTACTGCATGGATTTGGCTGTGGCAAAGGCAAAGTGCGTCGGTTTGGGATGGGTGGCAGCACGCGATTCGAACAATATTGGCATGGCTTCATGGTATTGTTGTCGCGCAATGAATCAAGGTCTCATCGGCTTGTGTATGTCAAATGGAGTGCCATCTATGGTGCCGGCCGGTGGAATGGATGCGGTACTTGGTGAGAATCCCATTGCTTGTGTTGCTGGTGTCGGTGAAGATCAGGTGATTGTTGATATGGGAATGACAATGGTTCCTATACAACGCCTGCAAATGGATTACTGTCATGGACAATTGTACTTGCAGCCGAAACAACTGGCTCTCGGACGCGATGGTTGTCAAACGACTTGTTTACAGGAAGCGCTACTTGCGCAGCGTTTACGTCCGTTCGCGCCCGAGCATAAGTCATATGGTCTAGCAGCAATGGTTGATATACTCTGCGGTGTCGTACCAGGTGGGTTATATAGTACACAAATTCAACGTCACGAGGGAACGGATGAGAAGTGTACACCAGCTGGTTTAGGGCAAGTTTTCATTGCAATTGAACCGGACTTTTTCAAATGTGATGCCTCCGACTTTGGGGAACGTTTAAAGCATTTCATGTGTGAACTGCATGCTGCACAGCCGCTTTGTGATGAGGAGCCGGTGTTGATACCAGGCGACAAAGAACTGCGCCACATGCAGCGTATAGATGAAATGGGCGGACTACAATTAAGCGAATGTCAGTTGAAAATGTTGGATGAAATAGCCGATTGCTTAGATGTGGTACCAGTGAAAGTGAAAGAATTGGCATAGCGATGAAAAATATAAAGGTATGGAGAAAATTGTGTGTAGGGAAGCGAAAAATAAAAAAATTAGAAAAGTAGAACAAAATTAAATTTCTTATTGGTTTTTTTTTATACATAAATTTTGCTTATTAAAGATCTCACTAATGCAGACTCCGTGGAACATCTAAGAAAAACAATTTTTTTTTTAAGGCATTAAGCTTTTATTTTACTTGTGAGCACATACACAAAGCCATATTTGATGCTTTGCAATAACTAAGTGCAGTTTGTATTCAGAAATATTTTGAATAATTTGACTTTTGAGTCTGCAATTATTTGAAGTCTATGATTATGATTACGCATGCTTAACTCTGAAAGTTACTCAATTTTTTTATGGTTACTGTTAGTTTAGCTCTGTCTTCCCAAAAAGTAGTGCCGAACATTGTAAGATACATAATTTTCAGTATTCTAGGAGTGCGCCTCCAGTTTTTCAAACGCGATTACTCTATATATCTACAATGTCATTGTAGCTTTCTTCACGTTATAGTCAATGTGATGTTTTCACATGGTATGTCGGTTGAAAAATACACCAAGATATTTCACCTTATTGGAGAATTGTATCAGTGTCCAATTCATGGTTTGAGTGATTTAAACAAATATTTTCTACTGAAAGGAACAATTGTAGTTTTAGCTGGGTTGATGTTCAGTCCTACTTTGCTGCATCACATATAAATATTGAATATCTTCAAACGAGATTTTTATACACTTCACAAAGAGTGTGAATAGTACGAGGCATATCCAGAATGTAAGTGTAATGAATTTTTGTAGGTTTTAAAATTTTTTATTTAAACAAAAAAATTACGTGATACTTTAGTACATAATGTAAGCTATTTTTCGACATAGTCACCATTCCTCTCTATGTAGGTGGTGAAGCGGGGTATCAATTTTTTGATTCCTTCCTCGAAGTAGTTTCCCGCCAACCATTTGGGACCCACCTCGGGTACAGTTTCCGATATCCGAGGTTTTCTGTGATTGTTTCGTGTAGTAGAGATCTGGAGATTTGCGGAAATGCAGAAAGTTCATCCACAGTCAATCTGCGATCGTCACGGAGCGCATTTTCGATTTTTCCACAATTTCGTCAGTCACAATTGAAGGTCTTCCGCTCCTCTGATCATCATGCACAAACGTACGACCGTTTTTAAACTCGCGACACCACTTGTACACACTCGTACGAATCATAGCTTTATCACCAAGTGCCGTTTTCACCTCATTATAAATCTCAAACGGAGCTTTTCCCTTCCAAATGAGATAACGGAACACGCCGCGTATTTCGCACTTGGCGGGAGACTGGATTGACATTGTTCACGAAACGTGTTGTCGCGTCGACAGTTCTCAACGTACTGACCTCGAACCGGTCTCGTTGTAAAGGTCTGCACTGCAGTGTTGCCAACATGACGAAAATAAAATCTCTCCGGCCGTCACAATATTTTCTATGCCCTAAAAGCTTCGGAGACTCCATTAAGTATATAAGTATATTCGGTATCAGAGCAACGAGGCGAGTCGTTCTAGTCATGTCCGTCTTTCTGTCTGTTCGTGCAATATTCTTCCAATCTTTGAAATCTTGCTTTGAAAATTAGTGTGATAACTTTTAATAAATACAAGCAAAATTCTTATCAAAAGAGTATTAAAGCTTCGGTTCCACCGAAGTTACTTTTTTCTCTTGTTTTTAATTTTTAATTTTCAACAAATATCTACCTACTATAATGCTTATAAATTTTTCATTGTATACTTCTGACATACTTTTGCACTTTTAACGATGCGAAACGACCTTAACCTTTTTTTTTTTTAATTTTCTTCTACGCCTACAAGCAAATAAAGAAATAAAATAAAATTCCAACAGAGTTGAAACTGTGTGCACAAATAAGTGAAAAGTGTGCTGCTTTAATTACGCTACAGTGCCAAAAAGTATGCAATGCTTACGGAAGCATGTCTAAAAAATGAGGTTAGAGACAATTCAACGACGATGACGACGAGGACGATGACGAGCACGACGAAGCGCTACTAATTACAATGCATTAAATTATGCAAAAAATTCCTCACATATACGTACTATGAAAAGAGGCTGGCAACATTTTTATGCTTTTTTTGAATTGTGCACAAGTATTTAAACTGCATAGAAGTATGTAATGCGTTGAAGTTTATGCGCCGTAATTTATGCTGAAGTCAATTCAAGTGAAAGTGAACAGCTGCGCACACTAAAAATAGCGACAGCAAATGAAAAAAAAAAAAAACGAAAATACCAAAGAAATCAAAGCCACAAAAAAAAAGATTGCTTCTAAGAAAGTGGTTAGCAACCACACAAAGTATTTCTTTGAATAAATCGATAAATGCTACGCGAAAAATGAAAATAAAAGAAAAGCGTTGAAAAAAATTAGCAGGGAAATCGTTGCGAAAATGATTAATTTGATTTTCTGCGCAGAAAAAGGAAAAAATAAGAAACATTGAACAAGAAAGAACATTGCAGTCGAATGTGCTTAGCTATGAAATACCCTTTTCCTCTAGTCTAAGCTTAGCATAAGTGTCTTAACAATTTTAACTATAGATTTGTATATTTTACAATATAACCAAAAAGTTTTTCTTAAAACAATGCTCGGAAATAAGTGGAAAGTTTGTACTGAATTGGAACCCTGTATGAATGAGGTCACATCAAAAAAAGAATGAATGATAGCATGCATGCATCTAATGAATATGAATTGAATGAATGATTTAAGAAATTCATATTCATTCTAATTCATTCGAAGCCAATGTTTGAACTCTTATAAATTTGTATTCCATGAATAAATGAATGAATACGATACGTTGTAATGTTCTGCGCTTTCTTTTAGTTTACTACTCTCTCACTCTTACTTCAAAAGAGGTAAGCGTGTGGCAAGTGTGTCGTTTTGTTTTCATGTCTGCATCTCTTTCAATCTGTTTATTAGCATTTCGTTAAAAACTAGCTAACACTTAACTTATATCAGCGTATCTTCAACACACTTTTCCACTCAAGCTAATGGTCGCTAATTGGCATCCAAACGTCAGTTCTGCAGAAAGTCTTCGTGTTGATATCACAACCAACATTCGAATTCGAAGTTTTGTAACATTCAATCAAAGTGAATGCTAGTGAAGTGGAATTCATTCTTCATTGAATAAAATGAACGTTGATATTTCAGAATGTGTTACATTTATGAGTGAATGAATGAATTTTCATACAGAAACTTAAATGAATTAATTCATGAAGCACTCTAAGTTGCACAGATCTTAGTAAAGTCCTAATCTTCAAGTCTGTTAGCTCTAGATTGTGTGATCGACTCAGATTATTAAGCTCACCAAAATTATATATATTCTAAATGATTTCTCTTCCTCCTTATGGCTGTTACATGAATTTGCACAATCGTAACATAACCATTTATCCTATAGCTACAGCGTACAAAAACGCCTATCGAAAAATAATATATCAACATTCGTTCTGGCATTCTCTCTCTGTGTGGCTATGTGTTTGTATAATAAGAGTAAACTTTTTATGACAGCCAACAACAACGTCGTCCTCATTCTTTGTCTTTGTCCTGCTTGTTGTCGTCATCATCATAATCATCATCATCGATGCTTTCCTTTGCTGCCTTTGGCGCCTTGAATTATGTGTTTTCTATACGCTTATTTAAACGATGAAAAATAATTTATTATATGCTGCGTTTTTTCTCCCTGCCTGGCAATTTATTTGCTTGCAGGACTAACAGACACCTGTGTCTCAGTTTTTCTTCGCTATTCCATCTAATGTTATGCCGTAGACTGTGTTTTGCTGTGATTATGATTATATTGGTTATAGATTTATGTGCGCCTTTGTAATCACTTATTATTACTTAGATATTTATTTGTAGGTACATTTTTTTCACCCGATTGCTCATACTACATAACTAAGTCAATGTGCTCAAACTCATTTGTCTTCATTGAATTGTATAAATACTTTTCTTGTTGTTTTTGCGCTCATTGTGGTTTCCTTACAGCTGTGACTTTGTGGCAATATAATGAAATTTTGTGATATTTTGACAGAGCATAGAAGATGTTTGTATCCCATTTTGTTTTTTTTTTCATGTAGAAGATTTATGAGTTTTGTGATTGTGAATTTATTGACTACATTGCCGAAATTCCAATTGTTGCAAACGAGAATTGTAGCTATTATTGTTATATTTATTTTAGATACATTTGAATTGTTTATACTTTGAATTGCTTTCTTTTAACATTTTTATTTACAATAATTTCTGATGTCAACGTATTATAAGCTTTTATATTGTGTGCCTAATAAATGAAAAATAGTAATTTAACATTGTCTGTCAAAATATTCTCCATGAAGATCAATACACTTTTGCATGCGTTTGAACCAATTTTCTGCACTCTGAAGCTGGTTCCTCCAAAACGAATTGTCTAATGGCTTCAACAGCTAATTCAGCCGATGAAAAACGTTGAATTCGCAATTTACTTTTGATGTGCGGAAACAAAAAGAAGTCATTGGATGCCAAGTCAGTACTGTAAGGTAAATAACGATGTTTCGAGTGTTTAAAAACTCTCTTGTGTAAACCGATGTGTGAAAGCTCGTGGTGGCGAATGATTCGTCTTCGGCGGATGGTTTGTCTTAATTTTCCGAAAACTTCTTACAAACAAATGGTTTTGTACCATTAAGAATTGAACGTCCTACGTTGATCTAATGGAACGTTTGCGACGTGAGCAGTTTTTCCTGGACAGGTGACTATTTGCTTTGAAGTGTTTCGCCCGCGAACAGCTTTTGTTGGATTTTGTTCGCCTTGGAACAGCCATACAGTCGATTTTTGTTTTCTATGCTCATGTATTTTGGAAGTCGTAGTAAATCATCGCACTATAATTTTCTTGAGTTAATTTCATTTTTTGTCCCAGACAAATTTTTCAAGTCACGGTAAGCAACATTCGAACATCAAAACATTCTGCATAGAAATATCAGCTGGTCCCTAACAACAAATAAGTTTGCCAAGGCACACAATATACATGGCGAATCTCTTATAAAGTGAAAATTCAGAAACATCATATTGTAAATGTCGAATTTTAGTATTATTCGTAAAAAAATCATGACTTTAGAACCTAGCCATAGATTTTGATTTAAGATTCGATTTTATTCCAGAAATGTTCTATCTTGATGCAAAAAATACATATGTGGGCAAACTTAAATGCATTTATTTCAATTAAATTACACTAATTTTCTGTATTTTTTAACTAAATTTTAAAGGGATGTTTTTTCCTATAACTTAAAAAAAAATAAAGAAAAAAAGAAGAATGTCAAACACTTCATTAATCCCTTTTTATATACTGCGTCTGCTGCGTATCAATACACTTAAATGATATAAAGGTCTGCTTAAAAACTTTTTAGCTGCCCGCAGCAGAAATCAATACCAGTATAAACATTTTTTAAGATGATACAAAATATTTCGTCCCAGCGCAATGCCAGGACATTTACAGACAAACACTCACAGAGACAGAGATACAAACACACACACACACATGTCTGCACATTTTTCTTAGCTAAATTGACAAGTTAAGCGCATTTACTGTTGTTCTTTCAGCCTGATTTACCTTATTTTATTGTTGTTGCTATTGTTGTTTTTATCCTAGTTGCTATTACTGTCGTTGGCTGTTGTTGTTGTTATTATTGCTAACAATAATCCTCAGATTTTGCTTGTTGACAATGTTGACTTTGATGTCGTTTCGGTTCGATTCTATTCGATTCGTTGCTGTTGTTATGGCTGTCGCGTTAACGTTTTCCTTAGCCGGTCAACAGTAAAAACATCCTTTTTCACGCCAACATACACAGTTACACTTACACACGCACACTAAAAACGAGACACGTATCCTTTTTTTATTTTCACGCACTCACATGAATAACGGACGAACAATCAAAATCAAAAAGCTGCACACTGAAACCATTTTGAAATTCTTAACGCTTTGTTAGCTTTCTCGTCTGTTCCAGACTTTTATATTTAATATACCAATATAGTATATATTTTTTATATACAATTCTGTCGTTTTTTTTGTACTTTTTTTTATTATATTCTTGACAAATTAAATCGCATGTTGGCGTTTAAATAAAAATGCCCGAGTACAGACACTGAAACACAGATATATCTTAAATTTTATTATATATTAATAAAAGATATTTTTTTATATTGCCTTATTTTTTTATCGTTTTTTTAAATGTAGATTTTGTTTGTATGAGTTTTCAATTCTTAATTTTTTAACTTCATTTTTACTTAATTCGATTTGAGAAATTTTCTATTAGTTCATTATTTTTAGCAGGTGTATTCATAATGAAACATTTTTTTTTACAGCTACCTTAATTTGATATTTAACTGAATTTTTTATGTTTTGTGATTTATTTGATTTATATAATTTTTGTCACGTTCGTTTTCGCACATTTTACCAATACGAATTTTACGTATATATTTTTTATTTAATGAGAGATTTTTGTTTTGTTTTTTTTTTTGTATTTGACATAAATTTTCTTTTAAATATTTTGCAATTGTAGAAAATTCATCAATAAATTAGTTTATTAATTTCAATGTTCATATTTATTTTTTTCCAAGTGCGCACTGAAATTTTTTATATAAAATTTAATATTTAAAATGTTTAGTGGTGTAGACGCAATATAAAGTTAATAAGGGCCTATTTAGATTATCGACAGTGCAGAAAAACCGCTGCAAGCAACAGCAATAAACGGCGGATTCACATCAAAAAATATTAATTATAATTTGCATTGAGTTATTTTACATTATGGGTAGTCATGCAATTGATTTTCGGACAGATTCAGTTAAGATTATAAAACCTAATGCACCTAAAACGGCTGAAATGATATTAAACCTTTCTTCGATAATAAATTTAATAATTAATTAATTCACAAGGTCTTGCATCAAAAAAGAAAAAAGTGCAAAGTTGCACAAACAGTGTGGTGTAACTTTGCACAAGCAGCTGTTTGAGACTTTGGCTTGTTTATTTGTTTCGAATTGTTCTTACAGTGCGTGAAGAAAATGACATGAGAAAGTATTAAAAACAAATTTTTGGAGTATAAAGTGAATAAAATTACACAAGAAATAGAAATAATTGAGGGTATGCGAACTGCAGTGAATTCAATTTCATTTCATTTGGTTTTCAAATATGCAGATATGCCGCCATCGACGAGAAGTTGTTGTTACCACTTAGAAAATATCAAAACACGCGCTTCACTTGCTAAATTTTCGTTATATTTTGGAACACTGTTTTTGTACCGATGCACTTTGTTTCCCATAAAAGATCGTTCGTCACCCAAAGTGTCATCAGAGTAGGAAAGAACAAATGAGAATTGAAAAACCGATCTTCCGAGTGAGTAAACACGACAGCGCATGAGCAATAGTGCGCATTCTCGGTAGTCGGTTTGCATATGCGTATATTAACCAAATCAGCAACTAACAGTTAAGTGATCGCTTCACTCACACAGTCGATTCCGACTAAATGGTTATTGCTGCTGTCAAAGTGCAAACGGGCAAGTGTAAAGGGCACATAACAAAAAAACAAGCCGATTGAAAGGTGATGACAAAATGAAAATATATTTTATTTCCAACAACAAAATGTAAATGTATTTCCAACAACAAAATGTAAAATGTTAACAAGCTCATCGAACTCTACTTTTGTTAACTAACTTAGTCTGATATAATTACTTCGAAGTGTTTTGAAACACTTAGAATTTGAACTAAGTTCAGCAAAAAGTTTGGTATTTTTTAGTGCGAAACCATGGAAGCGGAACTAAAGCCAGACGTTCACAATTTGCCATGTTACTTTTGAAACTTTCCTCAATACTAAAATAATTTCTAGTGACAGGAAACTAAACAAGTGTATTGTGAGAAATTCAAACTAATGAGCACTAAGCCGTGTTTGAAATGGCGTTCACTGGGCTGAGTGAGATCTTTTAATTTCTCTTTTTTAACACGCTTTTATTAGCTTGACCTGTATCTATCTATCTATCCATCTATGTAACGGAATCTTTCAACTTAATTTTCACCAACTTCCTAACGTTGAAATAATTGAAATTTTGCATGTGTATTAAGCACCGATGACAATACAATAATTTTACAATTTTGATCTAATATCCTGACCAGGATCATCAGGATATTTGATTTGTTTGTGGATCATGTTCCGTTCCATTCCGTTTCGTTTCGTTTGTTTTGTTTCATTGTGCTACCCACAAAACGAGTCAACAACTGTTGATGACAGCGGCTTTAATAGTAATGTTATTTAAAAAGTAAAAAATTATAGTTTAAAAAAACTAAAAAAATTATAGTTTAAAAAAATTATACCAATACGCTTTAATAGTAATGTGAAATAAAAAGTAAAAAATTGTAGTTAAAAAAAAATAAAAAACACGCTTTAAAAGTAAAAAATAATTTTGAATAAGTTAAAAAATAGAATTAAGTGATTGACAGAAAATTAACTTTAACATAAAAAAAGCGTCGGGTGGTTGATATTAATTGTTATAATTATTTCATTGGTACCTATTTGTAAATATGAACTTATTATAATAATATATTACAGAGCACCCCACGTTACATGTTAAAGTTAATTTTCTGTCAATCACTTAATTGTCATTTTAAACTTATTCAAAATTATTTTTTACTTTTTAGTTCACATTACTATTAAAGCGTGTTTTTTTAGTTTTTTTTAAACTATAATTTTTTTTTACTTTTTAGTTCATATTACTATTAAAGAGTGTTTTTTTAGTTTTTTTAAACTATAATTTTTTACTTTTTAGTTCACATTACTATTAAAGCGTGTTTTTTAGTTTTTTCATCGAATAAGTGTGAATGCCTTATATTTTTTTTTTTGATCAGCAACAAAAGTCGAGTCGATGAACGCTTAGTCTAAACGGCCTGATCGATTCTAAAATAAAATCGTAGTATATTTTTTTGGGCTGTACATTTGTTCATTACAATTTCTATAGTTAGTTATTGTTAGTGTTTTTGTTTTACTTTGGTGGTCAATATATTTTCATTACAACAAGTAGTTTCTGTAAAATGAGCCTAAACATCTGTAACTCTAAAGAATTTAGTTGAAATTCAAAAAAATTTAAAGTAAATTCCCCATTAGTGAGTTTGTTGCTTAAAATTTCCTTGCTATTTGATTGGTTTATTTTGAAATTGTAGCAATATTTAGTATACTAAAAAAGTATTCAGTTTTAAAATTAACTTATTTTAATTTGGCATAGCGCGCTATTTATGTAAATAGATAAGTGTGCAAAATCCTTGAATCTATAGCACATGCAAAATAGCAATATGTAGCAATTCATTTAACCATTTTAAATATGCATAAATTGACCTGATTCCGCCAAAACAATCTGTTACTATTGTTACTGCGAAAGATTTCAATTCCAATGGTAGACACTCGTACATGTTGTCTAGAATGCCAAATAATTTTACAAGCTTACGAAAGTGTTATGAAGTGCTTAAGGAATTCAATTACCAAAATGTTGCCTCCCTTGAACTGAAGCCGTTTTTGTTGCTCTTGTTCTAAATTAATGCAAAATCAATTTGATACTTGTATAGCCTACGATGACATTTACATTTTGCTAGCTTTGAGTTTGAAAGGTTTATATAACCATAGATTGAATTAATATAAACTTTGAAATTGAAATATTGAAGAAAAGCTTAGCATTTAAATGGTTCACTTTGAACTTGTCTATTGCATATTTTATGAGTTCATTTAAATAAAGCGTTTATAAATATTGAAGTTTTAAGCAAGTTGGCTTTAAGTTAAGTTCTTTCTTAAAAAAAAGAAAAACAGTCACACAGCGCCTCAAAACATGCAACAGTAATTTCTGGGCACATGTCGCGTGTACGATAAATTTTTAGTTGCATGTTGTAAAGTTGAAAAGCAAAAACTTCAAGTCAATGAACTTCAAGTAGCGCGTGCTGTATATATTCTTTTTAAAGCGACAATTTATTAAATATATACCAAAGAATTGAAAGTATGTTTTTCATTGCATACTTTTTGGTTGCGTAGCACGTCAAACTACATAAAGCCGTATGCTGTTTTGTTAGGCGGCATTGAACATGTGGCACATTGAACATGTGGAACGTTCGGAAATTTCGTCAAACACACAAATGAAACTTTAAATTCTAATTTATTTATAGTAAATTTTAATCGTTTACAATTTATGCACTTAATTTTTAATATAATTAATTGTATTTTTTTTGCAATTACTTTGTTTTCTTTTGTATTGTAATGTATATATTTCTTATATACATTCGGTTTTTTTTTTAATTATCCTTTTTTCTATACAGGCGTACGTAAAACAAGAATACGTGTATCCGTTCACAACGACCACGACATACGAAAGTATTCCAACGACTGAGGTTTGCCAGCGGCGCGTCGGCAAAGTTTTTTACGAGACCAGTAGCAGTAAAAGGCTACGACAGGATACTACAGGCAGGAGACAAAGTTACACTCAAACGTGCTCTAAGCTAACAAAGCTTTTCTTGTGTGGAACATATTTGATTGGAAGTGGTTGCTATTTGAAGCGACTCTCTTTTGTATCACATAGTACGTTTATCTGCCAGTAAACAGCTGTTTTGGTTTACATTTGGTATAGAGCATATCCATGCCTACCGCTTTCTCTCTCTCTCTCTCTCTCTCTCTCTCTCTATCTCTCTCTACTGCTGTATAGAAAATTAAGTTGATTTGGTTTTCCTTTTGTTTCAGCGCTTTTCCTTTAGTGTTTGCTGCTGTTGTTGTCGTTTTTCATTTCATTTTGCTTCCTTTTTCCGCGCATTGTTCGCTATCCTAGTCACATGTTTTGTTGTGGAAGGTAATGGTTGCAAGTAGAATATAGTAGGATATATCTAAATACATTTATACATGCATTCACAATACAAATGTCAATAGGCAAGCATTGTTTGTATGTGTGGTTTTGTTACCAATCTATAAATACTCGTACTCGTGTCTGTGTGTGTGTGTATTGTATATACAATGCTTCCAATCTTTGGTTGTAGCTGTTTTCTATTGGATTATCCATTGAATGAGTGTGATCGAAGAGCACGAAGCGAAGTGAGATTGAATGCGAGTGTGAATGCCAATCTATGTTTTGATAGGATTTACGTTTTTTATGCAAAGTTGGCATAGAAATTCAGTCAGTATTTTGGTTTCGATATGTGCTCGTTTTTTATTGTAGTGAACTGCATTTATTAAGCAAGCTATTACAGCAGAAAGCCATACAACAAATTTCACTTTCAGTCTAGCTACTTTTAATGCATATATTTTCAATATGTTTCAATGGGAACAGTACTTTTATGGCAGCATTCTGTACAGAAGAATATTAATATGTGTGTCAATGGGCGTATTCAGCAGAACTCCGCTACATATAGCGTCTAGGTGAAAAGTAAAAAAATCAACGAAAAAATAAGATGAAACTTTCCGATGAAGCTGCTAGACATGCTACTATATACATATATATTTTCAGAAAAATGATACCACAGCAAAACAAAACGAATCTACATCTCTTGATTACCCTAGAGCTCTTTAGTATTTTAGCTGCGAGTATTTTTTTTAAATATTTCTGTGGCTCATTCATTTTCCGGTCATTTTATACGCATTCTAATACATTTCGGACAATGCTCGCTGCATTTTGGGCTTTAATACCTCAAATTGTCAGTAAAGACAGAGACATAGCCTTAAAAGATAACATCGACAAGGATATTTGTCATAAAAATTTCGATGCAAAACTTTAAACAGACCATAAAGAATCTTGGCTTGGATCTTGGTCTTGAATCTCGTGCAATGAGCAGTAAATTCAAGCGTTAGGCTACTATTGAGACAGACACATTCACGGGCTCTTTACGAATCTAGCTATCACACACGCGATAATAGTATGCTTAGCATGATCAAGTCATGCACCATAATCCAACTTTTAAAATAAAAAAAGCAAAAAAGTACATGAACTACATTATTTATTACTCAAAATATTTTATGAACACTTTCATCATAGTCTGCCTAAATAGAAATACTAAAAAGAACTAATTTTTCAAGTTTTTACTAAATTCATTTGTCTTTTATAGTATTTCAAATTGGAACCTTGAACCGAAACCGGAACCGAAACCGTTAACCGAAATTAACCGATTCAAATTGAGTACCGAAACCGGAACCAGAACCGATTAGTTATTTTTTTAAAAACCGGTACATTTATCGAAATAAAATAAAATGGAAGAATCGCACAGAACCAAAAATTTCCTCACTTTTATTTTTGCTAAGATATTTACTTATGCACAATGTTAAAAAAAATAATAACAAAACAGCTAATTCCATCGCCCATTCGAAAAGTGGGCGGCGGGTTTGCATGGTGGCTACACTTAAAAGTGGGCGTGGCATGCTAGTTGTGACATATGTTCAGCATAGGAAAGGAAAAACGGTAAATGGTAACCGGTACAGAGCCTTACACCGAAACTCGAGTTTTTGTACGTAGCAAACATGGAATCAAAATCGACCATCATTTCGGTTTTATTCCCTGATTGCTACTTATACCTGCAACTTTCTATGCTGGTGACACTAAATTCATTTTGATATAACACAGTGAATGACAGCTGCAGTAGCAAGAAGCAACTGTCAGTCAATCACTGATATTTACCATGGCATAGTAGCAACTGCAACCAGTGATTTTTCAAGCGCTGTGAAAAAATCAGGTAGTTAAATATCGCTTAAGTATCGGTCGATGCAATTTTTAATTGTGGCAGCTTTTTTTTACTTTTGTAATAAGCTTACTTTAAACAACATTAAATAATGCAAGATATATAATGAAATTCTGTTTCATTTGTTGCATTTCTATAGCTCTTCATATTTCAACAATTTTCAATTTAGGTAAACATATGCTCAGCTTAAATCCAATCAACCATAAATTCTAAATAGCTTAACTGCATGCCTATATATCGTAGATACACACAATATATTCACAAGCAAAATTTATGCAATAACCTTGACATTATAGAAAACTTTTGAATGCGTAGAAATCAAAATTGACAAACGAAAGATGGAATAAAATAAAATTAACATACAAATTGTTAATAAGGTCTGGGAATTTTTTGTGTTGTCAGCTTGTGTAACTTTGTGCATGAATTGTGAGCAGTAGCAGCGCCATTATAGAAGCCTAACTCCAAACGCCTTGATGTATGCTACACAATTTATCAACAACAGCAGCTTATAGTAGAAGAGGCAGCAGAAGAAGAAGAAGTAGCACCAATGACATTGCCAGTCGCCAATTTGTGTGCACTGTGGTTTTTGTTGTTACTGTCGCCATATTCATACAAATTATGCTTATTATACACATTTGGCGTCGCGACATTCGACACGCATAAGCAAATATATGCGCCTTCAATCAGTGAAATTTCGAGATTCTTGCCTAACTTTTGGTTATATTTTGTATCGTACCGTATGTACATATATTTTTCTATGCTATAAAAAATAAGTGGCAAAACTTTTACTAAGGCAATACACGCATGCCGTAGAGTGCTCTGTTAAATTTATTTAATAATATATATTTCGTATTTCGTGTTGAATATAAACGCTTGTCACACTTTCCGCTTCAAATGAGAATGACAGCAATCGCAGCGCGTTCCACAGACTTGTTGCAAATTAAATTTTTAATTAATACCATTAATAACGACAAACTGGTGTATATTGTTCGTTCGTTCGTTAGTTGGCTGAGCATTATGTAACACTTTCAGTTGATTGTTATACTCGTAGTTCTGTCGTTTTTGCATGCTGATCGCTACGCTGTGCTTTACTGAAATTTAACGCGCAATTGATGTTTACTGCCGCAAATTGTTGCCATTCAAATTCAATAAAACTTCTACGAAATATTTGCGACAAACAACACTTACCGTATACGCTACATAGAGTACAAGTAGTGGCAATAAGGTTCTTAAGCGCTTCAACAGTCGTTTAAAGACAGCAGCCAATATGCCCGTTTGCAGTGTGACACGCTGTCAGTTTAATTTTCGTATTGCCTGCCATTAGGCTTCATGGCGTGCAACTCTTTTGCATGCTGGATGCTACATGCTGTCATTCGGACATCAGAGATCCTTTTGCATGAATATTGGGTTGATTCCAACCACAAGAGCTGCAGAATGCGCTGTAACAATTTCAATAGCCACAACCACAGCGACAGCCAGCGAAAAATTTTTCAATTCCTTGAAATTAAAAACATTTTTTTTTCTTCATATCTTTTTATTTAATTTATTTTATGCGACCAGCCTCTGGTTTTCCGGACTGGCGGCTTTTTGTCCTCTCCTGTCCTGTCGCTCCATATTCTACAGACTCATGCTGCCGCTTATTGGCGAGTGTTGCTGATGCGATTACGTAATGTATGCTTGTGTACATTAATTGATAACTTACAAGGACCAATGCTGCGTTGCGTGCACTGCGGTGCGAATTGTGTCATTATAGATGCTTATTAATGCTTTTTCGGGGATTATTTGAATGACAGCTTTGCAATCGCTTTAAAGTGTGCTGTACTTATTATATAAATTTAAGTAGTTTGAGTGCCTTTGGGATTTTGAATAGGCAATCTGTGAGAAAGTACTTTCTCTTTGAGAAGCAACTGTTTGCATATTTTAATTTTAAGAAATTTTTCAGGTTTTTGGGGAAATTTTAAGTATACTTAAAATTTTATGTTAAGTACTTGGAAGTTCGCTATAATTTAATATATATTGTGTTTGCATAAATGTCGAATTTATTAGTTTTCTAAATTAAATTCACATAGGCCTGTTAAATGAAACCTGGCTAATGTGAACTTCGCCGAATGATTCCGTCCCCCTTACCACACATGCATTTTGCAAACCTGTTGGTTTGGATTTAACAAAAGTTTAGTAGTTTAGTTGCTTACCAACAGGTTAGTATTCACAATATTACCATAGCTACTCAAAGCAATCATAAATCAATTTTGAAATTCATCTCAGTATGCCTAAATTACAATATTATCGTTAAATTGCGCTGAACACTTTCAACAATCATTTTTTTTTTTTTTCAATTTAAAAAGGCGGCTGCCACCAATAGCTACAACACGTGCAATGACGACAACTGTGGAACCTTCCAGCGATGAGAGCGCCACATGAAATTGTAATTAAGACCGCATGTCGCATATATAATTGTTTTTTAATGAATAAAAAGCAAAATCATTTTGTGCATTTGTGTAGCATCACCGCGTAGTAGACTACAACATTGTACTACTCGACTCCCTATCGCCTCAGTCACTTGCTTTGGATACATTGAGGATACTCATTCTGATGCGGCTGCGGCTTCTTCTCTACAGTTCTGACATGCACTTCATTGATTCAGTGCGTCGTTGTTCTCGGTCAGTGCGTTTTTGTGGCTGGCATTGTTTGCTGGTTTCATCTGAATGGTTCACTCTTCTCTCTGATTGTCTGGTTATCTGGCCGACCGAGCGGGTTTGAGTGGTTAACTTGGAAACGAATGCATGCACGCACGTAAACTAAAGGCTGCGATATTTTACTTGCATGAAGTGGGCGCAATGCTCATGAATTGCAATTTCGTGCATACGAATTTTCATTGTATTTAGTTTAATGTATTCTAGCATCAATTGAACTTTTTTTTCATACCAGCACAAGTTGAATTTTAAATCAACTTTTATTCAAACGGTGGCACCGGAATGATGGAGAATGCCTGTGGCTAAGATTCATGTCAGTATTCTTTCCGATTGAATAGCCATTCATTTATACTTTGGAGCGCCATTTTCAGAATTTCAATTAACAATTTTAATGGTTTTGATAATTGAATATTGTGAGCATAAATATAAGATAAGGATACTAATATCAACTATAAAATATAGGATAGACGAATTTAAAGAAGGTGTTACGAACATTTTAACAGGTTTCAATACCAGAAATAGTCAATAAAATATTTCTGAAAATTAATAAACTGAGATCAAATGTTTAGTTGGAGGCATCTAATATGAAAGAGTTGTACAAATTTTAAGTGAATATTTTGGAATAAAGGAGCTGTTGTTTGTTTCCCTTAGAGCGGAACAGAAGAAAGTAGTAGATAATACAATATCTTTATTGCAAAAAGCGTTGCGTTTTCGAAAGAGTGTTGTCGATTATCACCTCGAAACTCGATTTATTTAGTTTTTTTGAGACTGGCAATTAAAAAATCGTAGTTTTTGTTATGCTTGTTATAATCTATGTATTTCGTCTGATTTACAATATCAAGAAACGAAAATAAGTTCGAGTCAAATGAAAATATATATTTTTTTTTCTTTTTGTTGACGTTTTACTTTAATTAGAAATGTGCGAGAAATTGGTAAAGTGACATTAATGTAAATATAACTCTGTGGATAAAATATTTGTTTAATCAAAATTTGTGAGACTAATTGATTTTAGCATTGGTTATCTTAAAGTGCAAACAAAGGTTGACGAATTGATTTTGTAAATGCTATCGTGTATAAAGAAGAAAGCTTGCCCTACTGCAGATCAATAAAAATGCATATCTTTCCTAATACCATCTTCGCTTTAATTCTTGGAATGTGCTATATCTTCACTGTTATTGGACGTAAGTTTCGATAAAGCTTTTATTATTACGGATTGATTTGTATTCACATAGATGTACTGGGTGTCTCAAAAAAAAGTTTTCATTTGATTTGCTGATTGCGTGAAAGCAACTATTCCGAGGGGCGCGGGGGTTATTTCAATCGGTAGCCTAGCTTTTGGGAATTTAGTCGCTACGGAGCGTTTCTCGGTAATATAGCGACTGTAGCCAATTTATGTCACCTCTCCAGGAGAGGTGACATAAATTGGCCTCCACGAAGGCCCGATTTAACCCCTACGGACTTTTTCCTGTGGGGTTACGTCAAATCTAAAGTTTACGGCAACAAACCGACTTTCCTGGCACAATTAAAAGAAAATATCCGTCACGGAGAATACCTGACGAGCCGTCATAGGAAATTTTAGTGCTCGATTAAATGAATGCCGTGAACGCAACGATTTACATTTGGACAATATCATTTTTAAGAAATAAATTGCCAAAGTGTGTATTTTAATATGTAATAAACATTTTTTCAATAAACTACTTACTTTTTTTTTATCGATTTTTTTAATGTGAACTTTCTTTTGGGACAACTTGTATTATCATATTACCATAAAAATATGAGTGTTGTATTCGCTATCCGAATGATTTAGTGCATTGCAAGCAACCTAGACGATTGCCGTAAGTAGAAATCATCTTTGGTTTTTTCAGTCAATTAATATATTTTTATTATTATATTAGTACGAGATCCTAGATGTTGCGGTATGGACCCGAGAAATTTGTTCCATTGCATGTGCACAGGACGATTGTCTTAAGTAAAAGTCACGGTTGGTTTTTGAACAATTTAAAAAATAAAATAAATTTCCTTAATAAGAAATAACGACACTTTTGTGTAATACTGAAGCTAACATACTCTTTTATTTAAAGTAGTACAATTTTACATAATGAAAATTTGCATTTAATTTTATATCTAAGTTTGTTTGAATGAAGTTTGTTGAATGAAGTGTGTCATTTTTCCTATTAGGGTGTCATATGTAGTCTACGTTATAGAATTTCATAAGTTTAGGCGCCATATTAAAAAGGTCAAAACCAAAATCTTAAAACCAAAAAATACAGTACACCACTACTGTAGAAATCATTATAATTTAAGTTTCATAAGAAATATGCATGCTTATCATTTCAAAAGCTTTATGGTTTACTTAAATTTAATAATATATTAGATATTTATTCCGCATATACTCTCGCTGAACGAACTTAAATGTTTATAGAGTTTAGTCCTAGTCAAGTGGAAATTCAATAAGCGTCAACGAAAAAGCGAAAAATATGTTTCTATGGCAATCGCAGTCGGTGGATAGTCATGTTTGGAGGCAGTCAACCGCGCGCCAGCGACCAAACGCTAAATAAATGTTCCACCATGCAATTCGACGGAAAAAACTCTTGTTGTTGGGGACAGCCTTCGTTTCGAGGCAGCATAAAAATAAATATAATATTATTTGATTTATGTGCGTTCAGTTTGTATATGGGCAAATTTTATATTATTCTCAAAAATGTTTGCTTCTGCTTCAGGCAATGTTAGTTATGGTGCATAGCATCTTAAAGTCGAATTGAATTGCTTGAGAAGTTGAATAGTGACTCTGTGTGGCGCAAATTATAATTTCACTTCCGTTTGCCGGTGTGAAAATTGCATTTGGGCTTGCATAATACGCTTAAGATCGCGCATATCACACTTACACTAAAGGGTTTTCCGATTTCGCGTGTCAATTGGGTGCGCTAATGCTATTAAAAATGCATACCAAACATAATAGCAGTGCAGAGTGGAGCATGCAGCATATACCGCGTTTGTGTGCCAATCAAAATTGCATTGATACCTCGATTACACCGCACACAATGCATCAGCAATTCGATAGCCCCTTTGATACCTCAAAGGTCTGAATGTAAATCGTGTGTAATGCGGCGTATGCGTTGATTTGTACATATTATACGAAGTATTTATATAGATTAAATAGCTATTCTGCATGAGCACCCTTTTTGTGTGCATGTACTTATGTAGACGGACTAAATTTTGTCGCACCATTTTAATAAAACTGTTTTTTTAAACTATTGGGATTATTGAGATGTGCGAAAAAATAAATGTTTGGCCAAATTACATCTATTTTATCTAAAAACCTAATTAACTTCACTTAATTCTTATTAGCAGTTATAATTCACAAATAGTTTTTACATATTCTTTGTTAAGTGCACGGAACAATGTAATTGGTTTAACTTCTGGTTGGTTGAAAATGAAGTAACAATTGAATGAGCATATTTTTTAAGTTTTTTAGGTCCATTATTTAAGTTTAATCTCGAGTTAAAACGAACAATCTGATAGCGACTCATTTTAAAATGAACTTACAATGAAACGAATTCGCGACCTTGTGGTTGATATATGATTTAAGAAATTTAAATAGGTTTACTCCAATATTATCAAAATACTGCCAACAAATTGATTTCAGAACTTGTCATGCAAAAAAAAAAAATCAATAAATAAATAAAGAGAGATATTACTAACTTCGCTCTTACCGCTGCTTTTCTTTTTATAGTTAATGAAATGGGTGTTTCAATTAGTTCGTAGTGTTTCCTTTTTAAAATTCTAATTTCCAAAGTATATTCCCCCTGTAAACCTACTGTTATGAGCGTCGTTTTAGTATATGACAGTTGGCTGAAACGTAATTAATAAAACTTTTCAGTTAATTGAGTATGTCGAACTATATGCCTGATAAAATGTTTTTGCGGTGAGTTCCATTACTTTAAAAGAAGAAAAGGCAGTCATTTTTGCATCGAATTGTGCCTGGCAATAAAAAGTGAATCTGCTACGACAATTCAAAATGAAATGATGGGCAAAGCCCAGCCAACATCAACATCAAAGACGAAGTCAAATATTCATGGATCGAAACTTATGCTCTGCTCGGTGTAGTCCATTATAACATAATCAATAAGACCATCAGAGGGATCGCTGCCAACAACAATTAAAGCATTTGAGTCAGATATTGAAGAAAAAAACGGCGAATATTAGATAACATGATTTTTGATACTTTGAATAATACATTTTTAACCATTTTTGTAAAATAAAGCTTAAATTTTCGAAAAAAAACAGCGCTACGAATTAATTGAAACACACAATAATTAATCGCATTTTTCGGCGGTTTTGATAAATATCTACATACCCACGAAGAAAACGGGGCAAACATTTTGTGGGTAATTTTTATTGTTTCAAATTATATTGAAAATTATACCCCAACTAGGACTAGTCGCTCCATCGAGGTGATCAATAATATATTGTATACTTTACTGAAGACCCTTAGTAACAAAATTAAAACAGTATTCACTCTATGTGTGAAGAGTATAAAACGAAAAAATTCAGTATATCTATGTGCTTAACATACATTAATCATAAAATTAGTGTAATAACTTGCGCGCTTTGCTTTTTATGATTTATATGTGCAAATATATTTTTCTGAAACAATTTTTTTTTGTTTCGCTATGGTGACACATTACTTATAGTATATAAGATAATTTTTTTTTGCTTTGCTGAATTCTTATTGTGTGCTCCAAAAATTGTTTTTATGCTATTAGTGTCGCATTGCACGCACTTTTCGACGACTGTCATTGAGATTTTTGATTGCGACATGACAACGGCGTCGTCCATTTTGTTGCTATCCTGGACGCGGTTTGTGGTCACCATTTGCGCATAATGTGCTTCGTGATGGTTCAGTTTCAATCATATTTTATCATTTGCTTTCCGATTGCTGCTTTTGGGTAATTGTTTCAATTGCTTGAAAATGTTTAGTGCTTAATCTTCTTTAAGAATTCCATTTCAAAATTTTTTATGGTGTATTTATGAATTTTATTAAAATTTCACAAATAAATTTCTAAAGAATTTGGTAGGTATATGTACCAAGCAGCAAATTTCTGTAAAAATGTATTCACAAACAAAATAAAATATTTGTTTAAAGCGCATTCAAGTTCTTTTAATGTGAAATTTCTTTATTACATGTACGCAGCGTATTATTTATTCTTGTTATCTCCACATTTCTATGTATTTAATTTGTCACTATTTTGTAGCAAAGCATGCTTGTCACAGTCTGTAGTAGCATTGGCAATTTAAGCACGTCGCAAATAGCATATTCTAGAAATGCAGAAATATATATACTGCTCTAAATGCGTAAGCTTTTGTTAGATATACCGAAAATGAACTATTCGAAATAATACGAATACTGATAAGGACTCCAAAGTTTTACAAATTAGTTGCACATTTTTAGTTAAAAGAACATTTTTTAAAGTTGATAATTTGCATTGGGAAATGAGCAAATGGGTATCAAATTTTAATTTTCGCTCGAAGCTGTTGCAAGTTGTGCGACGCAGTGGAACAATGGCGGCGATTTATGCGTCAACTTGACTGTGTCATTATATTAGCAAAGCAAGGACGCGCCGGAAGTGCAGCAACTGTACTTCCGTAGCACAAAATGGCGCATGCATCTATTCGATCGGCTGCTGTTACAGTCTCTCTGTGTGTGTGTGTGTATGTGTGTTGGTGTGTCGTTTCAACGCCTTCTGTCGCACAATGCGACGTTATGTCGATGGTTTGCGCAGCTCAACTTATTTCCGTTTCCTGCTGTTTGAATACAATTAACGGTTTTGGAAAACGGAAAACTAATGGCAGTCAAACAGGCGAAGGCGGGGAGTAGCGATGTATTGCAGACCAAGGCACAAACAAATCTACGCCAAGTTTTAGAGAGTTGTGCATTGAAAACTCATTGCATGGCAAACAAAAGCATATGCATAAATTATTTATGGCAGAGTGTGTTTCTGCGCTAGGCGCTCCTGCCTCATTTCCTCATTTCCCCACTTAACAAACGACGCTCATCCTTTGCTATTCTGTTGCCTGCTGGAACTTCTTCAAACTACTTCAAGTGGTACACTTAAGTGTTGCTTCCAGATAATCGCGATAAATTATCACACAACCAAATGCCGCACCAATGCACTGTTGCAACGCGCATTTCCGCCCATCAAAACAGCCTGCGTGTAAGGGGAGAATGAGATATTTTGAATGTAATATAAAATGGCGATATTAATACCACTAATATTAGGCATAATTCATTTTTTTTTTGTATAAATGAATCAATAAACTTCAACGACTGGTAAACGCAATTCGAGAACGCTAATCATTGGTTTTTAGTTTTTCTAAGTTCGGTCGACGAATTTTTATGCATTGCATATTCCAATTTATGAAACATAAAGAATGAGGCGTGGCTATAAAGTTCAATATATATATTCTTTAAAGGAAAGTAATAAAAGTGATAAAAAAAATATCCAAGTTGTCAAAAAACATCCCGAAGTTTAAAGGTCCACTTTTTAGTTAAAATATGCCCTTGAAATTGGAATTGTTAGTTACCATTTTAAAATCTATCCATTTTAAGATCTATCTAACCGCTCTCCATGCTATTACAATGCGAGCGCAATGCATGCTGTTTTCTAATGCCTGCAAAATTTTAGCTTGTTTTAGCTTATTTTAGTTTTTGCAGTTTCGTTTTTTCTTTTTATATCCATGAGTTTCAAATATATATTAAGATGGCAACACACGGCTAAACAATGTCAAACACACTGCCCCGAGATACACACACATACGCACATACTACGCAAAATATGTACATGAACAACACCCACCGCTAAACAATACAGAATCAAGCTTTGTTTCTACATTTAAGTAGCTGCTGTTAATGTTACTCAGTGGAGTTGTTGTCTTCCTTTCGAAAGTTCTTTTGACTGCTACTTCTTTTTTGCTTTTCCTGGTTTGGTGTGGCTTGGTCTGGCTTTGTTTTCCTTTGGTTTGGTTTGGTTTGGTATGGTTTGGTTTGGTTTGGCTTAGGCGGAAGCGGAAGTTTCAACGTTCAGCGGAAATTATTGTTTAGCTTTATTGTTTTGACTGCTTTAGAAATTTGTTTGCTGAATTATTGTTTAGACTTACTTGAATGCTCGCTACGTATCATGTTTCATGCATAATGCGTTGGGCGTGTTTAGAATGCTTCAGCATAGCACAAGAAGAAGAAGAAGAAGAAGAAGAAAAAGAACTGCCAGGCAAAATTTATGGTTAATAAAGTGCGTTCTTGTGGGTATCTGTGCGTTCTGCGTCAATTTTGAAATGTGTATTTTTAAGTTAAAGCAAGTAAAGCCTAAACTTTGTGGGAATTTTCTCACCGCATGTGCTATAAATCTTGTTGCTGTCAGGCTTCCCTAGCGTGATGTGTCTATGACGTTGATGTTTTTTTATACAACAAGAGGAAAAAAGTTTGTAGAAATAAGAAAAAAAAAAAATATGGTAAATTTGAAGTTCTTATTATTTTTTTAAATGAAACACTGATTAGTTATGTGGGCTATATGCTGAAGTACTCGTGTGCGGAAACTGAGATATTGTTGTATAATTAATGTATATGTAAGTATTATACACGAGTATTAAGCACCAGTTTATGCTCGATAAGATGGTGTAACATTGATGTCCAGGTGACCTTTTAGCTTTTCGGCTGAAGACATAATTTTATATAACGAAGGAGTGAAAATTCATACCATCTTCAACTTCGTATCATTCATGTTGGTTTGAACTGCCGCATATTGTTTCTTGAGTAATCATCTAATTTATTTTTTTGCTATGAAATTTCTAGTAAATAAAGCATGAAAGTAATAACACAGTGCTAGGAAATAATAACAAAAAAAAATATATCAAAGATCTATTGTGCTTCTTATTAAAATCGTAGTAAAGCCCCAAATTTGTTGAAAACTGAGTTGTTGGATAAGAATTGGTTACCTCAAAAACAGTTTTTTACTGCATTACAAATTTTTAATAAATTCAGAAATATACTTTACGATACCTGCAAATTGCAGAATGCGAAAGTTCAGATCTAATTTTTGTTATGCTTCAACAAATATTTTAAAGATTGGCATTGGAAGATCCAAATAAATATCACAGATCTTTATTGAAAAATTTTCCTCTCTTTCTACAGATACTACGAGTATATAATCGACCTGTATTGCTATCGTGTCTTGTGCTTCTATTGAATATTAGAGATATTCATATCAAGTCGATTGACAGCTTAATTAATGAGAAAATGAAAAAAGTATTAATTTCCAACAACAAATGTAATGTGAAAAAGTAAGCCCATCGACATCTACCCTTGCTTCTGAATTCCCTCTGATTAAATTACATTGAAGTATTTTCCAACACTTACAATTTGTACTAAATTCGATTGTCACTAAAATGTACCAATACCATTGTATACATTTTAGTTTCATGTGGTCTTTTTTAGGTTAAGACATTTTTTTTTTTGGATTTGCCACAAAGAAAAAGACAATCAGTTTGGAATGGAGCTGAAACCAAATCCACGTTTAGATGTGCAAAATTACCTTTTGAAACTAACATCAATGCTAAACTAATTTCTACTGGGCGTGACAGGAAATACAACAAACTACTGAAATGGTATTTTTTTATTGTAAATAATACTTATGTGAAATGAACACTAAATTATGTAAAATTTGAAACTTCCCTGTAGAGCAGTGTGCATAGTCCATTATGTAACTACTTACTACTTCACCAAACAATTTCAATTCCAACACGCTTGCATTTCTTACAAATACTGGAATTTCAATTAATTTCACAGGAAGACGCCTTGCTGACTAGGCAACACATTCAGAACTCAGTGTTTGGCAATACACTCACAAACACCTGCAGCCACATTTATCTCAATTAGAGCTAGCAATTTGTGTGTACCAACAAAAACAGCTACAGCAACTACTCGTACACATACAGAGAGATAGATACATTTGCGTTTTACGCCGACATGATTTAGCTAATGGCGCCTCGAGCAAATTTTTTCGTGCGCAAATGAATTCTTCGCATGTCCTTGGCTTCAACGAAGCAATCTTCCGGCAAATGCCATCTAGCCCACACATCAACCAACCAACCAGCCAAACAGTCAGTCATGTATCTGGGCTCAGTTGTACTGCCAAGTGGCATGTGTTTACCTGAATTTGTCTGCAATGTCGTTCATTCTGCCAATGTTACAATTTTTTGAATTGAAATACAATTTCACGCGCTTGCAACAACAAGAATCGCTGGCAAAGTAGCGCACTTCCTGTAGGCGCACACATGCTAAATGAACATGCGAGCAGCAAGCTGTGCGCAGTTTTGCAAGGCGCTTCTGTAGAAGTAGAACGTAAGTCATTTGATGTTGTTAGAATGCGAGTTGCTTGGGGCACTATATGTGATGTGGGTACCTGTGTGTTTACTAGTACTAGATACCCTCTTCATTTCATTTCATCTCATTTGTTTGTTTGTTTGTTTGTATGTTTGCATGACTTTTTGGTTTTTGCGTTGCTACGTTTCCGTTGCGTTTAATATAGCGATGCGTTTCATTGATTGCATTGATTTTGGTGCTTGATTTGTTGATGCCACAAAACTCTATGCTGCCCCTTTCTATATGCATCTGTTTCAAATTTGCCCTTTAGTATACGTTTAAACGTGTATAAGTCGAAAGAGAGAGTATGTACAAGAAGTTGGGCATTCATATGATTTTTTTCTAGCAATATAAAACGCTCCACATTGGCGACATTAGTTCTGATACTTTCATCTTCTTAATTAAAATTTTATTTCGATAAACTCCACAGAACTGCTATATGGTTTTGACCTAATTCGGTTGTAATAAACAAATATTATTGGTTAATGATTTTGCTACTAAAATTAAAATGGTAAAATATAAAAAAGAATTATAAAATTTAATAAAATTTAATAATCACTTGAACTAAAGTTGAAGCGCTTGTTAACTGGCTGCAGCACTCGTATTCGATCTGTGGATTTCAAGCGTATTAATTAAAAATGTGGAGAAAAACTCGAGAGTTGTACAAAAACACAAACAGCAAGCAAGCAAGTGAAAATCCGAACCGCTGTATTTTATTTTATATTTAATTTTATAAATGAAATCGAAGCCATTGCATAAAATCATTTTACGAAATCCTTTGCATCTTTCTGTGTGTGTGTGTGATATTGTATGTGCGAGAGTTTTTTATATTCAATAAACAGAACACTTGTGTACTTTATTTATTTATTTTTTGTTTTTCAGCAAAATAAAATAGTTCATTAATTTTTTTATGGAATTTGCAACATGTTCAAGGACACATTTGTCAGATGTCTTAGTTTTCAATTAGTCTTCAATCAGTCTTCTATTAAATCGATTTTTAACTTATAATTTCAATTATTTCAATTTCATTTACTTCAAATATGTGCGAAGAGTATTATGAATTCAGTTTCACCGAATTTTTCATTTTCTCAAACCATTTTTGGAAATTTATTCATTTTAATTTTGTACATATTATTTTTATAATTAACGAGTATTGAGATCATTGAAATTATATTCGCAACTCTTTTTATGCGTCACAAAGTTTCAGACAAAATGATAATACCATTTCACACTATATGTGAATGGTATAAAAACACGACGAATCAGATACTGTACAGTTTTCAAACGAGTGCGAGCGGAGAGAATACATTTACTTCAATTTGCACTTTGCTTGATGGTATGTATCGTATATCGAAATCAGATTCTGTGCAATGTTTACACGAGTGCGAGTGTACATTTTAGTCTTTTTCTCATTTATACATTGTTTTTGCTAAAATATTCGCATATTCCAGAATTATTTTTATATTTGTATTAAGTTTTTTCTAGATGCATATATGTACATTCTCTTAGAAAGACACACACAAAGGTGTCGTTATTTATTGCAATTTATTCTGTTTACTTTAATGTTTTTTATAATTGACTTAAAAAAAACCAAACATGGATTTTTATTTACGACAATGGTCTCGTGCACCTGGTTGCCTGCACCACCTATGAAATTTATAATCGCCTTCGCAACACTTAAAGTCTCCTGCGAATATCATAATACGTACATATTAATTGACTAAAAAAATTGATTTTTACTTACGGCAAACGTCGTATACACCTGGCTCCTTGCAACGCAATACAGGTTCCCGCTGGGGTAAGCAAAACTTATATTTTTCTATAAATTTGCTACTATTAAATTAAGAATTAAAGCGAAGATGGTATTATTAAAGATAGCCATTTTGATTTATCTGCAGTAGGGCAAACTTTCTTCTTTATATACGACGACACATTACAAAATCAATTCGTCAACCGTTTTTGTACTCTAATTTTATAAATGAAAATCAATTGATCACGCTCATTTTTATAAGATTAAGTTAATTAAAACAAGAAAAAACGTTAAATTAGGTGATTTAATACCATTCACAAGAAGTTTCAAGCTTACCAGGTATAACGAGAAAATTATTCGTAAAATCTAATAATCTAAAAGTGAGTTGTAAGTTTGTTGGGGCCTATCCCACTTGATAATTATGTCCGATAAATAAAAGCGATTGATAAAAGCGTCCGTTCATATGTCAAATGAAAAATTTTTTTTTATGAAAAATTCCGAAAAGTGCGTGATGGGATTGTATAGAGGTTGCCCCTAAAAGTGGGAGACATGTCGATATTGACTGCAATAAGTGGCTTTGCATGTCAGTCTAACTCTATTAAAGTCGGATACTGTAAAAGATTTGCAATGTCAACCTTCAAAAAGTGATTCCTAAACTTAAAAGCTAGTTTCATTGGGTTTGGGGTTTTGGCAACAACAAAATAAATAAAAATAAATAAAATAAAAATAAAAAGAGTCTATTTGCATACCTTTTTTTAATAAAAAACATCTTTTCAGGATTATCCGCAGTACCAAGAGTTTGTCAGATTTGTGTTTCGAACTAGAATTTCAAAAGTGTTAGTGAACTTGAATTAAAAATGTAATTTCATTGCTTTTTTTTGTTAGACGAGACAAGTTTATTAATAATTAATATATAATTAATAACTTATAAAATTTATTGAGTCGATGGGTAACAAACGATCTCCATTATATGTTACATACTGAAATTATTATGTAATTTACACAACGTGCAAAGAGTGTAACTAGGGATGCTTCAAAGCCCAAGGATAACGACGGAAAGCTGAAATAAAAACGTGCTGCCAAATGAAATTAATTAAAATAGTTGCACAACCCGCATGGGAGCCACAATGTTGCCGCTGCTAGTGCGGCACTGCGATGAATGCGACTGATGTTGATGCTGCTGCTGATGGTGCTGATGATGCCGCGGTTGCTGCTGCCATTGCTGCTGGGCAGCACACGCAATCCAAAAACAACCAACTCAAAAGCAACAATGTTCCATTTAAATATACTACGAAAGCAACAAAAACGTCAAACACCAAAACGATTTTATTGGAAATTTTCCACAAAACTCATACAAAAAAAAAAAAAACAGCACCCGGAGAAATTTGAAACAACCATGGCGTAAAATCCGCGCAAATGTGCGCACAACGGCAAACCTCTAATTGCCAAAATTTATTGGCGTCTAAATCACAAATACGTACTCAAACCAATAGAGATGCACATACACACACATAAATAAACACATCTGTATGTATATCTATAAGTCTGTTGTATTTGTTGATTGCACTATATAGATATAGAAATATTTTCACTAGCTTTCAGCGTTAGATAGAATTTTGTTTTGCGCATAAAAATAAAAAAAAAAGTTGGTAAATTTGTGTGCATTTTTACAGCAATTGCATCAATAAATTTTGTTGCCAAATTCTCGGCATGCAAATGGTGAAAATCGGGTAACTTTATTTTTGGGTATTTAAAATTTCCATTACATACGGCGTATACGTAATTTAGCGCTCTATATAGCGAGAGTACTACGCATACGCTACGTTGCACAGCGGAAACTATTGATGCTTCTAAATGTTATTTCGTATCACTGATTTAATTAATTTAATATTGAATTTAAATAAAATTTTATTTGTGTAAGCGTGTATGCAGAAATATGTTAGTTTTGTTTAAGTGCTAATTGATAAAAAGTGGTTTTATTAGGTTTTAGCTTCATAGCGCTTATTTATACCTCAAATTAGTGGCATTAACTGACATCATCTGATCTACAATTCATTTTAGTAGTAGCAGAAGTATTCGATGTTTTTCATTACTTATCTTTAATTTCAATAGTCGATTCAGTTGGCTGTATATCAAAAATCTATTCAGATACTATTTCATTCTTTGTTCTGCTCACTCGTTGATGTCCAAGAATTCAATGAGTCACTATTGCTTTCGTATGTTGTAAATCATTGGACAAGATAAAAGAAATGAGGGCCAAATTTAGTTCCCATAACTCAATAACTCATTTTATCATTCTTGTGGTAATTTAGTAAAAGTATGTAGTTTCTAGCACTCTTAGCTTTTAATTGATATTTTCTCTTTTTAAAATAAGTATAAAGAATCAATATTAAACATATATTCTGCACTTAAAATGTAGTGCTCATTCTTATTCGAATCGTTTTCGTATTCATATCCATATTCATATCCATATTCATATTCATATTCATATTCATATTCATATTCATATTCATATTCATATTCATATTCATATTCATATTCATATTCATATTCATATTCATATTCATATTCATATTCATATTCATATTCATATTCATATTCATATTCATATTCATATTCATATTCATATTCATATTCATATTCATATTCATATTCATATTCATATTCATATTCATATTCATATTCATATTCATATTCATATTCATATTCATATTCATATTCATATTCATATTCATATTCATATTCATATTCATATTCATATTCATATTCATATTCATATTCATATTCATATTCATATTCATATTCATATTCATATTCATATTCATATTCATATTCATATTCATATTCATATTCATATTCATATTCATATTCATATTCATATTCATATTCATATTCATATTCATATTCATATTCATATTCATATTCATATTCATATTCATATTCATATTCATATTCATATTCATATTCATATTCATATTCATATTCATATTCATATTCATATTCATATTCATATTCATATTCATATTCATATTCATATTCATATTCATATTCATATTCATATTCATATTCATATTCATATTCATATTCATATTCATATTCATATTCATATTCATATTCATATTCATATTCATATTCATATTCATATTCATATTCATATTCATATTCATATTCATATTCATATTCATATTCATATTCATATTCATATTCATATTCATATTCATATTCATATTCATATTCATATTCATATTCATATTCATATTCATATTCATATTCATATTCATATTCATATTCATATTCATATTCATATTCATATTCATATTCATATTCATATTCATATTCATATTCATATTCATATTCATATTCATATTCATATTCATATTCATATTCATATTCATATTCATATTCATATTCATATTCATATTCATATTCATATTCATATTCATATTCATATTCATATTCATATTCATATTCATATTCATATTCATATTCATATTCATATTCATATTCATATTCATATTCATGTTCATATTCATATTCATATTCATATTGATAACCATTTTATTTTATGTCATACTTACTTCATGGTAACTTTTGTGGCGCATTTAAAATCAATTGCCCTTCTCTGTAGTAATTATCCGTTAAAAGTGAATAAAACAACAAATAAAGTAAAATGCACTCAATTCAGTTAAACAGTTTAAAAGTGCAAATAGCAAAAAAATTTCAATATTCATTAGCATTATACGAGTATGCTCACAATTCAACGGCTAAACTATAAACGTAATACTCACGGAATGCATTAATGAGCATTGACAGCATTAATGATGACAACAATCGCTCCGAGTTGAATAGTCAAAGACAGCAACAATGGCAGCTCAGCTCAATAAAACCCCTGCATTAAGGTTCATTCGATGTGCAATGAAACGACATGCAAGTTGATATTTATGCAATTAAATACCTATATACATATATGTAGATACATTATTGAACGATAATACAAAAGACAGAAAGACAGAAGGGATGAGAACCTTCAGATATGCGCACTAATTGCAAATTTATTGAGTGCAATAAATGTCAACAGCGTTTGAAGTTGAATTTACTATTAAGTAGCTACAGAAAAAGCAATGGGTGGAAAATGTTATGCATAGTTAGGGTTTCTGTGGGTCGAATTGTTTTGTGTGTGCATGTTAAGTATGCTTAACTTGTGCAATTCTATTGCGCTGCATTATGTGATTTATATAATTGTATAACGCTTTCGATGGCATACAATCGTACTTACTAAACAGCGCGCAATGGCTCAATTGGCACAATGAGCTTAGATACTCGTACGAGTACTATGGTACACTCAAAGCGATTTACAAATTTAATTTATTGTACAAAAGTGTAGTGAAGTGCTTGCATACATAGCAAAAAGCAACACACGAGAGAATTTTTGTATAAAATATGCATATGAACGCGAGTGCTTTGAATCAATAAAATTTTTGAAAGCACAAAACGCTTGTGCGACTGTCAAAATTTAACTCGTTTTTGTAGTAGAGTATACGGAGGGCGAGAAAGGCGGCAGTCAGTGTCAGTTGAATGCGCACAGACAGCTGTCACATAGCGTCGATATGCCAGCGGCATGGCATGGCATCGCATCTTATGAGCACGTTCGCTATAGCATACATTTAGGCATTGCCGCCAATTTAAGTGGGAGACTATCTCTCACAGTGCGTATGAACATTTATGACAGCTGTCATTACGTATGCGTCTTGTCGACATTCGAGACAGCGTATACTTGTATCTCACTGTTAAGTTAGTTATTGCTTTGCTGTGTAGGCTTCAATGCAAATATATGCCAAGTCGCTGGGCAACACGATTGAATCGAGTTGAAATGATTCGAAGTCAAGTTCAATACGCCAGACGTTCGCCAGCAAGTCGCTGTTAATGTCTATCACTTTTACAGACAGGCGATGATAAATTTATTTTTGTAAATCTATTTCAATAGTGGGACGGGTTGAATAAATTTGATTTAAAGTTTAAGCTCAGTGCGGACCTGACAAGAAATACTTAAATGCAGAACGACACTCCTTAGAGCAGTGTGGTAAAAAAAGCAGATATTACAATATTTTGTCTTTTAGCTAGGTCGATATAGCCATGCCCGTCTGTTTGAACATCGAGATCTTTGAGACTATAAAAGATACATTTAATTTTTTTGACTCTCCTTCATTCTCGTTTTAGATAGATTGTGTGAAATGGTAACCACTCTACAAGGGGTTCCCACTGGTAATAGTTTGTATGAAAATGTTTCTCGCTTTTGTTGTTAATTTAGCTACAAATGTGGTGAATCTTACTTAAATCCTAACAAAATATGCCACATATATTCAGATCGGACTACTATAAGCAGTAGCCCCCATACAAATCTATGGTTCAAATAAAAAGTCTTAGAAAAGGTAAAATTATTTTGCAGTCACTTTTTTTCACTATTACAAAATTTTAAGGGATCTGTGGCAACTCTGAAACTCTAGAACATTCATGTGATAGGCAGTTGCACTTAATGCGTCACATATATTGTGCTCAGTTGATAGGTATACTATTTAAGACTAATTGAGCACTGAATAGACAATACTGACATTACATTAAATATATTTACTATCATTCTCACCCCAGCTGCTTTCTTGCTGCTCATTCACTTTGCATTAAGCTACACTTGAACTAAATTCGCATGACATACTTCACTTCGCGTCGCAAACTGCAAGCAAATGACTGCAAATCATATAACTGGGTTAAAATGCACTTTCATGCGATTATACAAGTAGTACTATATAATGGAAGGTTATCTGCTTGACTGACTAACTGACTGGCTGACTCTCTGTTTATCTGTCTGTCTGTCTGTTTATCTAACTAACTGGCTGACTGCCTACGCTAACAGTGCAGCAAAAACAGTTGGCACAAGTGGCTTGGGCGCGCAAGTAAAGCGTCACTTTACCTATTGCGTATTGCCAAGACAACTGCAGGTAAGTAAGTAGAGAAGCGCAACGACGTTGACATAGAACAAGATGACGGTGGCGTGGCATTGGAGTAAAGTTGCAGCACTTATTTACCTAAATTGCCACAGTGTATCGCACAGTTCGTCACGCTCTCTCAGCTAATTCTCAGTTGTCTGCTGATACAAACTCCAATTGTTGTATATTCTATTGTTGAGCTTTTGACATTTTGCAGTGCGCTACTGTGCTGTGTTTTGTGTGATTTGATCAGTGAATCAGTGAATATACAAGAGATTGAGTTCATGGCACAGTGCAGCTCGTTGCTCAAGTGCAATTTGTCATATTTATATTGTCATTTTTCTTCTTAGAATATTTCTAGGTACGCTTGAATTGTGATTGTTGCAAAGTTATGACAGTCTGCAGTGAGAAGCAATCTTCGATATAAATTTAAATTCCATGTAATGCATTACATTGAAATCCGAGGTATTTTAAAAAGTTATTCAAATAACGTGTGTACAAAAGCAAGAAATTAAATTTAAATCTCAATTGCAAACTTTTGGCTTGCATACTTCAATAGTAATCACAATGAATGAGCCACAAAGTATGCAATGCATTGTGGTTAAGTAAGCCATTTTTCTTTGTCATTTGCTGCCATTTTATCAATCGCCATCTCGCTTTATTTCCGTTCTGTTCATTTAGCAGCGTGACATACTATTTAAAAATTCCAAACGCATTCCAAAAAATGGCGATAATGGTGCCCTTAGTACTACTACTTTGCTCTGCATCTCTATCAGTGGGCATCTATTTGTTTGTATGTATGACCTCCTCCCAGAGTGGTGTGAGTTGCTAAGTTTTTTGCTGATTCTGCTTGCGTAGTTCAGGTGCAAATGCGCTAAATCAGCTTAAGCAGGGAGAAAAATGAGTCCATTTCGCGGTCATTAGCTAAGGGAATATTCTACTATTCATACCAAGTGATTTTTGACTCACGATATTAAAACTACTGCTGCTCGCGCCGCTGATAGTTATCTAATGATAATGATAAGTTACTGAGTTGGAAATAAAGTTACTTTTCATGTTGATGAGAATGATAATAGTGGCGCAGTAACCTGCATGCAGCCGCCGTGAGCATTGTTAAGAAGTTCATTGCGTTTATACGTTGCATAATAATCTTTATGAAATAATAAGACAAGAAAAAAAGTAAGCTTTAAATATTGAAAGAGTTGATTGGAGAGCTAAACGAGAGTTTCGTATAAAAATAAGAATGGAGTGGATAAGACTGTAGGCCATGACCATTTTTTGTACGTTTGATGTCCACATTATTCATGTCCTTGTTTAATGTCCACACCCTTCATGTCCTTGTCAGAATTATCATACAATGACGTATGTTGAAACTAGTTATGAATTGCAAGCGCATTTGATAACCATTTTCAAGGCTCGCATAAAAAGATAACGCTATAAAATGGGTCGCTGTCGGGTGGTTTTCAGAAGACGTTTTCGTCCTTTTATTTGTTGTTTCTTATATGAGCGATAACATTCTCCGGAAACTACGAACTTCAGTTTTTGACTCAAAAAATGAACGTGGTGGCAGAACAAGTCTCAAATACATACCGACCGAAATATTTTATAAATTGATTCTTCTTAGAATATACAACCAAATTTAAACATTTAGTTTCAATTCTTTAAATAACATCTCAGGTTAAGTAAAAAAAATTTAGATATTTAATTCAATTGTGACTGATCTGCACAAAGAAATATTTAAATTAAATGCATGATAAAATTAAGCAAGACAAAAACATTACCGACAACTATGCCCACATTATTATAACTACGTAAATCCGCCAGTGCACAGGAATTGTGTTTCAATAATGTATATTAAATGAAGTGAAAATACACAATTGAATAATTTTTTTGATGCGTTTAGCTATATATTCCTTTCCATTACGTTTCGCAAAGATCCATACCGATCCGGTATTTCCTTTAATTTTGTATCGTTCCGTTCATGTACAATCATTTTATGTTGTCTCCGAATATCGCACTGCAAATACTTAAGATAAGAAAACTTCATATATTTATCAAACTAACAATGTGTATGGAAACGTACAAACTAACGAATAAATATAATTCAGTTTCTATAAATAGAAATAGAGATGCATATACAACCTATTTATTCAATTGTATACTTTTGTTTGTTTATTTATGTATTTAAAAACGTAAAGACAAAACTATAGCAACAAAGGCAACAACATTAAAATGATAAAATGAATTTATTTTAGGAATTTAAACACAAAAGATGTTTATCTGTCTGCAGATTTAACTTATTAAAATAAAAAATTAAAAAAAAAACAACAAATATATTTACCAAATATTCCCGCTAGTCGTCTCATGCATTGCATCCATGAAAAATGTAACTGCTGCAAAAGTAGTTTTTATATAACTTGAATAAAAGGTTTGATGAAACAGTTTTGTACGTATTACTCGCACATAACTGTTTCATCAAATTACTTCTACAGGGATTAGAAACCATAGTCGGAATTTTCGAACAAAATAATGTGGATTTTTTTTAACAATTTTATTTTTATGGTTTAATTTAAGATTTTATTTCAATTTTCGCTGCGTTTGTACATCCCCATGACCACCAGGTTCGATAACAGAAAACAAATTCATACAGTGCGCCAAAGCCATACGCGTTCTTGCCGATGGAAGAACAGGACCCAAAAATTCTAGCATCATTGGCGTTTTACGCACAATTCTGGAATATTCCTCATAGGAAATTGCGTCATCATGATCTACATCGAATTTATTCATAAGCGTTTCGAGCATGTCCTGTATTTAATTTAATGTATTAATCGTAAAACTTTTGGATTTAATTTTTTAATTTACTTCGCGGAATTCCATAACTTCGTCTTCATCCTCACTGACAAAAAACTTGTTTACAGAATTGCCAACAATTTCACGCGTCAAATACCCAAAATTGTGCATGTCATAGATCTACATGAATAGGGCGTTGAAATATTGAAGTATTTTATTACATAATTGAAAATGCTTACCTTAAAAACGAATTGCATCCTTACTTCTAGATCTTTACCCATAAATATCGAGAAGTATTCGACCCAACTCGCCGGACTAACATACTTTTTCTCTGCCACAATGACACTGAGTAGCCTATGTATAGTATAAAAATCGGACAAATGAAAGAATTCGAGAAATAATAATCGAAATTGTGATCGTAGCATGAATTTTTCTTTGGGTCCATTGCTCAAAGCGAATTTGTAGTAGACCAGGAGTAGACAACAGATTTCGGTTTCTGTAAATGTTGTTGAAGCACGAGTTGTCTGAATTATTGTACGACTGAAGAGATTGATAAAGCGCGTATTCTGTGCTTTATCCAATGTCAGGTCAAAGATCATTGTGAAAAGTTTGGAATTTTTTCTTCGTTTTGGTTCCTTGTTTGAATGTTTAATTTTACTTTTGTAGAATTGTAGCGAAATGGCGAATTACGAAATATTTCAAAATTCTTTAGAAGTAGATAACTTAACACTATAAAAATAGAAAAGAATATGAATAGAAATTGTATAAAAATTTAAACTAAAATCATCGATTGCTGAGAGCACAAATCTGTCATGTCTGTGATGAGACATGGTGGTATTTATATTATGTCACTACGTTTGCATAGTCGTATTCACTATTGAAGTGCAGTATCTAGCTATCAAATGCGTTAGACACATAGTGCAAAATATTATTAAAGTGCAGTTCACAAAGCAAAAGACAGAGAAAGCAATATATTCATATAAGCAATAACAACATAAAAGATAGAGAAAGAAAAAAAAATGTAAATACAATGACACCTCATCAGCCGTTTAGGCTACAGAGCGCGCTAAAGATATATACAGGCATACATAAATACATTCGAAAAACATAACTCTCCCTGGCTTAGTCGGGTAACTACGATTAAACACTTTTATGTTTACTGTTTTTTTTTCAACACAGAACACCGATTTATGTTAACCCCTGTATTGCTAACACCAGTCAATTTAAATCATGTACTAATAAAGCCAAATAAAAAATCCTGAGTGTTACACTTAAATGAATCAAATCCAGTTGGAGCCATTCATCAAACGTCAGCGCAAGGACAATGAGTACGAGTACATACTATTATATGTATATTCATACAAACTATACGAGTATATATTGTATATACAATGCAAAGCAAATAGCAAATAGCAAACTAGCAACTCGCTCAACTGTTGTGCCAGATATCCAGTAACCCCAAACGTTGAAGCTCACCTTTCTAACCAAATGGTCTTTCTATGCAGATGAATCACGCTGCTGATCCCCGAGCGATTCGTGCGCGTGAGATCAACGACAGGCAACAGCAGCAGCAGCAGCAATTGCAGCATCCACCATGAAAGCTACCTTGAAATGGTGTACACACGATGAGCTGCTGTGGGGCAGCACTATAATCTCGTTTGTAATTGAATTGATCCTATTACGTAGATGAAAAACCCGTTTTTACTGTTACGTTTCGTTGGATTTTTAGTGCATAAATGAAAAATTGTAGTCAACGTGAAGCTGACGTTAACATAAAAGCGAGTGTACAAAATGGCGGCATTAGCGACGCCATTGCTTGGCTTAGCTTATGCGAGTTGGCTAAATGTTGGAAACGATGTGCGACAAACGAACAGAGTAGAGTGGCTTGCATAAAAATAAATAAAAATTAAATGCATTTTGAGCGTGCAACAGACAGATACATTGCTGCCGGAGTATATGGGGTGTGGGTATATATTTATATATGATGGTAGGAGATGATGTGAAATGTAAAAATGGCGGCTAAAGTAAATTTACTAAATGCATTACAAGCAACGAGCAAGCAAGCAACAGCCAAAGCCAAAAGAAATTAGAAACGGAAGTGAAAACGCTTAAGTGAAATAGAATGGCGTAGCACAGACGAAACGAGACGACGATGATAACGAAGAAGTAGCAGAAACAGCAAATACGAATACAAAAAAAAAAAAAAAAATACAAAAAAAAAAATGAAAATAGTTAAGCAAAAGTAAACAAAATGGCACTGCGCAAATGGCAGCCAGCTAGCAAACGACGAGAGATGAACGAAATAAATTGAATTTAGCGCTTATGTCATGACATTCGCTTTTAATTTCATTTAGCCACTGAATCTTGCTCATTCTCTGAGACTGGAATAGTGTAGTGGATTTGCAGGAAATAGGATAGCAGTCGGAGAAGCAATTGAAAATACTAATTAGAGAGAGAAAGAGCGAGACAGTTGCAATGGAATGAATTGAATTGAATGTACAACTGAGTAGAAACTCATCATCAGCTAGCTGAACTTTTCTGTTATTCTCAGATAAACTAAATTGTTGTAGTACATACATACTATGAAGTTTAGTTGAGTGATATGCAATTAAATTTTGTATAATACTACTTACTTATTCGATTGAATGCCACATCATTCGTTATTAGTTGTTGTTCTTATTGTTGTTTTTGCTGGATAGTAGTTTGTCAGCGCGTAAAACTTTATTAATTTTAAGAGCAAAAACTATACAACTCAATGTTAAGTTTGTATTTGAACCCTCAAAATGACAAAAAAAAAAAAATCAGCAAATTGCTGCATTGAATGTCATGAAAATCAATAACACAAATGTCAACGAGTTGTATAAAATTAACATTGCAAAGGACAAAATACCAGTAGCAAAAATAAAATCACAGAAATACATAAATATACAACAGCGAAGGACAATCTGAGGCTATACTTGTACATTGAAGAAAATTGTGCTACAAATGTCAAGTTTGTTTAGAAATTTGTACGCAAAATTCTGACTCTGTGATTCAGCTGTCTGTCTGTCTGTCTTGCAACTGCATCTATATCTTGCAGCTGCAAATTCTAAGATATTTGCAGTTGGAGCATCAGTTGAATATGGCATCAGAGCAAAAGAAAACGACATAGAACATCTGAGACGCTAAGTGGCATGAATGTCTGACACAATGTCACACTAATGTCCACTTAGAATGAAAATAAACAATAATAACAACTAGTTGAAAATAAGTTTGCAAAAAGTATTTGTAAGAAATGTTTGCTGTGCGGAATAGTTTGTAGTGAGTTGGGAAATACTTGTGCGATTTTCTGCAAAAAGTTTTGTGTTTGTCTGATAGGAAAATTCTAATAGTCAATTCAGGAAAATTTCAACTAATACTCCTTAACAAAGGTTGCTAGGTTCTATTACTTTATGTAGCTTAAATTAAGCGAATGCGCATGCTAAGGTATACCAAACTACTTAAAAAGCCATAGTGAGCATTTGTAGCAACTCACCATTTTGGTGAAGACAGAAGCTGTCCCATGTTTGTTGATAAAAGTTTGGAATCACTAGTGACTATCAGTGTATCATTGGTAAACTCTCTTAGCATATCCTTTGGTAAGTAAAAGGGTATGGTACCAGTCTGTTGTCAGAAGAAGCTTATTTAGACGAATAGCAGATATGGGATAATGTCTTATGTAGAAGTTCATATTAGTGTGGAAAGTTATTAATTCCCATTCACTTGGGAATTGCCAAAAACGATTCCTTTGTAAATAGACCAAGGAGATCACAAACTTCCGTTAGTCACGTATCCTGAATACTCTCTGCAAATCAGTTCCAGAGTGAGCAAATTGTAAGAGGGGTCATCACATAAATAGACATTTAACAGTGGAGACACAAAGGAAACCTGGTATACGATCCCCCTTTGACAACCCATGTAAACGTTTTAGGGATCATGTTTTACGGATATGCACCTGTACTGTCTGGACCCTCTATAGGGAAGATGCAACTGTCAAGCTGGTTGATTTGCTCAACAAATACGAGGCTGACGTCAATTATAGTTGACATGCGAGGAAGTTTGAATTTGGATGTTGTTGCACCAGATTTCCAAACCTTAACATCAATAGGGCTACTTGCCTCAGGTCATTGGTCACACTATACCATTGACACACTCTTAGTATGACGAGTAGTGTCGTCATGCTGCAAAGATAGACGCTGCCTATAGGTCTACTCTACAGTCGGGCACAACGTGAGCTGTTCGAGAGATATCGAGAGAAACTTGAGCCTCGAATACATCGGATACAGTGGCTTTGGGAGTGTTCGAGAGAAAGATCGTATGATTTTTGACTTATTCCAGCGCATATAATTTCAACGACTGCACTGCAATTGCCGTCTTAATCGGATGGACAGTGAACAACGTTGTAGACAATGCTTGAGTATGTGTTGGGATGATCTCCGTAAACTTGGTATTAACAACAGCTAACACAGCACTTGACTATGGTATGCCTTCGTACGTGCGGCTATGATCGATAAACGGTTGTGCGCCAAATGGCCCGATGACTCCTCCAGCGTAAACAGCACACCACGCAGTAACTTTGAGCAGATGTAATGGCTCTTCGTGGGTGATACACGGATTTTCGGTGCCCCAGAAACGATTATTTAGTTTATTCACATTACCGCTAAGATGGAAATACGCCTCATCGCTCATGATAATTTTCGATGAAAAATCGACGAATTGTTGGGCAAAAAATGGAAACTATTCCGCGTTCTTGCGGAGTAAACCGAATCATGGCTTGTCGATTTGTAGTCTGCGTTTGTTTACTTCACAAATGTCAAAACCGAATTGTCATTTGGCACCATTTGTGTAAGTTATAACGTTTTCCAATTGGGCAATTCCTTTTTCTCCACCCTGTGCAATAGTACATATTAAAAGGCAGAACAAAATCAATCTAGTAAACAGTGCGTTTTTAGTATGGCAAAATACTTTTCAAGTTGAGTTGATATTTACAATATATTTCTAAAAGAATAGATCAACTAAAAGTTGAATTTGAGTAGAATATAATTATAAAAAATATGATCAACCCGATTACAAACTTTGATGCCAAGTGTGTATCGGCAGCTGAATCGTTGGAACTTAGCGATAGCTCCAGTGATGAAAGCTACTCCGAGCAGGATAACGATAATCGCTATTGTGTGTTTCTGCACGTGGTTGAGGGTAAGTTGAAATTGTTGGAATTTAACGTAATAAAAAAAAAAAAAAAAAAAAAATACATTGTAAATTCAATGCAGGCATAAGTTTTCATTTGCGTGAGCTGATCGAGAAAGATGCGCCCTTCGGTACTGTGCATGTGCGTGAGAAGGTCGTCATGAACGCCTCGCTCAATGGCATACATTTTGAGCTGGAGGGACAGTGCTCTTGTGCCTCCGATATGACTATATTCAATAGTAATTGTATGTGGGATTTTGATCTCTCAAGCGTTAAGCATCTCAAGAGGGACAATCGCAACGTAAAATTGGCCTTTTATAGTACAAATTCCGCGGTAAAGCATAAGACATTGGGAAAATTGTCACTGCCGCTGCGTGCGCTGCCACTGATTAGTAATTCGCAGGATATTAATATGAAGCTGTTCTGGCATAAGTTGAATAGCCGGGAAAATAAGTATTGCTCAAATAAAAAGCCGGAAGTGTATCTGTTGCTGAACATAGTTAAGAAATCGCTGCTAAAAACGGGCGACTTTAGGTCTTTGATTTGTCAGGATGTAAGTTATACGTAAAATGCCATTGGGTGTAACATTTTTATCGTCTATTTTTTTTTATACGCAGCAAAAAAGTGAATACTCCGATTTATTGTATTCACCCGAACGTTCTCGTACCGGTGCAATGTTGCAATCTCAATCTTTTATCTATGTAGAACAATTACCAATGCACGATTCACTGCAGGTGGGCAATGATGCTTTAGATTGCGATGATATTGAGATTGTAGTCCATTTGAACAAATTGATAAACATAAATAAGATTATTAATTCGTTGGCGGTTTTCGAGACGTCAAAACCTTTAGTGGTTTTCATTGATTTTATGGGTAAAGTAAGCACAAACCATTTTGTGTTGGACGTTTGCGATCGTTATAAGCTGAATGAGAAATTGTCGCTGCGTTTCCAGACTTCGCTAAAATCCTTGAAACTGTATTTTGAGCAAATTTTCTATGTGCCAATTAATTTGTACTACAATGGCTTGGCGATTTGTGAGTACAATTGAATTTATTTATCATCGTAGCATTATTTATTAATTATTTTTTATCTTTAAAGCCAATTACCGCATACATTTCAACAAACTGCTACCTGATGCTAGCTACTTTAATAATAACAATACGTATACACTGGATAGTAGCTTCAATTTTGACTATTTGCTGAAGACGGCAAATGTGTGCGATATCAAGCCAAGTATTGATTTTAAATTAACAATGAAGCTAAAGTCAAACAAAATGATCAATACAAGTTGCCAGGCAGATCATCTTAAATTGCTTTTGATGTATGATCCAAACAATGATCCACTTAGTTTGGCTTCATTAGAGGCAAGAGCAACTCGTGAATTATGTACTGAAAGTCATTTGAGCCAACTATCATCACTACAGCAGTGGCATTCGACAAATACTGATATGGCCATCAATACTGACCCAGTACCAATTATGAGTGGTATAAACAATTCCGCTGAATTCGAGGAATGGAAGATATATGAACAGCTAAAAGTAGATTACGAACTGAAAGAAACCGAGAACTACGTTTCTATTTGTGCGTTCGTTGAGGAGCAACTGAAGGATTTAAAGGAAGCACAACAGCAAATGCTGCAGCGTTTGGAAGCCGAACGCTTTATGTTACATTCATATATGCACAATGTTGATAATATCGACTGTTATATAAATGGCATTGCAACTGACATGGGTAGAGAGGTGGACCAAATTCAGAACAGATATGTTTCGCTGCAAGAGGAGAATTTGCAGTTGAAGAGCGATAAATTGCAGCTTTTGAAAAGCCAAAAGCAGCTGGAGACGCAGCTGCAGCAGATTAAGCAGCAACAGTTGATCGAAACCGACAATTTACGCAATCAATTAAAAGATATTGTAAGAAGAATCAACAAAAAATGATAATTAATTAACCTTATATTTCTACAATATAGACAATGCAGCATGATAAAATACTAAAGACCACCGAACGTTCTGAGTTGATGTGGTGCAAATATGCACAATTGCAAACTGAATTACTTGGGAGACAACGAAAAGTCTTGGAGCTTAAGAGTGTTGATGATTCGATTAAAAAGTCAGTTTCATATTACAGAGAAGTTTGAGAAGAAAACCGTTATAATATGCAATCTTTTGCAGCTTACACAATGGCGAAACTAATTTGACTTCGGCAGCTAATGATACCGAAGTGGTGCAAACTGCAACTCATAATGTTCCTGTGAATATTGCTAAGAGTTTAACATTGCCCAGTACTTTACTCGATTCGCACATAGACTGCCAAACTGACGACAAGTATTAAATACTTACTTTAATTAATTAAATATTTACAAAATTTGTTGTACTTTTATGTTATTTATTTTAATTATACGATTAATGCCTTGAGAAATTTCCATATAAAAATATTTTCAAATAAAAATTAAAAAATCCAATTTTTGAATTTCATCAGAAAAAATGTTTCTTGCCCCGGAAGAACAGCTGATTAAGCGTTCTGTAGCATTGACCTTTTTGTTTCTTGACAAATATCAAAGTTAAATCAGTTTCCATATCTAGAGGTACATGAAGCTTGTTAAATACTCTCGCAATTTCCAAGTATTTAAAATCGTATGATTGTGTGCGAGCGAGTAAGCCGTTACTGATTTACCACAAAATGTGTCCCAATTTCAATAAACTGTGGTATTACTTTGCTGTAAGTTTGTGCGATATTATTTAAATAATAATATAATAATATCGAGGTTGATATAGGCGTCAATCCGAGCTAAATTTAAGCTAACTACTCTCCGTATATAGAAGACAAAATAAAAATTTATTTTGGATCTCAATATTATAATATGCAAATAAATATTCAAAAATCACTCAAAGAGCAAGCGATGTCGATCTTTATTCGTAAGCGTCATATGACATGAAGCTGTCAATACTAAAATACGCCAGTTTCAGATGGCAAAGTGAAGTTCATTAAATTTATGCACAGAAGCTATGGTATAGCAGCAGTAGTACGTGTTGTGGAGCAATTAAAGCCGCGTGGCATGTCGCCTGACTGCCACTGTCTCGACTTCGGTGGTGTGACTCGTTTTTGTTGCAGCAGCAGCAGCAGCTGGCAACATAGTGCAACACTCGCGCCTTTGCAATCAAATTAAAAAGCTCAACACGCTTCGATGGCAGTGCATACGCTTCAACTGACGTTCGACATATTTAAAAACTACGGCGACACTGCAATCACCCAGTCAGTCAGTCAGTCACTCAGTCAACAGCCTTTCATCCTGTCAACTAGTTACCCAATGCAACTCCGCGTTGAGGAGTATGCTTAACGCCCGGCTTGCCATTCGGGTATGGTTCATTGGCTCGATTACTGTGCAGTTGATTCATTCCTTGATGCCATCAAAAGTCATTTTCGCGAGCAAAGCAAATGCCGTTTTTGCCATGAAGTCAACTCGAGTTAAGTCAAGTTGAATCGAAAACGAAGTGAATTGAATCGATTCGAGTCGAGTCGAGAAGAACGAAGTCAATGCGAGATTCACAGTGTATAGAATCAAATAAAGTGTAGTGAAGGCAGTCAGTCAGTCAGTTATTGTTGACTACATGCGTACTGGTATTTGCTGATTTTTTGACTATCAGTGTTTAATTATACCCTACACATATAATGTTAGAATATTAAGATTCACAGTGTATAGAATCAAATAAAGTGTAGTGAAGGCAGTCAGTCAGTCAGTTATTGTTGACTACATGCGTACTGGTATTTGCTAATTTTTTTACTATCAGTGTTTAATTATACCCTACACATATAATGTTAGAATATTAAATTTATTAAAAAATTTTACGAATTTTAGCTGGTTCCTCTTTCATGATATAAGTAGCAAATACTTGCAATGTGCGGCCATCATACTGATGAGAGCTTGTGGCTAAGTTTGAAAAACTTGTATATGCAGTTAAGCATTTTTTCTTTGTAATTAAAAGTTGTTGTTATTATTCTCTATTTGAATTGAGAAAACAATATATCAAAATTATTTCTCAATGTAAAATGAGTTATACATTATAGTATAGTTCACTAATAAAATGTACATTACAATAAAATATATTAAAGTAAGCCCATATAATCAGTATCGCAATTGTATCGCAATTGTATTGGAGTTAATGTGTTCCATTTTTTTATATTTCGTTGATTTTACTAGCTGCTTCTCTCTTAAATATAAAATACTTTATGGCATGGTTAAGTTCCTTATAACAGTTTTAAAAACTAGTTTCGAATAAAATGAATGGTGACTTAGTTAAAAGTCTCCCTTAAATTTTCGGCAGCTCCACACTTAAAGTTTTTTTGAGTAGCCATGCTACTGTCTCTTTGTCAAAGTGGAATACATTTAAAAGTCACTGTACAACATTGAAATGTGCAGAGTAGAGTAGAGTAGAGTAAAGTACAGGAACACTGACTATTGTTTGCAATAACATTAACATTTGGCAAATTAAAATCAATTCAATAAATTTTATTTGCCCAGAAGACAAGATATTTTTTTTATTGCTGAATCTTTTAATGCTATTGAATAAAAAGTAATTGTGCAAAAGTACTATATGCAACCATATCAACTAACAACTACCTGTAAAATCGTATAACTCATCTGTAACACACTAAGCTATTCCCACAACAAATTAACCCAGATACATATGGTACACAAGTACATATGATATACATATATATAAATATCGTATATAGGTATGTAAATATACAGCTATATGAAATAGTATTATGTTGTTGCACCTAAGCATTTCATCAAACTGTCTTACAACGAGCTGGCAACGAGTGTTGATATTTGATATAGATTTATTTAACAAACTACCTTGCAACAACAACAATAACAATAAATTATATATATATGTACATATATACTAAGCATTTTTTATTTTTTCCGATACGTTATATCCGCTCAGTTTAGTTCAGTTTAGTTATACGTTAGACAGGCTAGATTTGCAAAGTAATTTATGCTAAAGACGCGTGTGCTGTGCGAAATGTCCAAGCGAATCTCGAGAGCATGATAAATTTTAACATATGCGCATAAATATCTAAGTATGTAAGCAGATACAAATGCACATTCACATACTTGTAAGTATGTATACCCGTACTCGTAAAAGTGTAGGTTGCTTCTAGAATTCGAAGCGTAAATATGAACTGCAAACAAAGTAAAAGTCCAAGAGAACGTTGCATACACAGATAGAAATACCTGCAATATGTATAGATAGAGATAGATTGTTGGCAGTGCAAGATGTATGTGTATGTGTGACTGCCTGTTATTGGTATAAAGCTAAAAGCAAACACAACTCTTAAGCTGTGGTAACACGCGCAAAGCTTTAAATGCTTTCACAACAATTCAAGGTGCTACACACACACAGATGCAATATAAAAACGAGAGTAGTTTGATAAGGTGTTTTGAATAATATAGAATAAAATATTTGATACAAAAATAACATTCAGCTAGAATTGGGTATTGTGTTTTGAATTTGAAGTTTGAATTAATATTAATAAAGCATATATGCACTATAAGTGCAATCTAAAACTTTTTGAACAACCTTTTACATACATATGAACACATTTTAACTTGCTGCGCTTTAGTTTTAGTTTAGTTCGAATGTATGCTATTTAAATGTATTTTGAGCTAAAAGAGCTGTATGTCTCAGTTGTAGTGGCAAAGAGAGGAAGAAGGATAAAAGTAGTTTGTATACATATACGCTGGCATACAAAAACCGCTGTGTAGCTCTATTGCAAATATATAACTCCAGCTGAGCTGTCTCTATATATATACAACTATATATACGATACCAACTACTATATGTTACTACTGTAGCAGTGTGACCTCAACATTGTTTGTTCTATTATTACAGCAGTTGTCATACAATGATATATATATATATATATATATATATATATATATATATATATATGTATACGAGTACATATATAACCTATACATATATGCGTACAGCGCTGTACAATGCCTCGACGACACTTGTAATACATCAAAATCCCAACAGTATTTTGCACTTTGTTGCAACAATTGCCGCATCAATACAGCAGCAGTAGCAGCAACTATAACGGTAGGAGCAGCAACATACTAAATTATGTTCACATGTCCGCATGTTGTTCAATAAACTATGCTGCAACATCAGCACAACAATACAAGTAGGTAGATACTCGTAGCATATATGTATATACTCGTATATCTAGATGTTCTACTACCGACAGCTATAACTTTTGTGTTGAAATACGCATACATAAACACAATCGATACGTTACCAGCCCATCATCAACAATGGCAATGGCAGCAGCAGCTGCATCGGCATACACATCGACATCGAGGACGACCATCATATTATGAGTATTCATTCGTTTAGTCGCCTCATTGCCTTGTCATCCGAGCGCTTTATATTCCTGTCGAGCGAGCCACGCTGAGCGTTCACCTGCCACACGCTGTTGCACATGGCAGGTACGTGGCCGCCCTCTTCTTACAAACAAAAACAATTGCATGAGCAATAAGTTGCAGCTGGCGCAGCAGGTTATATACCCTTCTTCAATATCTGCTTTCCTACTGCCGCATATTTTTCAGTTTCACAATTTATTTTGATAAAATCGATTTTGCAAATGTTTGTTTTAGTTTTTTTTTTATTTTTTGTGATAAGAAAGTATTGTAGAAATGTATTTCTATTCTGCCTGTCAGCTACGTTCCACACGGCGTATGTATGATATTTGACTGCGTTTGATTTTATTAGAAATATTTCATATGCATGCACATATGGGTTCCAGCGTTTTTATATCCTGCACTCAAAATGTGAAAGCGTACATTAAGCTATTGCAAATGTATCTATGTATATGAGGAGGCGTGCCTGAGCACACGAATTATATATTCTTATTTAAGCTTCAAATGTCGTGTCTATGTAGTCTTATGCTTTTGTACGTGTGCATGAATCTCGGAGCCTAGGGAAGATGAAGCTACCAAACTTAGATTCTTTAGCACTCTAAAGATCGGTTCGGGTAGAGTGTATAAAATGAATATGCCAACTTATAGTTATAAGGAGAAGTTATTGTATTACCTTATCTTTGATAACACTGGTTTATAAACTGAACGAAAAAATGTCTGTACATTTAATGTCACTATATTTTTATTTATTATTTTGTATTACGGCACGCTAAATTCGAAAATCATGTTGACTGCATAAAGAGTATCTCAAAGTCGAATACACTCGTAAGCAGCATTCTTACTTGTTTTTTTTATTATATCTACGATTTGTTTTTATTTAAGTATGCATTTGTGAGTTTTCTATTGTATGTTTTCTGATTTATAGTAACTGAAATTTTAAAATTTGTATTGCATTTTGAATTCAATTGTTATCGTTCTCTTTTCATTTCATACGGATTTGATGGTTTTAACTGCGTTGGTCGTTTTTGAATTTACCATTTCATATTTTTTAGCTACCTAAAATGTATTTGCTATTAATTTTTGGTAAACTTGGAAATTTTACATGCGACTCATGAAATATATGATTACAATGCAGCAGGTGGAAATAATTACAATTGTATGCAATTTCATATGTATTATGTGATTGATTTCTCTGATTGAGAAAAGCACATTTACGATTTGGTTTACTCGAAAAGTTTTACAATACATAAAAATATTAAAATATTTTTGTAATTTTTGTATTTTTTTTGTATTTTATGGTTATTTTTTATATATGAGAATATTTCTCGAGACTTTTTCAATCAATATGGGTATTGAACTGTAACAGTCGATGATTATGTTTTTGGTTTGACTAAAGCAAGCATTTGATACTTCCATAAAGCGTGTACCTTTTTAATCAGAATATGGTATCACTCGTAGCTACGTCCATCTGTCTGTCTGATCCAGAAGCAGCATTTATGAAAATGCCAGTAATAAATACAACAAAAATGCAATAGTTTTGTTATTGAAAAATATCGACAGTGCAGTTTCGTATAAAGAAAGAATCTAGCACATCAAAAAAGAAAAAAAAAAGAAGAAAAAACTGCAGACATTATTATTTGCATTATGTTGTTTTAACATGCAAGCTCATTTAATTTCGATTTTTTGTTCGAAATGCTTTCCATTTTCTTAGCCAAGTTGCCTTGAACATTTCGCCGCCAAACTTGTATCTAATTGCAAAAACTTTTGTAACCAATATATTGCCGCAATGCAGCTACTTAGATAGTTTTTCTTTATATATTCTTTAAGCTGTTGGTTTATAAATTTTTATTTAGAAATTAAAATATTTTGCTTGTGGTAAATACTGCGTATAGCCTGAAGGAAAAATATTAATTACTGATTATTACAAGTGTTTAGAATTCAGGAAGGGGATTTAAGTTATGAATAAAATAATACAAACATCACAAACTACGAGCAATGTTAAGCATAAATGCTCGACTACAAACCAAACATGGAACCAACTAAAATGCCAGACTACAGATACATGTTATTATGCCAAATTTGCTTCGAATGCATATTAGTGAAACACCGCATACGAAATGTTTTCATTGTCTGTTCAGGTATATATTTAACTGAATACAAAGTGCTGCGGCAATTAAAGCTGTAAAGGAAGCTGAGCACAGCGCTACTGTATCTGCTCAACAATTATCCATGTGTAAAATAATTTGCAACATAAATTAGAAGCATTTGCCTTACAAATTGACTTGTTAGATAAGCGCGCGTGCATACAAACATAGTTACGAATAAGTACATATATGCTGATATATGAATGTTTTTAGTTAAATGTGTACATACTTGCAGATACATTTCGGAAAGCACAGCAGCAGCATTTGGTAGGGTTGGCAGCTCTTGCTGTACTAACTTACTAACTTATGCACATAAAGTTATTTTCGTACATTTCTAATCCCCTTTGCGAACAAAGAGCTCTGTACCGGGCTTAGGCGGCCAAGAGAACACATTTAAACAATTTCCGGTGACCAAAAACCGAGGTCGTGGTCTTTGCACCTTTGTTACATTGTTGCAAGCTGTTTGCTATATATGAATATTTGTTGTGTTTGCATAAATGTTTTTGCATTTGTACTTATTGTATATATTGCTGGGGAAATGGTATTGCTTTGAAACTTAGGAAGAGATACATGTGGAGTGAGTGACCGAGACAGTTGTAATAACCTAAATGCTTTAATAGATTTAGAATTCTATTAAATAATCCAAATTTAATTATACAAATATTACTGAGTAACATTAATTTAATTAGTTTTCGAAATGACTTTTAGTATAGTATTATTTTAATTGGTTTAAGATCTAGATTTCTGATTGTGTATACGATACAATTTTATATAAGCATCTGATAGTATCAGAGCACTAATGTTAAACCAAATATATTGATCAATCGAATCAATTACAAATTTGTGAAAGTTTATTTCATTGTAAGAAAACTGAAAGGAAAGGGGATACTATATACAATCAAATTTGTTCATCCAACACTTCGAAAAATTTTTCTCGGTGGAGTGTGTCTGCAATCCTAGTATTGAGAAACATTTTCATTGTAAGAAAACTGAAAGGAAAGGGGATACTATATACAATCAAATTTGTTCATCCAACACTTCGAAAAATTTTTCTCGGTGGAGTGTGTCTGCAATCCTAGTTTTGCAGCTTTAGCTCTGAGAAAGGGAGAAGTGAGAAAAATATATGCAATTTGTTAAAAATCGTATAAAATTTTGAACTTTCATCAGCTGTAAGTTAGTAATTCGATCGAAACGAATTGAATACCATTAGACGGGTAATTTAATCACCCTTTAACTAATCACCCCGACAAGCGTACCAATCGGAATCGATAAGAGATATTCTTGTCGCACTTATGTTTTTGAAGTAGATATGTAATCAAAGATGATGCGTAGGTACTTAGTTCTGACTGTAATAAACGTATCATTAAACCAGTGCCTTGAAAAAGTAGTATCACATTTATATTTTCAATCCAATTAAAAAAATGTTCAAGTTGATTTTTTAGCAGAGTTCAATTTTTTAGTTTTTCATTCAAAATATAAAGAAGACTCTCATAATTTTAAGTATATATAAATCTTGCAATGCTTTGCATATAGCGTGCTAAGTGGCGTCATGAAACTGCACTAAAATTAGAAGTTAGTCTGCGATAAAAATTATGCGTCTGGAAAGCTAAATGCCACACATACTTATTAAATAGGTACGAGCACTTACAATGTTATTTATAAATAAGACATTATGCATTTGAATAATTTGTAAGCGTGTGCACGTGCATCTAAGTAAGAAACACATAGTTATTTACATAACGGTAGAAGTATCCAATGATTCTTATTTAGGACTGCGTGTGTGCTGTGCATTCATTTATAAGCGCTAGAACGCGTGTTTGTTTAATATGTTGAAACCAGACACTGCTGCTGCTTAATTAGTCAATTTAATAGTTTGTTTTGTTTGCGATGAGTTTGAAGTAAAGATACATATATATCTACATAAATACTAGCGTATACTAGTACAAGGATATTCGGGCTTGTGACTATGGAAGAGATTGGGGTAAAGATTGCGTGCGTGTCACTGTTGGCGCTATAAGTCAGGCATATAATTTGGTATGCTGGCGATTGTATGGAACGAATTAAGTCTGAGACAGATATACGACTATATAAAGGACGCCCATATATGAAATTGAAAAGCCACACGGAATTCTAATTAAGCAACAAATATAAAACCGCATATCATTATTTATAAAGCGTATAGCGTACAGCAAGTGATACTTAATTGAAAAAAAGAAGCTTTAAATGTGAGAGCTCAAGTGTTGCTTTTAGAAATTGTAGGCATTGTTTATCTAAGGTAACGCCTTTTTGCGAAAAATAAATGAAGCAATTGTGTAGACGTTTAGCTACTTTTAGTTTATGCTCGTATATTTTATGAAATTGCTACAATTTCAATTGCTATGCATAATTAGCAGCAGTAGCAACAAATAGCTTCCTAAATTCTATACGAAAAATTAAAACGAAAAAGTCTTCTAGGTCAATTTTGTTTTATGTACGTGTGTGTTTCTTTCCATTTATATAGTTTCTTTTGATAAAAAACTTTTTCATTAAATTTTCATACATGCACTCTCATCTATACAAATATAATATACGATATATGCGCATCAAAAAGTCAAGAGCAAAGTCAATTTGCAAACATTTTGTGGACAGGATATCTTTGGACAAAATGGAACCCACAAGTCTTTCTCTGTATTGAAATATGCTAAACAATGTTTGCGCTTGTTGTAGGCGTCCATGGGCTGCAGTGCAAATTAATTTGACGACATATTTGCAAACGCCATGAAGTAGAGGAGTAAAATTTACGAAATTAATTTTAGACTTTGTAAATAGCCAAATTCCTAAAAAAAAATACTATGAAATACAAAATGTGTTTATATGCATACAAAACCAGTCAGCAACAGAGACACGAACATCTAATACTCGTCTTAAACAGATTCAAGCTGGAAAATAGCGAAATGAAAAGAAAAAAAAATATTGAGAAACATTTTTAGAAAATATCAATTAAAATGGCAGCAACTTGAGAAGTTCTAAGCAGTTTCGTTACTCAACAGTGTTTTGTTTAGCAGCTAGACCGCATGTAAAGAAACTTTAGTGGTTTTGCTAGTATCCGTCGCACTCTGTCTAAAGCCTTGCGAGCTAAGTTTGCTTTCGAACTAAGTTGAGGATATTTACGTCGCATTGCCTGCCATGCCTGCCTGTCTCTAGAAGGCACACGCATGCATAGTCTAACTACTTAAAGTTTTAGCAGGTTCTATGCTATTGCTATTCCTGCTGCTGCTGGTCCTACTGCTGCTGCAGCAGACAGTTTTGATAGTTTTCTGAAAAGTTGAAAAGCATTTTCCACTTTTGAAAAGCAACTGAAGTTGAAGCGTATTTGAAAATGACATGAATCTGTGTATCGATATGTGTGCTTAGCTATTGCTTGCATAGTTTACTACTATGAGATTTATACTACCCGGTATTGTAGGGAAAAACTTAATACATGTACATGAATATGAGTATTATCATTTCATATGCTTTATTTGGGAAGCTTCTTTCAAGAAGACATTTAATTTTGTATTTATTATGGCGGGAAAAATCTAATCTGGTAGTAATTTTGAAAGGTTACAACATTTAGTTATTATAAAACCGGCTTTAGATGCAAAAGCCAGTGAAAATATATTTGCCATGTGTTCAAGCGGAAGTGTTAATGCATAATTCGATAACAACAGACATAGCAAACACCTTCAAATGAATATTGATTGCAGAGCTATTGGATCTTCTTAAACGATTTGAATACATTATGATGAGTATGATGCTCATGATCAGCTTATTAAAACAGAATTTTATTGAATTTAATAACAAAAATTCGAAAGAAAAACTATCTAGAGCCTGCTTAATTCATATATCGTAGTATTTATTTATTTTTTTTTTTTTGATAAACTTTATAAAGAATGCTTACAAACGTGCAGCATTGAATTTTAATTTATGAAACTCTTAAAGTGTATAGTTTTTACTAGTAGTTCAAACAGAAACCGTTTCCTATGAGCGACATTTTGGTGTATCAACGACAATTAATAACTCACACACCATGTGCTTTCGATAGCAACATTTAAACTAGCAAGCTATATTTTATCTCAATTATAGAGGTGCAACACTGAATAACATATCAACGATTTATAACCAAACAAGCGTATAGTAACTATTAATCGCAGCACAACCATTGTCTGCAGACTGTCATGTGAAAGCAAACAGGAAGCATACAACTACCGGAAGTCTAGAGGAAAATGTGACAGGCAGTAGCAACAGCAACAGCTAGTAACAATGCAACAATAAAGCAACAAATTGTAATAAACAATAGCTTCAGCAAATAATACATAAGATAACAATAATGTTCGCGCCATTGTCAGCGGGTGTTGTTGCACAAACAAAATGGCTGACTACAAGCTGCTAAGGACAACGCTAGGCAATCTATGGTACAACTTCAGGCGTTGCTAACGACAGCTAACAAATGTACAAATCTACCATGTGAGTTCAAATGGAAGCAGTCATTTGGCAAACAAACGCAATGCGTCAGACTTGGAGGAGAGCTGTATGAAGGATACGCTCCTGTGAGTGCTGTACACGAAAATTGAGAGTGCAGTGAAAGAAGCTGAAAAAAAAATTAATCAAATGTGCTGATAGTACTGCAGTAAAGCCAACACCCAATTATGCACGGGCAAAACCATTGTTCCATTTTGCGCTACACACAGCAAATTACACTCGAGAAATACTTATTAATTAAATAATTCTTTTGCAAATTATTTAAAATAAATTATCCCTTTTTACAAATTGCTTTGGTTCCATACAACACTACGTATGCCTAATATTTTGTGTCTTTTGTTTTATTTGGTTTACGTATACGCTATGTTTTGCCGCAGTGTAGTGCTGCGCATTTATCTTAGCAAATTGGATACTCTTAGCCTCATTTCACTCTACTCCCGCACTCATTTCATGCTGCAACTGCTCACATGGTTCCATTAACCCATAGACCCGCATTTTATTTGCTTTTGCAATTATTCTACTTGCAGCAATGTTGCAATTTCATTGTATCTACCCTCATGGTACTGCTACATGCAAGCACGCACAACGCACGACTCGTCGACAATTGTTTCATCGGTTAACGTTTTACAAGAGTTTCGGCACACGCTGTTTCTTCCTCTTCTTGCTTTCAGAGTTTTTTTTTTTGTATGTTGTTGCACGCTTTTGTTTCATCGTTTTGCGAAAACTTTTGCATCATTACGACGGCATTTAACCCCAGTGCACTGTGTGTGTGTGCTGCATTGTGCTGCACTGCTACTCTGTGTGTGCTGGTTTTTTTAAGCTATTGGAAATTTTTTACAATTGTTGGCATGTCATTGTCGCTCAATGGCGTAGAGGACCGCGTCTAATTGCCATAGCACAAGGCAAGGCAACAATGCTACGTGTATGATCATGCCTATATATACTGTACTACGCAATGAAGGCAATACCCAAAAAATTCTGCGCATAACAAATTAAATTGAAGCCATGCGAAATGAAAAATTGCCTGCCATTACATTTTAAATAATTTAAGCACCAAATTGTTTCATATATGAATTTTTTATTGTTATACGTATCCTATAGTAACTTTTTCAAGACAGATTTAAAATTTTACTAAATGTCACGAGTGTGGTACTTCTGGTCAGTCTGGTAAAGTCTTTCAAATAAATACATTTGACATGATTTTTTTCTTCTTTAGTCAAAATAATATTGAATCGTTCTTTTTCTATAACAATCAATGCTCAAAATACGTTTTAAATTTCATGTCTATGGAATTTTTCTGTTGTAAGGAGCCTTTGTTGTGCACAAAATAATCATGCATAGACCACAAGGATGATGGGTTTGCTTCTAGAGGGCTATTCATAAAAAGTAAACCTAACTAAAACACATCTAAAATAAAATTTTTGATAAATTGATTATTATTTGTAAATATGCTGCGAGAAATCGAAAGTATTTCCACTTGCTTTTGAAAGTTTTCCCGCGAATTTGGCAGCAATTTTCCCATATATTTTGGAACCCTTTCTATGGTTATTTGCATTACGCTATGTAATGTGTACTCGACACGAATCCATACCAATGAGTTAAATAGCCATTGAATATATATACGAAATTCGATATATCGGACGAAAAATATAGATATTTGGGTTAATCGGTCCTAACAATATAGTGCCGATATTATATCTCATGAATAAAATCCCTAGAATTTATATATAGAAGTATACATGTTCAATGTGTATTACACAAAGCTCATACTTCGTTGTATTGACGAAGTAACTTTACGATGTTACATTAGTTACTTTACTGAATATTTGCTTGGTACTATAAAATATTGATAATGGAATTTATGGTAAAGATATTTTTTGGTTATACTATACATAATCCATTAAAAGTTTTTAAACATTTAAGATAATATTTTGTTTCACTTCTACTTGTTAAAATTAACAATTGTTCCAATAAATTTTTAGTTGTGCCTTTGTAGATTTATAAATCTTTAGTATATATAATTAATTCAGCTAACAGAGCAATTAAACTTCTAAAAGTAAAATTAGAAAATACAAATATATTTAATATAAATTGCTGCCCATGGCTAAAGCTTTACAATTATATTTCTGTTGCACTTCTTTCTCTCTTTGTTTTTACCTAACGCTATTATAGTGCCTCAGGCTTTCAAGTGGGTATGTATTGTTTGTACAGCATATTAAAGAGCAAACAATCATCTGATACCAAGATACATGCATACATGTTCTATTGTTTTTCTTAACAATATATAAAATCGTTTATTTTTGCATAATATTCAACAAATTGTAAATATTTGCAAATCAACTGACACAAAAGCATACACAACTATAATGGCAACTATGCAACTAATGTATACAAGTAGATACACAAGCTCATGGAACACCATAGAAACTCCTCTGCAAACCACGCTATTGTTTTAACTCACAACAGCTGAGGCTATGCAAATGTAAATGAAAGATGCTGTTGCTGATTTTGCTACTGGTATTGCTCGAAGACTTCAAGACTGCATGCAATGTATCTGTGTGGCACTAGTATCTTTGACATGATGCACTAACATATGCGCAAATGTGTGTGTGTGTGTTGGTTACTGCTGTTGATGTGCTTGTGATTGTGTACGTGCCGCTGTAAATAAATTGCAAAAATATTTTAAATTTTACATTGAAGATGTAATGCGTATGTAAAGAGCAGAAAAGACAAGATCTATGTATCAAGATACAAACAATCACATAGACAAATATATTCGTATGTGGGATTTGTTGAATTTATTGTAGTTATCATTATGCGTCAATTCCAATGCAATTGCGTTCTTTCCACTTTTTACTTTCTTTACATCATGCAGCTGCAGTTTGAAGTAGTTTTGTCTTCGGTCGACGTGGCTTAACAAACGATTTTGTATGTAGTAAAAAAAAAAAAAAAAATACCAGCTCTTAAATTATTCAAAACATAAGCTAGAAAAATAGCTTCAAACGAGCTCTGCATGTATCTATATACATGAGTATGCATATGTGATAAACTGCAGCCAGATGCACAGAATAATGCATCTGTCTATTCAGTTCGTTTAGCATCTGCTGTTGAATAAGCTGCTGTATCAAGCAAATTAGGTATGTAACATATTTCTTTTTTAAATCTTCTTAATCAAATCAACTTAAAAATGGAAATTTATTTAATTAAAAGATTTTTATGATGATAAAAACAATTGATGGAGTTGGACGGAATGTATTTTATGGTTTGATCGATTGACTGTTTTTTTTATTTTTTATATTATAATGTTATCTGCTCTCATCTTTCTCTTTCTTTGTAGCTCACTGACATCGCGTGTACATTGAAAGACACAGAAAGAGAGAGAGAGAGATTATATAATATTTGCATCACCAAAAAATATACAAAGTTAGACTTATAATCTTGATAAGCTTGGCAAGAAGGCTGGATCTGAATCTGGATGTTCGGCTGAATTCCACTCATAGTATCTCATAATATCTCTATGACAGATCTATAAAATCGTTAAATACTCGTTGTTGAAATCTGTAAGTCGCTATGCTATGCAAAGTTTTAGGCGTAACCCAATACAAACCAACTGATCAATTCCGGTTTAGGCATGAAAATATTATTTGTTGAAAGGAATAATAGGAATTAGCCATAAAAAAACTATTTGGTTACTATTGTGCAACCAATATTCAACGTGCGGACAGATAGACACCGTTGTATCGACACGTATCATGTAGCTAATCAAGAATATACTCGCATATCTGTTAACTTCGCTCAATATATGTTGAATTGTACCTAATTTTCTTGACTCAAATATGCATACAGCAATTTAACAATTTTTCTCGTCTTATATGCAAAAACCACACAAAAATCGCAAAAACTACTTCTTTAAAATAGCACGCAACAAAAAACACAAAATTTAATGTGTGTGTAGTAAGTGCTGCACAAAAAAAATTTCAAAAACAAAATAAATAAATGCTTTTTAATGCAATTTTCAATTTGCATGCCATTGCGTGCAGCAGCATTTTTCAATTTTTCACTAAACATTATTTAAATATTTGAATTTGCATATAAAATGGCGCTGTACAGACATCTGCCCCTGATCCAGTCGGTTGGTGCATCTCAAAGCGTGCAGACAGCCAAGATTTTGCTGTAAGATGAATGAATAAAATAAAAATGCATAGAGTTAGAGTTGAAGCAAGTGAGTTATTTGAATACGCAGCACAAGAAAGAATAGAGTTGAATTGTTGAAAGCATATTCTTCTATATATACAAGCAATGAGTCTAAAGAGACTTTAGACCGAGTCAGAAAACTCATTTGGCAGGTTGCATGTCAGTTTGTGGCAGTATATATGCGTTGCAGGCAACCAGGCAGGCAGACAAACAGACAGAGACGAATCACACTCACTGCAAATACCGCATAGTAAATGCCTTATGGTAAATGCTGTACGTGCTCCATTGTTACGAGCAATGCAAAAATAGAATGAATGAGTGACTGATTCGTGTCTGCAGATTTACTAAGTGCATTGTAAAGACATTTAAATAAGTTCCCCTTTTTTCTTATATATTGTTTTATGTTGACATTTCCAATGGAATTTAAATACTTATAGTTAGCTAAGGAATTTAAAGCATGACACAGAAATTCGTTTTGAAAATGCTTTTTTTTAGTTCAATATTCAAGGTATAATGCAATAGTTCAAATATTTTTCAAGTTCTCTGCCAAAGTTCTTTACCGTATTTTACTGCTTTGCATATTAAAAGTACATCACTCTACTAATGACATTTTCATTTCATTTAACAAATCACGTTTCTCATACCCTATACTCAAGTTAATTCTCTGAAGAGAAAAACTGTCACAAATAAACTTTGACTTAATTAATTTTTATTCAATTCGTCACAACTTCCTTTTCCTCCGTCCGACATCTTACTTACTTACTTAGGTGGCTCTACAACCGTCTATCGGTCAAGGCCGCACGTAGGAAAGCGCACCATTCTGCATTCTCTGACGCCGTCCACCAATCAAGTTCAGGTTTCCGTCGTTAACGTTTTGTGCTGGAGCTTCGAGGTTCATCCGGATGAGGTGACCAGCCCAGTGCAGCCGCTGGAATTTAATGCGCTGGACTATGTCAACCTCATCACACAGCTCATATAGCTCATGGTTCATTCGGGTCCTAAACTCGACGCCAACTCTAAGGGGACCAAAAATCCTACGAAGAATCTTTCTCTCGAACACTTCTAAAGACGCTGTATCCGTTGATGTCAGTGTCCATGCTTCTGCGCCATACAGCAGGACCGGGATTATCAGTGTCTTATAGATTTTTAACTTCGTAGTTCGATAGAGGGCTCTACTTCTAATTTGCTTGCTGAGCCCAAAGTAGCAGCGATTAGCAAGCGTGATTCTTCGTCTGATCTCTCGGCTAACATTGTTGTCGCTGGTAATTTCTGTTCCCAGATAGACGATGTTTTCTACAACACTGAAGTTGAAATTCTCCATACTCACAGACCGTCCAAGACGCGCTGATGTTCTGCGAATGGACACCAAGTACTTCGTCTTGTCCTCGTTCACCGCTAGGCCCATGAGACGTGACTGTTTCTCAATCTCCGAGAACGCCCTGCTTACTCGACGTTCGTTGATGCATATGATGTCTATGTCATCAGCATATGCGAGTAGCATCATTTATTTATGGAAGATCGTGCCCGATCGTTCTACGTTTGGGCATTGGCGTAGGATGTACTTCATCAGGACGTACATCAAAAGTCGCACGATAAAGCATCACCCTGCCTGAAACCTCTCTTGGTATCAAAGGGTTCGGAGAGGTTCTTTCCTACTCTGACGACGCTTTGGGTGTGTGATAGCGTCATCATGCAAAGCCGAACGATCTTTGCTGGGATACCAAGTTCAGATAGGGCGTTGAAGATCTTCGTTCTTATCGGCGTGTCGAAAGCGGCCTTATAATCGACAAATAGGTGGTGTGTGTCTTTATTGTACTCGTGGGTCTTTTCCAAGATTTGTCCTGAAAATTTGTTCACTGGTCGACCTCTATGGTCTGAAGCCGCACTGATACTGACTTATCAGTGAATTCGTTTACACGGTACGCGGGATAGAATCTTATATCCTATTGAAAGGCTACTTATTCCCCGGTAGTTCGCGCAGACAGCGGAGTCTCCTTTCTTGAAGATACGACAAAGAACACTGAGATTCCAATCGTTGGGCATGCATTCATCGGACCATATTTCGCCTTACCAACTCTTCGCTACCGGTCTTGAATAACTCAGCTGGCAACTCATCGGAGATAGCTGCTTTGTTATTCTTCAACTTTTTAATTACTGAGTTGACCTATATGTACGCTGCTCTATCGGCGGTATTATTCTCTTCATCGCCCCCAGTAGATTAGAGAAGTGACTTCTCCATAGTCTCAGTGATTCAAAAAACTGTCACAAATAAACTTTGACTTAATTAATTGTTATTTAATTCGTCACAATTTCCTTTTCCTCCGTCCGACATCAATAAATATAATTTGGATAAACTTTTGAAATTGTATAAAATCTGCGCACTAATTAATTTCGAAATTAATTTGCGCCCAGATACAACACAGCTGTGTGTTCATTTCATTTGCATTGTTATTGAGCACATGGATATTATGTAAATCTTCTTGCAAGTTAACACCTCCCAAAACTTCTTTTCAACATCATTTCGACTATATTTTAATTTTGTTTAGAGTATTTGTATAGATTTTCTTGTTACAAAACAAAAACATTACAAATTTTCTTTTGCACAACTTTTGTATTGAATTTGATCAATCGAAAATGTTGTATTGAAATAAATTGAAAACTAAATTTATGTACACCTCTGGCAACTAATGACAACCAAAGTGAGCCAGGGAGAAGTTTGTGTGAGTGAACACAATGAGCATTAGAAAAAAAAAAAAAAAATGATGTGCATTAAGTCGTTACAAAGTTCAATACCTCACAACAAGCTTCAGTTTAAAAAGGTAGCAAATGTTTTTTCTGTTTGTAGAAATTATTAATTAGTTTGTTAGTAAGCGAAAAGTTGTTAGAAACAAAGTTTAAACCGTAGCTGACATTGGTGTGACATTCAATTTTGTCATTTTAATAGATTACATAAGTTTATCCTAGCAGTTTGTTGTTGTTTTTGTTATGGTAGTTTTTATTGTTTTTGTCGTGGTTGTTTTAGTAGGTAGTTTGTAAGCTAAAAATATGCACTAATAAGATTTGAATAATTAATTTCGTATACGAGTATTTGAAGAAACTACATATAATGTACATTTTTCAATGACCTTTTTTATGAAAATTTGATATGAAATTATGCTGGCTCAAGATCATTTTTACATTGAATGGGAAAAGAGAAGAATAAAAACTTACAAATAACGTTAAGCTACGGAGTACGGAGTAACATTAAGATACGGGGTACCACTACGAATTCATCCGTTCGCTGGCTGTGACGTTACAAATTTCACTACGTACATATATCATGCTTCTCTGGAAAAAAGCCCTGTGTATCATATGATGGTATATTTATCAAGGATAAACGCATGATCCACATAGTATTTGTTGCTATTTAGGTAAGTACGGCTGTTTTCCAAACTTTGTGTTTTATTGTTGCATATAATTTTTATTTATTCTTTACCTTGTTGATCAGCTTGACGAGTCGAATCGATCTAGCCATGTCTTTCCATCCGTCTATCTGGCTGTCTGAAATTTCGACTTGAGTCTGCCTCTTTTATAAATTAAAAATACACTCCTGCTTTACAAAATCGACTGCATCTTCTGCCATTTAATTTAATAAATAAAACCAATTAACTAGATACTAAATTCAAAGCGCATAACGTTTATCACAACACTGCTAAATTTCCATAAATATGCCAAAAATAACTGCATAAATCAGCAAACATACGTACCATATACCCATCGCATGTATGGAAAGTCTCCAGAATGCCATAAATGCCATAAATATAAAAAAAATAAAAGTGTGCTCTGCATTTCTTGCGAAAAACAATTTCCTCGACTATTAACAATTTACAATAAATCAATGTATAGCGGGTAAAAATATTTATAACATTATTTTATAGAAGCTGGATATAACTTCTTGCGTTGTAACCTACGATACAGCAATGCAATGAATGTCCTCTACTATGCCAGCTGTGAACTGTATGCAAATTGCCAAAAAAAAAAAAAAAAATGGTGCAGCATTCATGCATAGCATGCTACATACAGCAAACGTGTACGAGAAGGCTTGCCATATTTTTCAGTTCGCAGAGTTCATCGAAAAAATAACCAAGAAACTGTACTAAGAGATGCGAACGATGGCAAATGTGCAAAATATGCAAAGATTTGCCAACGAAATGCAGCGTACTCAGATACGCAGATACTGCCGCATGCTGCATATAGCCTACTTATTGGCGCACTTTGCTCCTTTTACGGTTGCATGAATTTTTGAGCAGCTTCACTTCCGGTTAGCAGCCGGAAATTGCAACACAAAATGCGTCCAACACACACACACATACACACAGATATAAACATAGTGACACATGCTGTTAACCAAGTTCTACTATTTATCATGCGGCACACATACATATGTACAAGTATGTACGAGTATGTATAAGTATATATGTATATAAAGATAAAAGTATACAAGTATCTGCATAAAAATTTGGTCTATTTTACATGTGTTCATGTTCATGCTTCAGCATAACTTTGAGTATGTCCATGCATGCGTATCCATATGTATGTCCGTCTGTCTGTCGTAAACCAACTTCCGACGATTGTCACAGCGCCACCAATTCGACATTCGGCAAGCAAAACCATTTATATTTCGAGTCGAATAAAAGTGAAAAAATCATTTTTTTCTTTCTGGTTTTTGCTCCAATTTTTTGTCAAAAATAAAAATCTCCGTCAATTTTTATGAATTTCAATTTGTCAAATACATTTGCAGTGTGTTTGCATCATGCAGCGCACAGAACGTGTGTGTAGGTATACATATGACGGGTGTAAAGACAAAACGACATATATGAGTTTGTTGAAAGACTTTGGAACCCACGATTGCTTTAATTGAGATCATACAAAATTTTTATGGTTTCTATTCCTTCGTCTTATTGATTTGTGTACTTGCAGTAGCGTCTTCTAAGATCTTCTCTCGTTCGAAACAGAATGCAGGTGACTGAAACGCCAAGGAGGTGAAACAAGATTGCAATCTGCACTGACGAATCAATGACGGTAGATTAGGGCATCTATTCGGAGGAACTGGTAACGCAGTCTGGGTAAACTCGACATTATTCGAGCTGCCTGATTGACAGAATATAACTACAAGTTTAGGGCCACATTCTATTTAAATAAATATAAATACCAATCTTTGGTAAGCGCAGTACTTGAGATCGGTTGGACCGATTTATCATTGTTATTTTACTGGGAAGGCTTGGACAAAATTTTCTTTTGTGGCCGACGAACTGCCAACTTTAATTTCATTTTTAGCATTTAGTTCTTCTTTGTTTTCACAGCTTAAAATTAAGAACAAAATTACTGCATTTTCAGTTTATATTATTAACTCTGAGAATTTCATAACGCTTAACTTTAATTAAAGCAACCAAAATAAACTCAACGTTATTAACAGACTCATTTATAAAGAAACAAAAAGAATAAGAAAAAAACTGAGACTCTCTCAAAATGGAAAACTGGAAGTGGTAACAGGTAACTAATGCCTCATTATAAACAGAGTAAAAATAAAACAAAAGTTAAAGTATATAAAATATACAAAGACAACAGGCGAAGAAGACCAACCACCATTTTGTGAAAATATTATTTATGAAAACAAAATGCGATTAAAATAAATTACAATGCATTTTTTACAAGAAACAAAACAAAAGAGAAAGGCAGATAGTTAAACCAAAACAAGCGACAAAAAAATAAATGGCAGCAAACATTTACCGGAAGTGTTGGGCGCAGCGAAACAGGAAGTGAGCAAACACGCCAAAATGAGTAAGACAGGCAGTCAGAGCCGTGGCTCTTTTTTTCACTGTACGACACACACACACACACATAACGATGTCAACTTAAAGTTGCCAGCTTAAAAAAATAAAAATGAAAAAAAGCGAAACGAGAAGAAATTCAAGAAATCGCCGAACTACGCACTGAATAATTCATGAGTGTCGCCAGTTCATCCTTCCGCACGGTGACTGCCTCAACTTTTAGCGTATTTCGTTGCCGCAGGGTACGCTACATACGCAAAAAACTCGCGTCAAAACTGGCGCTATGGTGTTGGTATTTTTAATAAGGTAGCCAGGCTAAAGCGTACAACTTTCAGGCTTTTGGCGGCCTTTATGCCTTATTGTACGAGTATGCAACGATTTTTTTTGTTTTTTTTGTCTTTCTCTACTAATGAAGGCAAAGAAATCAGCACCAAAGTATCAAAAATTCAAAAGTCCTGTGCTTTGTTTGACGAACTAGTGCTATCTTTGTCTTTGGTTGCGCTATTTCACTCGTGCTTAAGCGTCGGACAAATTGGCGTCAGCTCTGTAAGCCAAAGTCTGTGTTTATACTATTTTGTTTTATATAAATATGTATAAAATATTTTTGTGCTGCTGCAAATACCCTTCACATGTTATGTAAATGCAAGTATTATATATTTTTTAGAAAATTGCCGAAATAGTTTTACATATAAAATTTTCTTTACTACTGAATATAAACAGATTCGTAATCTTTGAAATGAGAAAGATATATAGACTTTCTCAACAAAAATGTTTACAGATACATCTAGGTGTAGTGATGTTAACAATCAAGTATATAGTATTTAGTATTTAAAGAAAAACATAATATAGATTTTTCTTTTCAAACTTTCGATGCCATCCGCGCAGAGCATTAAAGTTTCAGTTTAAAGTTTACTTGTGTTTTCTATGTAATTTTTTTTATTTTTTTACTTAATCATTTAATAAAAGTTTTATGCTGACGAGCGTCGCTCATTCGGAATTACTTTTGTTGCCAGTTGGCCCTGAAGTCGAGTCGAGCGCACCCACGAGATTTAACTTGACTTGAGGCTTGTCTATGCACTGTTTTCTTTTGCTAGCAACAAGGACAGTGTTGTCAGCAAACGCGTTGCAGAATCTAAAGCGTTTATTAGCCTTGGTACTTTGGTACTTGGCTTTCTGTGTCTATAAATATTTTTTAGGGGTTGGCAAGTTTTTCGTTTTTATTTTTTAAAGATCTTTGGTTGCCTGGTGTCAGCTTGTCAGTCATTTTATATTTAGCGCTTGCTTTTATTTGACATTTAAGCTGATTGTGTGCTAATCGTGATGCGGTCTTATGCATGAATGTGCGAATAGTTTAATTAACTGATTTTGCAATGTTCAGAGATTTACGTGAACCTCTTTTATTTCATTTATAGAAACAAATATTTCAAGAACGATGACGTCATAAGTTATGTGCCTTCTATACTGCATTTACTGCATATATTAAAGCTAATAGTTTCTGTCTGCGTATCTGTGAATGGATGGGGAGGAGTGGTGTATTGTTGGGATTGTTATCCGAAGTGTTTGTAATTATTTTGTGTAATAATTATTTTTCAGCACAAATTCTGTTTACCACGGTCAGTGAACCTATGTTTATAGTTATGGTGGAAAGGTGATGCTGATGTTAATTGCTCTGTGCATTAGATAAAAAAATTTTAAAAATATAAATATATTATTGAGCGTTGGCATTTTGATTGCCGTAAATTAAACTAAATTAATTAAATCCAAATATCAAATTTATTCTATCCATTTTTTATGTACAACAGTATTTAAACTCATTAATTTCAGAAAGCCGAATACAAAATAATTATGAATAATTTGCTTATAAGCTTTATCATTGCAATTGTTAAATATATTGATAATAATGGCATAATTATTATCATAGAAAGAATAGATGAAAAGAGCTGCTTAATGTTTAAAGGTCAATATATACGACTATTTGCTAAACTAAACGATATCACGTTAATGGACATATTGAAGCATATGAGTTATGAGATATAATGGTCCTTATATAAAATTAAGTTTATTTTTGGGACCTTAGTGACTTTTATACCAAAATCATGTAAACTGAGAAGTAAATCGTTTGGTTTTTGAAATATGTATAAGCAAAAGCAAATTATTTGTTTAAGATGGAATCGTTATAAAACATTTCTGCTGTTGTCAAACCGACAGTAGCGAGAAAATTGATCAAATCGTGAAAAATCTAGAGCTTAGATATTAAAGATCTAGATGATCAAATATTAAATGAGAAGCTACAAAATGTTCGCTTTTAATCAAGAATTAATTATTTCATGTTCATCATCATTTTTCGCAAGTTATCTAAAATACTTACTATATTTTGCTTATCCACAGTATATAGATGGAAAGGCGGAGTAATTTTCTATTACTACGTTCCATTGAAAACATTTATTGTATTCCAAATTTTTTAACACAAAAATACGTTTGTTGAGATTTTAAAGTGTAGCATTAAAAATTAAGCAAATATATATAAAATGAGCAAACATATAACATATATCAGAGTAAAATAAATAACAATAAATTGTCATTTTGCGTTCAATAAATATAAATAAAATGAAATCAAACACTTAAACCAAAACAAAAATATTTCTAACTATACAATAAACACGAGGTGGAGTACGTTTCCGCATACAAATTTTAACTATTATATTATGCCCTGAGTGTACTAAGGGTACACTAAGTTTGTGCAAATGTACACATGTAACAATCAGATCGTGGCAGATCCCATAAAGTATATATTATCTTGATAAGCATTGAAAGCTGAGTGCATCTAGCCATGTCCGCCCGATCGTCCGTCCGTCCGTCTGTATGTTTGAACAACGAGATATCGGAGACTATAAAATGTATAGCCTTCAAATTTGGACTATACGCAAATTAAGTGTGTACATAAGTTTTGATGGCACATCCAAAACGCGCACAATATAGCTCTATATATTCTTAAAAACACATTTTTTCCAGGTAAACCAGTCGAAAAAAATGTATTTTTTACACTTATATTTTTTTGTAAATGGTTTTACACACAATTTTTGTTCTAGCTGACCTTGATATCAAGGATATGTGGCTATTATTATGCTGGATGGTGGAAAAATATTTCCCATTTCCTGCTGATCGCCTGCTAGAAATTAGTTACATCCGATTAAAGCGTTAATGGACTCTGTAGCAGCTCTTATTTCTAACCCTATTTGTCCTGTTACCCTAACACCAACATTTAAAATAATTACATTTTACCAAATTTAAAAGTTAGATTTTTGCTACCGAGCAATACCGAATATTTAAAATATACTAGAAAGAATCACTTGCAATGGCATTAATTTATTATGCCAAAAGAGAAAGTCAACAATTGTCATTGTCAACTGGCTGTCAATAAATTGCATTATTAGAAACGATGCCCAGTGCCTTTATCTGTCTGTACAAAGGTTTCTAGTATAGCTTCGTAAATGTATCTATAGATGTATCTGTACGTCTGTACAGATACATGTACTGCCTGCTACTTTTACACCGATTGTCAACATAAATAAAATTAAATAAATAGTAAAACGCACACATATACACATTTCTATAAAAACAAAATAACACATTCGCATTTAGCATTAGTGCTCTCCCAATTGTCAGAGGTGACCACTTTGTTTTTTTTTTTGTGCTCTGCTCAATTCGAATCCTTGTCAACTCGGGTTTGCTGATTTTGATGTTGTTTTTGTTTTTGTTGTTATTGTAATCGTTTTCATTTTTCGTTGCTTTTTTGGGTTTGTGTTGACAAGTGGGAATTAAACACACGCACAAAGATACAATGTATTCGAGGGCTGTATTCGAGGGCTGTATTCGAGGGCTGCATTTTCAAAATTCGATCGAGTTTGTATTGCGAAAGAGTTTGCTTGAAAAAGGCAAGAGTTTTCATACCATTCTCGTATGTAGATAAATGTGTATTCGTTTGGAACACTTAATTACAAACAAACGCCTACATTTTGAGTAAATAGTTGATAGGTGAAATCTGTCTGCTTTAGGTTAACCTTGGAGTCAAAGTTTACTACTATTTATATCTACTTATATTGTATATATATATATATATATATATATATATATATATATATATATATATATATATATATATATATATATATATATATATATATATATATATATATATATATATATATATATATATATATATATATATATATATATATATATTTGTTGATAGGTAAGAAGAAAGAGAAGTTTACTGATAAGTCAAACAAAGAACAGGAAAACATTATCCAGATGAAAGTTTTTCTGTAACAATGCCTCATTTTGGTAAGCTCACTACATAATACGGTTGTTGAAGGTAATTGAATAAGAGTAGGCTATAAAGCCTCTAAATGGACTAATTAAAAAATCAATTGATTTCACTTAGACATCTTTATACATTTTCGGACCAATTTTGGACCGAAGCAGCCAAAAGTTTATTTTGAAATAATTTTTGGCACTGCTCAAATTCGTTGTAGAATAATAGACTTTTACGGTTGATCTTCAAGTACCGCCGATATACACGAATTCAAAAATATTAAAGAGTAGTTTTTTTGTCAAAATTTAATTTACAAAATAGATCTGCTATCTGCCTCTTTAGGCATGGTTGTTTTCTTCCACTTATTTGGGAATCTATTTGGAAGTCTTTATAAAGAAGCAGCACTACACTATATCCACCGATTTTATGTTCACATACGCCTATTGCTTAAACGCAGTTTGAATTGATTTCCTTTTCTGCTGTTGTTCCCTACTTCAGTTATTTGTTTATTAGAAATTAGATAAACTTTACAGTTCGTGTAGCCTATTGGAAACTTCAGATTTCTTGCATATTTACTAGTTTATCTCTTACAGACTACACATTTATTTATTACCCATTGCTCAATTTCTTTGTCAATTTATTGTATTTGCATTTCTGCTGCATGCATTCGTTCATTTATTATCGTTTCATAGCAGATTTTTATTTTAACCTGTGTACACTTTTTGCCAACTCATGCTGAACTCATTTATTGTTATTTAACTACTTATACAGGCATATAAAGTTTTCTCACCGTGTATGCCGCCTTCGGACAACAACGCTGACTTTCAGCACGCTATGTGCAAATATAAATGGCCTTGACATTTCTTATGCTTATCGCTGTCAGTGCAGGCGTTGAAATTGTAATTTGTATAAGCGCTGGCAACGCCAATGGCGCTGAGGATGGTAGACAGTAGAAAGTATCTTGTGTGGTGTATACCTACAATACAAGTTTACAGACTTACATATTTATACCTATATATTGTACAAGTAAGACAGCAGCAAATACATACGTACATTATATGCATATATAAACAGCAAACTTGCCAAGTCAGGTGCAAAGCCACAGCGTTGGCCGTAGTGTGAGTTGACCTTCGTGCACGTTTTTTGCTAATTAACTCAGATAACGATAATCCGCAAGGCAAACAGTAGAAAAATCATGAAAAACATGTTGAGGATAATAAGTTACAAGGATATACAATATATTAAAATTAATTAATTTATTTCATAATATAAATTACATTAGCGAAAAATTTTACTTAATTATTAATTGCGACAAAAAAGAAAATTAGAGAACAGCGCAGAATTGTGGAAATTATAACATAAAAATAGATTACAATTTGACAGCATAGAAAAATGTTGGGGGTTTTTACATATGGCGTGTGTTGCCGAAGCCGCCATGGCCGGACTGTGAGGCACCTTTGTTGAAGCCCATTTGCAAATTTAGTTCACCTTGATTTGCACGTAGCTGCTCCTCGGTAAATTCACGCTCATTTTTGTCGGCCATTTTGGGACCCAAGCCTGGACCGGTGAATTCGGGATGCTTTTGTGTCTGTAAGCAAGTTCAATTATAGCGTTGATTTCTGAAAGCTGGCAGTCAGTTTAAACTTACAATACGTCCTAGCGCATACAGTGACAGCGTAACTTGTGGAATATTACGACGTTCGAAGAGATCAGCAGTCTGAAAGATTTCTTCTTCGGGTACACCATATTTCTTGGCAGCAGCCTGGTAGCGCTGAATGTTCTCCATCAGTTGGAAGTTGGTGCCACGTTCTTGTATCTTCTTTACTGAACCGGGTGCCAGCTTATTAATGAGTTTGCACAGCCAAATGCCATCCTTGAGTATGTCCTCATATTGACCAGCTGGCACTTTTTCACCCAAAACAGCGAAAATCCAGTTGAGCACTTCTTGTTCTTGTTCCTTGTTGCGGGGCTGTAAGTAAAAGTTACACAACAGTGTTGAATACAAGTGTATTTAAATATATATATATATATATATATATATATATATATATATATATATATATATATATATATATATATATATATATATATATATATATATATATATATATATATATATATATATATATATATATATATATATATATATATATATATATATATATATATATATATATATATATATATATATATATATATATATATATATATATAGGTATTTTCCACTACACACAATTAAAATTCAAATTACTGGTGCCGCACAACTTCAACGTTTTCAATGTCAACTAATGCTGCAAACCATGCTGTATATTGCTCAATTAAATTTTATTACAACCAACTGTGCCGAAAAAAATAACAAAAATAACTGCGACAATAACAAGTAAATCTGTCTCGCTCGTTGACATGTATCCTAAGGTCAAAAAGTTTAATTTCTAATGGTTTTAGTGAGAAAAAAAATATATATTTTGAACAGAGCATGACGGTTGGCCAACTGCCAATTATATGTATCTGAACCAACAATGTGCACAGCGACGTTGACAGCACACAGCAAACAGCATTGAAAAAAAAAATTGATATACTTTTTAGAATCTAGGCAGCGCTTTGGCTGTCAACTGCTCTCCAGGCGTAGCTGAAGCGCCCACCCGCGTACATATTAATTACGCCAACATCAGCAATAAAAGCAAATAGTACATACACACACACACAATGCAGAGGAAAAATTAATTTTCCAATTAATTAATTTTGATTTTAATAGCCGTACATAAGGTAGGCCAATGACAAGCAGAACACGCAGGCCAGGCGGGCAGCGGCGGCAGTGGTTTACTAAATGAAAGCGCAGGCGGAGACAACTTGAAATGCAGACAATATAAACCTCAACTTGTCACGATTTTAAAACCACGTTGTAAAATTTCGAATGCGTATTGAAATTGTAAAAAGAACAAAAAAAAAAAAACAGCAAGAGAACCAACATACAACATGTCGTATACATGATTTTGCACTTAATATAACACATACGCACAATGTGCAGACAAGTAAAATGGAAGTGCGAGAGAGACTGTGATAGGAAGAAGTGGAGTGAGAGAGATAGTGAGAGAGTACTACAGTTCTTGGGCAGGCAACTGTGTTTTAACGCCTGCTTTTATTTGCGGTCATTTAAATTCAAATATATTATATTGCAGATACATACGATATAAATGTATCTAGAAGTATATGTATCTACAGCGTTCACCTACGCCACAAACATCCGCAAAATGTCAAAATTTGTATTTATAACAATTTAATTTCTGCATTTTTGCGGTTTTCATTTCATTTCTCATTGTACAAATTATGCAGTTGTATTTATATATATATCGTAATATAATATTTGTCTCCATTTATTGTTTATAGGTAGATAGATAGGTGGGTAAATACTCGTATTATTATCTGCATTCATATTGTCCCTCTCGTTTATTGTTTTCAATGCAATTTTATTTATTTATGCGGTGTGCATTCATGTGCACAGCACGCTTTAATGGTCACCAATGAAGCAAAGTGATTTTAATGAATTCCACACCGAGTCAAATTGTAGGTCGAAGTAGAGTTGACATGAATCCAAAAACGTCAGGCAGTAGATATATGCGTACAGTTGGCTACTAAATTAAAAATGGAAAATTTTTATAATTGAAAATAATAATATTAAAAAAAAAAGTAAAAATAATAAAAACACATGTAAAATTAAATAGGCTAGAAACGTTGTGGACAAACTATGAGTACACTGTGCAAAGAAATTGTGTATTCCGTAATTGAATTTAAATGAATTGATGCGTAGCAGTAGCAAAAATATGGTCAAATATGGACGGCCTTTCTTAAATGAATTTGTAATTTTGGCCTCGTTTAAGAACAGTTTTTTTTTAATATCGAAATGCCTTCTTTAATCTCGAGTGAGTTCGATTTTAAGCCAAAAATTGGCTTCATTCAAAAAGAAATTGTGTTAATTGTGTTAATTTTGTGACTTCTTCATTTTTTTGACTTCTTCGCTCTTTTTTTATATTAGAAGTTCTATTTTTAGAAAATTGAATTAAATTTTGATATATTTACACAATTTGTAGAATTGTTCTTTGGTGGGGGAGTTTGGTATGGAAACATGACCAACGGCGCTGAGAGCAAAGTCTCCTCAACTTAACTAATCCGACTAACAAGCATCCAATACATCGACTTGTCGTATAACAAGCAATTACATTTCTCATTGAATGTCGCCGCAAGGATGAAAATGTTTGCGGCATCTCATATTAAGCAGAATTACTAGAGAGCAGCTGAGTGAGTAAATTTGTTTTGGTCTGAAGAATTTTGTACGTACATCAAGTCAAAAAGGAGTTTTTACTCTGAGACTTTGTACTTGACTTAAGTACAGGTTTTTCTTAAAATTAGATTCTCGTACTTATTTCAAGAACTTTATTCGTATTCTAATTATTTCTGCGCTTCATTTTTAAATCGATTTAATTTTTTACTTGATTTAATAACAATTCAAGATTTAAATTTAAATTCAGAAAGCCTTTTTTTTCTGTGTGTATGTTAAAAATTTAAAGTTTTTGCATATTTGTATCTTTTGCATTGAATTGCATTAAAGCGATTGCTTCTGAATTTTGTTTGGTTTATTGAATTCAAAGATTAGCATAAATTTCACACTTTTTCTGAAATTTTAGCAACAAAGTGTTTCAGACTATATACTTGATTTTACTGCAGTCTTTATCATTCAATTATCCATGGTTTATGACAGTGTGGCGTGCAGCAAAGTTAAAAATTTTTTGTGCTTTTAATGTATCATTATAAATATTAAATTAATTAAAAATTATGAAAGTGTTAATTTTAATTGGTGAAATTATTGATATACAATTTGTATCGATATAATTTTTTATTTGTTCAGTGGAGGCGACAAGTCTTCCAAAATAAGCCACAAAGCGGAAATGAAACAGGAAATAGTGTTTATAATAATAAAAAAATTGAAAGATACATATACTTATATATAAACATAAAATAAATATGTATTTTATGTATTTATTTTCCATTGCTTTGCAACAACAAAGTTCCATGACCTTCAAATAACACATAAAAAATTTGTGCATAAATAAAAATTTGCTATAAAACTAAAAATTTGCGCCGATTTCGTTTTTCATTTTGTTCTTATTTCAATTTAATAATTGGCCAAGTGCCAATGACTTTGTATCTCAATATTCTTTTTATTTAAATATGCAGTGCGCTTAGCCATTCAGAAAATTAACTAAACAATAAACTAAATGTACGCCCACACGGCCCAATAAATAATTTCACTATAAATCGAGCCAGACTGTATATAATAAATATTAGCTGCGTGCATCTGTTTGATAGACAGTTAAATAAACACAGGGAAAACCAAATGCAGAATACAATAATTTTGTTTTTGCATAAACAATTGCTTTCAAAATTTTATTATATATTTTTATAGCGCAATATATAAATGAGAACACAAAGTGTGTTTACACTTTTTTGTATTATATTAAAAGTCAGGTTAGAGCTGTAGTAAGTAGAGATACTGATTCTATTAGACCCTGTACAGCGCTTGGGTGTATATATTTAGTATAAATTATTACACTATGTGTACAATATATAATGTATCTAGAATCTCTTTAACGCGGTTTAACAATGCTCCAGAGCGCATAAAAAATGACCAATCGAAATCCGTGATCAGCTCAATTTCTATCAAAACTGTGCGTAAATTCATCAAACATCAGCCAAAATCTTCATTGAAATTCATGGTATTGAAACTGCATATCTCTAAAAAATCAATTTATCGCAGTATGGCAGAACATTTGGGACGCACCTTGTATTTCAAATAATTGATGTCTGCAGAATATCATATTGGTAGCATCACCCTTTTTTTGTTTCAATTAAATTAGATTTATATTTGAATATATGTAATTGATATATTGCTTTGTAAGAACCAAAGCAAATATATTGCAAACTTGATTATGAAATTTTAATATCTGCAAAGTTTAATCAATGTGTAATTTATACAAATATTTTAGCTGATTGACGATTGCAATGAGCGAATGTGAAAAATTGATACTAATTACGCAAATAAATAAATATTTATGTGCACAAATGTTAAATTAAATTCAATTCGCGCAGATATACAAGTGGATTGAAACAAGGAACAGGGCAGGTGGTGGGCAAATGCTCTTTATTTAAACCTTAGTTTTGTAGAGTGGTCTGATCTTGAAACATAAGGGAAATTTTATAAGCATTGATGCAAGAAACATATAATTTTGCGTTTCTAACTTAATTAACAAAAAAAGAGAAAACTTTCATACAAATATTTAAAAATGGGTCTTTATGGGAACTACTGCCTAAAGTGAAAAGAATATTGGGAAGTTTAAATTTAGAAATTTAAAGGCTCTGGCTATTTTAGTTTTTGAGAATTCATCGTTCATGCAGACGACCAGACATAAAGACAAGTGCTCAAGAATGTAATTATTTCATGGAGTCTCCAACGCCTTATTTCGGTTGTTACATCAATTTGCACACAGTTAATACACCATATAAAATTTTGCAGAGTCTTTACGAGCAATTCAGAAATCAACATTTAATACATAAAAAGATAAAAAGTTTCTTAAGCATAGAGGAAGCTCCTCGTACTCACACATTTGTCATACAAATTCATATTAGGCAACTAAAGCTTTTATGCAAAATAGACCTCCAGAAAACTAATATTTAAATCTATTAGAGCTTGAGATACTTTGCATAATATTGATATGTGTCAGATTGCAAGAACGATATGTTACATTCTCTAATACTCAATGGGATTTATTGTAAAAAATGAAGAGTGAAGGAACAAGAAACCAACACGATATGAAGGTTTCTTGGGATATTATTTAATAAGACATAATTTTTTGTTACATTATCACTATCATGATAGATATTCTAAGAAAACATATTTACGTATTTTATTTTTATTTGAACGAACTATTTCTGAAGGGTGTACAATTTTACATTATTCAAACACAATTTCGACTGAGTGCACATAAGCGAAACTCGTATCTCATTATTGACATTAAACACGTTGTTGACAAGTCAGAAACATGGTGGAAAAAACATCGAATCAACAATTTGCAGACAGGCAAATCGACAAAATTTTTACGAAAATTAAATGAAAATAGTCGAAAAGCTGCAAAAATAACAAATAACAAATTTGAAAATGATGAAAATACAGAAATTGAAATATGAAATAAAAATATATGTCGTAAATAAACCAACAAAGAAACATATAAAATGAAGTAATATGAATTTACACGATATATAAAATTAATATTTTTATGTCATTTGGTCATAAATTATTAACGTATACAGTGGCGCACACACACACACAACTATATAAGCACATTAAAATACAGTCACTCGAGAACATTTGTATCTGTGTGTTTGGATTGTATTGCATTATATATGCCCCCGTCGAAGAAGCAATGTGTGGGTAGTTAGACCTGTGGAGACAAATGCCAACAGCAAGAAGAGAGATACCTTTGGGCATGTCGACGGCTGTGGCGGCGGTTGGCCAAGCGTGGTGGGCGCGTTGTGGCATGCAACACAGAGCAACGCTGAATTTATGACTGAGCAAGTGGCTGACAGTATACGGTACGGCTGTTTGAGTATGTCGTGAGGGCGTAACGGGACGTATGAGTGAATGATGTTGAGATTCGGACGCGTGGGAAAAATGTCAACAGCGCCTGATGTTTTTAAAATAAGCAAAAAAAAAAAAAATTACCAAAAATTACATATATAAATATTCAAGTATATAGAAAAATGATTTATCTCTGAAAAGTTGCAGTGCAGCAGGTGGGCGTGCAAATGTTATATCAAAAGTGTGGCGGGAATATTGGACCGATTTGGCAACAAATTACCCGAAATAAATATAAACGAGTGCCGTATACAATGTGCGAGGTCAGCATAAGACAATTTCTTAATGGCCTGGTCACATGGTCTTATATTTTCGTGCCATGTTATCTGACTTGTATTTCATGCAACTGTCAAAATATTACATAAAAATATTACTTTTTGGTCAAAACGAGGCTCAAGAAATTTGACAGTTACATTTCCAGTGTTAACCAGTGGTAGCAGAATCGCATTTATAACAATAGTCTAAAATGGTTTGAACCGTGAAAATTTGTGCTATATTAGTAATTTATGCAGAGGATAAAAAAATTCAAATAAAAAAACAAAAAGCTGAAGAGAAAATACGAAAAAGTCGTGTACTTCACAACACTGCTAACAAAATGACACCCACCCAAAGCGACTATCATAGTAATCTGGCACAAAAATATAGGACCGAGTGATCAGCCCATAAAGAAGTATTTGGCTATATAGTCAAATATAATACGAGTGTTTTTTTTTAAATATTTTTGCTGATTCATGCAGATTGTGTGAAACTCTATACAACAATTTATTACAGAAGTTTATCTAGTTATCACACATGATATATTTTAAAAGAATTGACGAGTCTTAGTTATAATTAACTGATTTTTTTTTACAGAATACTATAGTTGAAATAGATGTAACTCTCTTTCTAAATAGTTTCTCTGAGTTTGTTTTTTTGTGCAGTTTGACATTTGCAGAACTGATTTGGTGGTTATTTACACTTTGTATGGTGAAAAGAGAAAAATCAAATTTAATAGAAGGATGAGATTTGTTAAATATATAAATTGTATGTATCGTACCAAAACTATCAAAAAACCACCATGAAATTCGTGGCACTGTTTTATTGCAAATTGACAGCAAAATTGGCGTGCCGAGTTCATAGGTTGAAAATCAGCCTTCAAATTTTAGCGATTGACTTACATACTTGTATGTAAAGAGCCTTAGGAAAAATATGATCCACTTGAAAAATGGGAGGAGGCACGCCTCCAAATAATATGAAAACCAATCGTAACAAACCTGCGTACTTCGAAAAGGCTAGATGGTTGAGATTTGGTATATATGTAAACATCACCGGTAAAAATAGGATCACTGTGAATACAGGTCACGCCTCGCATTGGCGGCGTAGCAACACACGGCGGGTATGCTAAAGCTTTATTTTAGTTTTGGTTTTGTTTGACTAAATATGCTTAAACTTTTGAAAGTTTCTTATCAAGTTTAAGCAGATGTATTTTAAACGAATTGGTATACTTAATGTTTTCATATTATTAAAGACTAATGAAAAAACTAATGTTTGAAATGCTTCGTTAATTCAAATGTATTTTACATGCTTTTTGATATTCCCTTTTAAAAGTAAACATACGTAGAGAAATTACAACCAATTTTCGTTTTGTAGATACTTGCTGCAGTAATTCTATTGAGTTATGAATAAAGTAAAAATGTTGTGTGTGTGTATTTAAATAAAAAACTGTCTCTGATTTAATTCATATATTCGTTGCTGAATGACCATTTGTCGCACTCAACATTTGCGCTACGCGAGCACTCGCGGCGTATGATGAATATTAATATATTTTACGAAATTCTAGTAATAAAACTAAACGAATGTGAAAGTGTATCTGCATCTGGTATGGGAAATATGGCCCATAAAAGTAAAATAAAGCAGCGGACATCAATCACTGACACAAAGCCACGCAGCGTGACATTAAACAATTCAACACTATATACGATATATATGTACATATGTACATATATACGTCACTTTTTTTATTAGCATATTTTTTGTTTATTTGCAATTTTTGTTTGTTGAAAATATTTATTTACATAAAAGAAGAATGATATAGCATGATTTTTTTTTTTGCTCACTTTTTGCATATATAATTATTTTAATAAATGTTTTCTTTAATAATAATAAAATTGACATGTTGAAATATTTTTTTTTTTAAATTGATTTGTCAATTCGTTTTTTGAACTGTTTAAATATTTTATCAACTAAAGTTTTTAATTAAAATGCCCCTTTTTTGTAGAAGTATTTATAAATTTTCATATTTGAATGTTTTAAGTGTGTGTGAGTGTCTTTTTATACCCTGTACGCAGAGTAAAATTGAATATTAAGGTTGTGCGAATGTATTTAACAGGCAGAAACATATGCTTGATCTGCATGAAAATCTGAGCCGATATGGACATGTCCGTCTGTCTGTTTAAACAACGGGTTCTCGGAAACTATAAGAGATAAAGTTTTAAAGTTTAAATATTTCGATTCTCTTGTTGTCGCTTCATATAAAGTGTAGTAAATTAACATGGGAAACTACCCCATTAGGAGGTAGCTTCAAAGAAAACCTGTCCACAGTTTATGAGATTTTGTATATAAAAATTGTTAAAATTTTTTGTTTAAAAACCATGAAGCTAGAAATGCCATATCTGCTGTATCTTACATCAATTGTGTTAAAATAGACCACAGAAGTTTAGACCGGATAATTTTAGAATATAGCTGGTATAGAAATCCATAGTTCAAATAAAGAACCTTTGACAAGATACAGTGTATCTCGATGTACAGTCATCTGCATCGTTCTTTGTTGATATTTATACTATTTATACAGAGTTTTAATAGTATTACCAGTTGCCTGAAAGTTTGTAACGCATTAAAGGAGTCATCGTAGTATATTCCTGATCTGTCCATCTGTATTGAGCAGTTTAATAGAGTATCAAGATTGACCCGCCTTCCTCATATGGGGTAGCTCCCATACAAACCCACTGCCAACTTTAGTGTTTTTGTATAAAAAACTCCATTCTTAAAGTCTATATTAGGTTGAAATGCGATTTAGTGGACAGCCCCTTCATATATGTATACAAATGGGCGTGTCCCGCTCACTTTTTGAGGTAGTCCCATTAAAAACGTCAATATCAACTTGAAATTAGATGCACATACACATCTACCGGTAGGCGTACCCCTCCCACTTTTTGGTTTTACAATACGATTTAAAATTTCGTGTGAATGGTATTAGAGCTTCGGTTCAACCGAAGTTAACGTTTTCTTGTTTTTTTTTTAATTTTCAACGATTAATTGTAATTTATGCAGCAGCAATTATACATTTTTTTATTATATAAATTTAATTAGTTATTTATTTGCCTATGAAATTGGAGAAACAGAAATTGAAATGAGGTGGAGATACTTATTTTGAATTGTATATGTAGAACTTTTTGAATTAAATAAAATATACAATATTTTTTTAGCTTGTGTTTTTAATTTAATATTTATCCACTACTAAATCGAAAATACTATTGTAGCATGTAATTATATTTTTGTTGCACGTGACTTTTGTGTTGCAATTGCAATTAATAATTCGATTGTCCTTTTTTGTTTGCAAAAATTAAATGGATTTTTATATTGTAATTTAATGGCTTTGATTTCTATATTTGTGTCATATATTATAGAAATAAATGCAATTTAAATACAATATTTAAAGCAATAATTTACAACTTTGAACTTTACACTATTAATTGTAAATAAATTAATTGAATTCAAATTCAAATATAGATTTCTGCTCCTTCACACAGGATGCCACATATATAGATTAATTTCATATACGATAATTTCAAAACACTTACAGCCATTTTTATATATTTGTCTGTTTCTAAATTAATTTAAAACTAAATGGAAATATTTAATTTGCTTGTCTGCGCGTCTTTAACGTTCGAAATAAAATTTTCGACTGACGCAAATGCTGGGAAAACGCTTTTCCATTTTTCCTAAGCGTGCGCGCTAAAAAAGATAATTCACGAACATTTTAGACACATTGTATGTATTGTTTGATAGATATATCTATATATATATTGAAGGCGTAATGCCTATGTAGTATATATTGTATCTATAAAGGATAGTTAGCGTAAGTTCTGTATATAGACGTATGATCTGTATATAGATTGAATCTAGTAGCGACGACGGCAGCAACTGCTGTTCGACAAATGAGCGATCGTACGCCCAACGCCTCCGCTTTCCGTTCTAATGCCGCAGATCGAACGGAAATTGTCGATGACGTCAGAGAAGTACGCCACGCCGCTAGAAAGTGATATGAATGAAGTACGCGGCTGTTTTGTAGTGTTCTGGTATTTTGGCGTTAAGCATTTGACATTTGAAAATATCTGGTTCACTATGCCTAAATAGCACGTTGACTTTAGTTGAGGCATTTTGTTTTAGTTTAAATGGAGATGAGCAACGATAATTGATTTGAAGTACATTTGTGCGAGATACTAGTCACACCACCGCTAGATAGGATGCTTTAATAATAGTTTGTATAGAGTTTATATGATGTAGAGACAATGCGGCTATTGTCTATACCATCCTATCTATACTATAAGTTTGTATGGTGGCTATGTGCTAAAAGGTTCCTATGTGAGCTTATGTTCTATATTTTATTCAGGCTAATATATGAATCGTCTATTTCAATTTTTAAGCTCGAAGTTTTCTAAAAAAGTTTCCTTTACAAAAATTTAAAATGCACGGTCGCACAGTGGTCTCGTGTACAAAAAAGCTGGGCAAAAATCCAAACTGTTATGGGTAATATGTTTATGAAGTTGCTGATTACGAATTTACTGATGTATTTCCAGAAAATTAGTCATATCCAAAATGGCGAGTTTTTTTTAAAGCTATTGAATCGAAATGAAATTATGCATCTGATCTATTTTGTTTTTAAATTTTATTTTAATTATTTCTATATATTAAATCGTCGAGTAATTTTCAGTAATTTGCAGTAACCCAATGCTATGACGATAAGTCATCAATAGATGACCATATTTGCGTCTGGTGACGGTGAGGGCGCTAATTGTAGCGACCTTAAAAACTCCTAAATACCGAGTTTCAAACAGATTATTTAAAAAATTTGTATCTATTTGAAACTTAAAAAAAAACATGCTCAAAGTTTGTATGCAAATCATTAACTGTAAAATGTATCTACTTGCTTGGCTGGGGTAGCATTCAAAATACTATTTTAAATAAAATAAATTTTAAATTAAATAATAATAAAATTTTAAATTAAATAAAATATATTAAACATAAATATCGGCCACTTTTACAGTATTTATAGCTATTTTCATAACTTAAGTGTTAAATTAGAAAGAAATAGGCATACTTTGTATGATAGGGCTTTACGCAGCTATATAAACCGATTGGTTACGGAATATTAATTGTATTAAAAAGGATTTACGCAATTCTTAGTGAAAAAAATTTACCTTCATTGTTTAAATTTTTTAATAATATCATTGCGCATCTCTATGAAATTGTTTAAATTTACTAGTACTTAAGATAATTTGTTGCTAGTACAAAGTATAAGTATTATTGTCTGCAACAATTTGACATTAATTTGTTTTGTTTCGGTTCTAATAGATATAATAATACGTATTGTGTATTTTGTTCTTGCAGAAATTTTATCTCGCGCAGCGCGTGGGCGCTATTTCGCGCGGGTGGCAGCTTCTTAAGATATTTGCTTTGCCAAAAGTCACGTCCCAGTCTGATTTCAATGAAAATTCAAAAACTTTTCAAAGCAGCGTATACATATGAATACATAGATACAAGTTCAAGCGATATTCTTTATACTCTTTGTGATTTTCACTTTACGAAAAAATAAGATCCATATATTTATCAATAGCGTTGATTGAAAGCAACAATTTTACACTATTTTCGTGTATTTAAGCAGCTTAAAAAAAAAAAAAACGAAATGCAGTTTGAAGAACATTTATATTGAAATATTTTTTTTTAATTTGAGCATTTTTTCACACGAGCTATTTTTATGAGTGACGCTGTCTGAGAACTTTTGATTTTCATAAATCAGTTGCAATTTTCGTGCGCTGATTTGGGCTGCTACAGCATGAAGGTCATTCTGAGCAATTAATTGAAATGCATATTTCATTTTAATTTTTGTTAATGCCTAATGGATGCGCAAGAGACATGTGCAGAACTTATGACTTAAATTAAACGAATTGAAATTGGGAAGTGAAGGAGACATTTACTTGGCAATAAATACATTGTAGGCACAATGTCATATGTAATTTTCTTTAATACTTACAATATATATTAATTAGTGATGTTTTAAGATAGATCTGTAAACATTTAATGGTAAACCACTCACTAAATGCTTAAATGCTTAATTTTTGTGAGGGACGCTTCTTTGCTAGGCACTCTAGGTGCTGCATATGCCAAATTTTTTCTGTAATACAAACAGAAGTCGGGTTTATCATCATCATACTAGTACATATCAGCATTATTAATCATTTTTTGTTTCGTAAACGATATTGATGATTTTATTTGAGACTTGTTTATAATGAATTAAACTCCTACCATATCCAATGCCATAAGTTCAATGCCAAAACTACAAAAAATTAAAAAAAAACATACAGACAACAATATTCTTAAATTATTTTCAAATGTTTTTCAACATATATGCTAACACCAAGCAAATCTTTCAGTAGCAAACTCAATGAAAATCATTCCACACCTGTAGCTAATAAAATCAAAGCAGAAATCTTAATGAAAATACATTTGAAAACTCAAATAGAGCAGAGAACATTAAATATGTGTATGCGCGTATAGACATAAATAAGATATATAAAACAAATACAAATACTGCAGTCGTGAGTTTACGATTTCGAAATACCCTGCCGACTTTCTTATATTTTCCTTGCACGTTTTGAATCCACGACCTCATGTTTGTGAGCCAAAATATTGTACAAAAGCATCATCAAATACTTAGTGACGTTGAAAAGTGTGCATATAGCAAAATTGTGCGCATGCCACTCCAATAGCTTTGTAAACTTATTTTGCATACAATTATGTATCAGACAATAACCAAGTTTAGTGACTCTATATTTTATAGTCACCGCATTCTCTGTATTCATAAATACATAACAGACGGACATGGCTATATTGACTCGACTTTTGATAATGATTAAGAATCTATTTGTGAATCTACTTTGTAGTGTCTGCTAGCCTGCTTTTTTCTTTGACATAAATATTGCACAAACGTAATATACCCGTTTATCTTATGCGTACAGGGTATAAAAATATAAATATAAACAAAAATTTTCAAGTTTATTTTGAACTCTCTTGCCATGAACTATGTGCAGATGTTTTGCTTTCCATAGCGCAGAAAATAATTTTATTTATTTTTTGATATTTCAGCGTCAAGGCTGCAATCAAAAAAGCTAATTGAGCATCTCAAGCGGAATGTCAGCTCATACATATATTCTTATGAGTATATTTATTTTTATACATTGTGAAAATGTATATTTTAGACATATACAGGGTGGCGCAAAAGTAATCGTGAATAAGGTTTATTAATAGGATTGAACACATAAAAAAAAAAAAAACAAAAAAGTAATAATTATAGCCTTGGGAAATCGGGTATTTACTTTTGCGCAACTCTGTACATATAAAATTAGATTATAGAGTACTCAGTATAATGGATGTGCATAACTCATACAACCTTGCACATTTCTATGCGAGACAGCGAGATGGATTGAAAGTTCGAATACTACATTTGCAGAGCTGACAACATTTCTTAACCAATCACGTTAAATGCCAGATAAACAAAACATACTGAAGTTGACCCATAGAACTTGCATTGTACAGGGGTTTTTTAGGATATAAGCTTTTTCAATATGATAATACTAAAAAAAAAACGGGAGAAAACCAGACGATAACATCTTAAAATACACATACTATATTTTCTGAAATTATTGTATATATGTTTTTATATAATAAATGAAGTTAGTAGTGGCTCTTTGCTTTCTCTTCCTCTTCTTCATTCCCCTTAGTTGTTTTATATTTTTTTTGATGTGTTATCTTTATTTCTTTGAATAAGTTTATATTAATGGTTTTTATTTATAGGACATACAAACCTTATGTGCCCCATTTAAATCTGGTAATATTTGTTAGTGTTTTTATGAACAAGGGTACTCAGTTGACCAAAAGTCTGCAAACAAGCGAACACTCGACTTACTCAACAAATGTGCACTACAAATTTGTTTCATTTCTATAGCTTTTTCTGCTTATAATTCGTAATCTATTTTAATGGCTTTTCTGCCTAGGTGTTCGACAGCACTGGTATTTTGTCTTTACTGTACTTTATATTTTTTATAAATACATGTATTAAATCATGTTTCGGGAATGATACCTGAATATTCGTCACGCAAAACTTCCACACGCGATCCGGATGCGAAGTTTTGCGTGATATCATAAGTAAAGTTTCTACATCACTCCAAAAAAAAAAAAAAGGCTGTAGAAAAAATTCAATAATATACAGAAATAATAAAGTTCTTTAAAAATGAGATGAATTTTCTGAAATTTTAAAAAGCTGCGTGTTCTAAATTTTTCCGAATAGTCTGTTTACTATATTACAGATTGTATAGAGGTTATGTCGGAATCAGTAAAATCGACTGCAACCTTCATTTCTCTTATGTACATTATAAAAAAGACGGATTTGTATATGACGTGATTTCGTTATTCTCATTCGCTGATCCCAAACTCTTGTCGAAGTACAGGCAACTAGCTATGTTGTGTGGGTGTTTCGTATATAAACAAATGAGGTGATGCCTGAAAATTTTAAATCAGCTAAAAAGATTTTTTTGATGCTTGTATAAATATTTTTTAATGCTTTCAGCATAATTTATAATAATTTTTTGTTTTTTCGTATTTTTTTGTTTGTTTTTGTGTAAATAAACAACTGTTGCACATAAATAAAAATCATCAATAGGCTTAAAATTATTAGAGATTGGTATGAAATCGAGGCCAATGATGTCTGCTGCCAAAAGTCAATGGTCATTGTTAGCTTGGCGTATCTAAATAGTTAAGATATTTTTCTTTTGTAGATACTCAAAACATTGTTGAAAGTAATTTTCCAAGCAATTCTATTTTTAATGTCTAACAAAATTTCTTCTGGCATTTTAGTTTTTACTTCAATATTTGAATTGCTGCAGTTCGCTTGTCTGCCCTGCTAATTAATTTTGTTTTGTCATGTTTTCATTTAGAATTCTTTTTATGAAGCTCAAGTGGTTTTTGTGTTATTTAACTTATATTTTTGTTGATGTTCATGGCAGCTGTTATGTTCTACCAAGAAGAAGTGATTCATATTTTTATGTTTTGGAAAATTAGATTTCTTTTTCCATTTGAAAATAAAAATTCCACGAAAACTACAAAAAGTGTGAATGGTACTTTTGTTGTCAAATAAGTAAAAACATATTTTGAAAAACAAACAACAATTTAATTAAGCAATTAAAATAATGATATAGTTTTAAATTCAACAACAATACTTATATGCACTCAAACATAGAGCCATAAATTTTAATTTTTTTACAAGAAATGATTCATTAAATGATGAACAGCGCCAGACAATAAAACGCACACCACTGTTAGAGCAGACCGCAGATCGGGAGCCGCATTGGCAGCTGTTGAAATAAACATAAAAATAAATACACGTAAATATACAATGTACAAAATGTATGTAGTGTATACAACATTCAGAGATAAAATAATCAGCACGCCAGATATTGTTGAGCTGCGAGACGAAGTAAAGCATATGGCAGGAATCATTAAAGAAAAATGCACAGAAAAGCGGAAAAGTTGGAAAAATCGCCAAAAGAAAACCAACTAAAGTAACAAACAGCGAACGGAAGTGCGTTGGATAGCATCGTTGCACAGTGGAAGAAATATTTCGCACGAATTATGACTTTGTACTATTGAAACATTTACATATTTCAGATACTTTACTACGAGTGTGAGAGTTCTTAATTTGTTTAAATTCTGAAAAACATTTACTCATAAAGATCAAAAAGATATATTGCGACCATACTAAGTTTTGTGTGCCCTAGTAACATGATATACCTATAAATACATAATGGCGCCTCTGCTATGTTAAAAACAATTTTGCTTTTCAATCCTTCATATATGAATTCGGAATACATTTTTTTTTTTGGGTTTCTCAAATTTTAAGCTTAGCTCCTTGGTAACTGAATGAGCGAGTGACAACAGTCAAAAATCAATCTAAGTAAAGTAATTAGTTAATGGAATCTTAAACCCTAGTTTATTAGCTAAAAGTCATAGGAAAAGGAAAAACGAGAAAGAGCAATGCAATCGAGTGTACTCGACTTTAAGATACAATGTACCTTTTCTAAGGAAATTTTAATATACAAACTCATAAGTGGGGGGCAGGTCTGTATGGGGTTAGCACGTAAATTTCAAACACTTTAAGAAGAGGGAATATGAGAGTCGAAATATCCAAACTGAACTCTACATCTCTTATAGTTTCCAATATCTCGTTGTGCGTAACAATATCTAGATAACATCCAGACAGACGGACAGATACACAGGCGGACAGACAGACATAAATAGCTAGATCGATTCGACAAGCTTATCAAGATTTTAAATATATAAATACTTTATATAAATACTTCATGAATCTTTAATGCTTTAGAAACTTTCAGAAAAATGAAAATAATTTAAAATAGAAGTTTATTTTATTTATTTAAAAAAATTTTTTTTTCCGGTGGAAAGAAAAACAAAAATTTGTGTGGAAAAATTACTTAAATAGAAAATTGTTTGCTTAGTAGTTGACTGTGGCCGCCCGATTTTCCATCTGCCGCTATTCTAGCTTTTTACTTTGTGCGATAACATATAATAAATTAGAAATAATAAAATTCAAGAGACATTTTTTTTACTCGGGTGAAAGCGACGTTTGAATGCTCTACAGACGTAGTAAAATTTTCATCGATATTATTCTGTAAGTGATCTGTTGGCAGCAACGCAAATCTTAATTAAGGAAATTTATATACATATGATTTGCTGATTGCGTGAACGCAACTATTCCGAGGAGCGCGGGGGTAGCCTAGCTTTTGGGAATTTAGTCGCTATGGATTCTGTAGTATTCGACATGTTCGTCATTTAAATGATGCGCCAAGCCATTGACTTATTGGAAAATGGATCGAGAAGTTTGAAGAGACCGGTTCAACGCTGGAAAAATCAAATTTTTTAATATGTAATAAACATTTTTTCAATAAACTACTTACTTTTTTTTTATCGATTTTTTAAATGTGAACTTCCTTTTGAGAAACCTTGTATATTTAGGGACCAAAGTATATTTAGGTGCAAAGGTATGTAGTAGCCAAATTATAGTGTGGTTATGAATGTGATATATAACTTCTTGACCAGCGCTCAAGCATAGTAGTCGATATAAGTAGATATTTTCGTCTGTGCGTCTGTTCTCCCGTGTGTATAAACTATAAGATCCTGAAGGCTCCAAAAAAGATTGAAGCACCAAACATTTGATTTTAGGCTCTGCTAAGACTTCTTCGAACTATGTGAGTAATCCCCCATCCAAACCTGACGCACATATACTACAGCAGCCTTCATAGCAGAGTAGTGTATCTCGTAGTTGTCTATATGTAACTGCATCAATCTTTTCTTTTATTGCGAACAATTTTTTTACAGATATATTTAAATGCGACCCACAGAGTCAGTCAGAAACTTAAATTTCTCAGTATTACAAGCTTTGTGATAAAATAAATGTACACTATACATTTTAAGTGTGAAGAGTATTTAGAGAATGTTAAACCACAGAACAAAGATAGAGAGCAGCTAAAACACTGAATTTCAAAAATAAATCGAATACAGTCGCGGCAAAAAAAAGTGAATGCTTTGGTTTACTGCTTATGGTTTTGTGCATGCTCAGCGCAGCTTATGCCCAGAACAAATACGTAATATAAGATACAAGAATGTAAATCCGCAAGATAAAACATGAAACAAATTTAACGAAAAATTACTTATACGCGCATGCATATGCAAGTCTGTTTTGCATATCGAATTCATTTGTTAGTTTGGGATTTTTGTTGGAATAATACGAATTTGTAGAGATATCCATGTGAAATATCTACATTTGTGCCTAGAAATTTATTTTTTTCATAGAAACGTTTTTACCTTGTTTCTACTCAATGCGCGAAAATTTCACACACATTGAAATAAATTAATTTAAATAGTTTACAAAATTTTAGGCTCATTAGAAAATATTGTTGCAATACTAAAATTAGTTTTTTTTATTCTGCTAAGCACTAATTATGCATGAATTAAATCTAATTATGTTAAAAACAACAAATAATTTCAAATTTATACATTAAACTTGATTATGTATTCATAAACATAATTTAAATTGCGGATTTTTGGATGGACGGCGGAAAAATATATGGAATTTTTGTAATTGATCGCCATGAATAAATTATGTATTATACTTTAATTGTTTTCGAAATTTCATGCATATCTACTTATTAAATTTGAAATATTATTGCACTACTTTAAGTAATTTCAAAGTTTTGACCTTGCTACACCCTAAAAGTTAAGGCAATTTATTGAGTCAGTTTTTGTTACACAAAGCAAGGTAAGCAGGTGACAAACAGCTTTTTTTTCTCAATGACTTTTCATAAATACAATATAGTTACTTTTTTGTATGGCAGGATTTTTTTCCCCTTCATAATTTTGCTATTCATTGGTCCCAACGAAGCGCAGCTGGCTTGAGTCCTTTGTCCCACGTTGGCCAAGGTTTGCATTGAAATGTATCTGACCGAAAGTTAAATGAATGCGTGGCCATAAAGGGAAGCAAAGTATATGGTGTGGTCCTGGAACAGGAAGCTAAAGTGACACAACGACAAATATTTTTTTCAAAACACTTCCGCTTTGGTTGGCATATTTTCTTTTCTTTGAAATATATATATATATATATATATATATATATATATATATATATATATATATATATATATATATATATATATATATATATATATATATATATATATATATATATATATATATATATATATATATATATATATATATATATATATATATATATATATATATATATATATATATATATATATATATATATATATATATATATATATATATATATATATATATATATATATATATATATATATATATATATATATATATATATATATATACATATATTCTTACTAGCAGAGACTTTTATCGTCATATTATTTCTTTGTATTTTTTATTGTAAAAAACTTATTCAAAGCGCGCGAAAAAAGAGTAAAATATTTTAGCTAATGAATGCATAGCGTAGATAATTTAAGTTTTGCAAAAAAATTTAAAAAAAAGAAAATGTGTATGAATAAAATTAGGGAGCCAGCAGAAATTGCTTAAAATGTTAAAGAGAAAATGTTAACTTTGGTTTAACTACAGCATTTATACGCTACACATGCAATCCAATAACTCTTTGTCTAGTTAACAAGTTTTCAAGAATCTTTCCCAGAAAAACTGTGCGGCTGGCATCTATTGAAAATGACAGTGGCTCTTGTTGTCACGGATTACATCAAAAGCACCTGCTCGCCATTCACCATCTGCAGCCCTAACGAGTATGTGGAGACCCACTAAATTGCAACACACTTCCTGTCAAATGGTTCTGCTGATACCAGCAGAGTAAACCCAAAAAACGATAGATTGACGTTCCTGATCATAAAGCGCTTCCGATCTACTGCTTTGAGTTACTTTCGGTAATCATAAATAGATGCTTCCAATTAGCCCACTTGCTACTTTGGCGTAGATTACTTCCAATGCTGGACAAGGCTGGACCGATCCGCGATCATCAGTTTGAATTCAGACGTTGCTGAGGCTGTCCATACCAATCGCATCGGTTCGTGAAGTGAATATTGGAGGCATCGAGCAAAAACAGTATTGTTCTTCTGTTCTGCTAGAATTGAAATGCAACAGTTTATCCACCAGAATGCTCAAGCGTCCACGTCCCACAAATTAGAAATATAGTCAAAGTTCTTATAGTACCAGTAGTAATTAATTAATATGTTTTCTATGCGCTACAAGTATTCTTAGAACTCGCTTAATTCCCTTTTTGTACAATGTAGAAAGGGTGTACACGAAATCATGCTCTGTAAAAGTAATTGCAGCAAATTGAGAAAAGTGTGTTGTATTTCATAAAAAAAAATCACAGTGAAAGCCTGTCATGAAGAAAAAAAATAATAATAAAAGAACGAAACTAGACAGCTTCCGGGCTTAATTTGCAGGGAAGCGCACCAAAGGACAAGTGGCAGGCTCATTAGCTGCGTATCTTTTTTCATACTTTTATTAATTTTTCTGCGGAATTTGAAGCTTTCTTTTATATTTGTTTTTTTTTCTGTCTCTAATGAAGCTCTCCACTCGTAGAAAATAAAAACCAGATTTGCAAATTGTGAACAATTCTAATTACGCGTAGCTTATGAATTTTAAACAATTAATTATTTAGAAAGAGCAGCAAATACAAATTTAACGTTGTATTCTTCAATTCGAAAGAATTTGTTCATTTAAATGTTTTATTTTTTCTTTGTGGCTATAAATTTTGCTGAATTTGCACAATTTTCACCTTAGCAACTTGCGGGCTGGCTATAATTTAAGCATAATAGGCTATAAAGCACACAAAAAACGGCTAGCAAATGCATATAGATATATCTACATTCTTACAGCTGCGGTGAAGAGTAAACTGAGCTGTTGTCCATGTTCATTTGCAGTGATAAAGGATATAGCACAAAAAAATAAAGAAAAAAGAAATAAATAAATAAAGGATAAACCAAAATATGTTTGGCCGCCTCCAAAGAACAGCAAAAAATAAAAATATTTTACCAGAAAATGGAACAAAAAAAAAAACACAAAATCACTCGCTTAAACAGACATTGATAACAAGCAGAAATTCGGGGGGCGAAACCGCAGTCGCTGTCGAACGCCTACTTGGTTACTAGAATTATGTACGGCACGCCTGCGTTGCGGTTTGGGATTAGGCTGGCCCATTCGTCTCACTCAAATTTCCGCAGCTTTTCTACTCTTCCAAATTCATCTTTCTGCTGTATAAAGACCAGTCATGCGTTTATTTTTCTTTGCTGCTACCTTGTTTCATACAGAATTAAAAACGCAGCTGCCGCTGCTGTTGCCGCTGCTGCTGATGATGAGGAGGACGTCTGGTCCATGTACAAGCAAGTACAACATGACGTATGCGCAATATGGCCAAATTGTATATTTAAGGCTGTTACAATTTCTTTTGCTGTTTTTTTATTTTTGTATTTATTTTTTTGTATCTATCTCTCAATCTCTGTCTGCGTCCTTTCCCTCATTTTTATCCTGGCGATTTTCCTTCATTCGTCCCTGTTTGCCAGTTGTTTATTTATATATTTCACGCTCGAACGTCTTTGGGGTCACACAAATCCGATTTACATGCAAATAAATAAAATTCATGTCGAAATTCGACTTGCAGACAATAAATTTTTGAGTGAGACGACTTCGTTGTTTGTTGCTTCAGTTGGTTTTTATATGGTATGCATTTGTTCTTTGTCTTTAGGGCATCGTTTTGACTCAGTTTTTTTTTTGACTCGCTGTCTACTCACTGTAAAATTGTATTGTATTTCTAATGAATTAATGAATGATAAGCAGCTTGATTGTGGGACTTTTATAAGTACTATATTCTCGTTACAATAGTTCCGTGAACCAAAAATTGGAGTCAAAAATCTTACACTTTATCAAACAAATATCGGATATTATAAATAACAATTTAGTATCTACAAAACTCTTTGTCTGGCTGACTGATTCATTAACGCATTCATTTCCGGAGTAGTTTCCTTTTATGGTAAAAACGCTCACTAGGGCTTTGTATTGGTGAAATTCCGCTCTCAAGGAGACAAAAGGGTGGGTCAAAACTTATATGAGCGTTCCCAAATACGATTTGCATACTCTACACAACAAATAATTGTAATTGTAAATAAAGGTAACCCTAGAAGTGTAAAATTATTGTTATCAACATCTGCAGCAAAGCCAAATAGTATTGAATGAACAAAATGTGAACAAAATAGAAGAAGGAACAAAACCCTTCACTTATACTTATACTTATTTCATTTAATGATCGCTGACCTATTTAAGCAGTGGTTGCGTTAAGAAGAGACTACCCACAAATTATACGAATCCTAGATAGATTTTTCGACTTGATGTTCGTATAATGTCGAAAAGTAGTGGCTGACAATGCTTTAAATAATCATCATGTAACCATTATCACAATAAAACTGAACAAAACTTCATAGAAAATAACTTCTAACAATGTTTGCATCAACCAACCGGCTATAAAGGATATTTATTTAGATTCGAGACATAATGTTAGAATATGTTTCAGTATACCAAACTTCAAAAACAAAATAGTCAGTAACTATAATATCAAAGAATTATCAATACTTTTACTTTTAGTCAATAACTGCTCCTGATATTTGTGTAATCTCTCTTACATATACAGCATTGCGTATACGCCACATATAAGACATATTTGCTTGTCTGGTTGCCTGACACGTGTGAGTTTGAATCTCGGATTATTTGTCTACGTGGGTTTCATATATCTTTTCACTACATACAACATTACATTTCATTGGCTTTGTTAATCGAAATTTATTTGATAAACTCAAACCAACAATAGACAATGTATGCCTAGGAAGCAGGATTACGTATAGAAGGAGTATATACCTCTTCAATGCACTTAAATAAAGCCGTTGCCGCCCACTTATTAATCAAATATTTTATAAGGCGCAGCGCACTTTACGATGTCAATGAGTAGAGTGCAAAGAGCAAAGCACATTTGCGACATGTGACATTTCTCTTGAATGAGCGAAATGTTGCATTACGAAATCAGTACGCGGCAGCAACAGCAGCGGCAACGGCAACAAAAACGATGATGCGCATCTTAAAGTGTGCGTATGTATTATAAGTGGGCACGTCGACACAATTACCACACCGATTGCAGAACGCGCCGCGATAACTTCAATTTCATTTAACATTTACGACATTTTACATTTACATTTCCGTTTCCGTCGGCGCTGCGCCGTTGATTTGTGTATGTGTGACGCTTCTTCTGGTTTTGGAGGACGGCTACTGCTTTGCCTTTTGCGGTGACACTTGACAATTACGTTGACATGCGGAGGGGCAGGAAGTATACTAGGGTTGCATGTGATCAACGCTTTCAATATTCAGGTTACAACATGTGCGCGCACTCAATTCTTTGTAGCGGCAGCTTTGCTTGGCTTTTTTACATGCTCGCCGTATTGGGTATGGAAAACTTACGACACTACTACACACTAACATACACACACACTCACATATATATACACAAAGCGCGTCGTAAATTATTCAAATTAAAAGGACTTATGTAGGCACTCAATGTTACCGCCATTATGTTATACATTGTTGTCAACGTCAGCCCCAACATGTCTGCCGAGAGACTTCCTGCCCATTTTCATTGTTTTTCGCGCTTTTCGCGCTGCCTTTTCTTTTTAGTTGTCGCAGTTGTTGTAAACGTATATGTCGCATTTTCCGGGTAATTTACATTTTCACTCTTGGCAACGTGCTGCCGCACTTCACATCACAGCATCCGATCTCATCTCATCTCAACCCAACCCATCTCATTCTACTGCAACGCGCAGCGCTGCGTTATTTTTCAAATATAAAATTCCTTGCCATTTCTTGTCATGTTTGCGCCTTTTTTTGAAGTGCTTAATATTTTTTATACGCTCAAATTTTATATATTTTTTTCTTTACGTGCGCTGCTCGTTATTTTAGTTGTGCGCTCGTTGTAGTTATTTCTCATTTTGACACTTTTGTTTGGCATTTTAATTTTTCATATTTTATTATACAGATTAAGTGCATACATTTTGGTAATGTAGTAAAAAGGCTTTCCAATTGAAGGAGAACAAAACTGTATACATAATTTCATAATACCGCATAAAAGCTTTGTTAATTAGTGTAGTAAAGAGCTAAAAGTGATTAGAGAGATGCCGGAATTGTTAAAATTTTAAGCTGAAAACTTTAAGCAGAAAACTTTCATATTAAAGAAACGGTTCGATGGAATCCATAATTTAAATACCAGTGGTGCGATTTTCATTTTAGTGAATTAAATTATCGGTATTGACAAAATAGTTATTCGTAAAAAAATTTTACGAATAACTATTGAGCAAAACTCATTCACATAATTTGATTGTTCAATTTCGTCTTCTAATTTGGTTTCTTCTTTCATCTTGCTAATAAACGTTCAGCTAAACTCTAGACTCAACGTATGCCATTAAGCCCTGTTCAGACGATATATGATTAAGATCAGGAATTTTAGTCGAATTATTTTGAATTTCTCTTCTAGTTGAAATTTTAACAGTTTTGAAACTATTTTCAATGCAATATGAGAAATGTGTCACATATATATGATCGTCGGAACTGTATAACTAAGGGCTAGCGAATGGGATGCATGATCATTCCATTCCAAACAAGTCAACGTCTTAAAAAAAACTTAGATACTAAATAAAGAACATGTTTAATGCATTATCTTGTAACATGCTAATGATCACCCTGTTAAATTTAAATGAGTTGGTGCTCATATTAAAGTTCACAAGTTTATACAGCAGTTGAGTGAAGTGGAGTGATATTGATAGCTTTTTGTTTAGTATTGCACAGTTTTCTATTCAGTTTTATTTCTTTATTTATAATTTTCTATATTTGCTTAAATTTAAATATGGTGTTTTTTTTTCTGATACGGGTTTTATGTTAGTGTTAAACACCGTACAGATCCACTGCTCGCTTTGTGGTTTTGGCAGTTAAGACTTTTAGTTTTTTAACTAACCAAAAAAAAAAAAAAAATGAATGTACGCTTCAGATAGTCATTATAACATTCAAGCACGCTTTAGACTCTTGTGATAAGTATTAATGTTTCGATTGTACGGGATTTGAAATTTTCTTGTTTTTTAAATTACTAATTATTGAAGACTACAACGAAATGATTGAGGAAGCAGGTTTAGCAAGCAAATGGGTTCTCTAAACATAATATTTATATTAAACACGTATCACGTTTTACTAATAAATTCTGAATTTTTTCTATACAGATTTCATTTACCTATTATATTTGCACCAAAAGCAGCTTCTTAATAATATACAAATATATATAACAGCCATACAGACCAATTCAGAAGCCTATAAGCCCTGTTAAAATACATTAAAGCGCATGAACGTTAATATTACGCATACGCCACATATTCCCGGTAAAAAATTTCCGCAGCTAATCTGCGTCAAACATTAAAAATTCACCTTAAATGTGCAATTATTTAACTGAAAATTTCCATTTAACGCAATCAAGCCGATAAGAAATGAAATTTTACACACCCACTATAAAAAAGATGTGTTGGCAAATTGGAGAATGACTTGAGAATAAAATGAAAGCCGGCTGCGCACGGAGACTGCTCCATAAAAAGCATAAAAGCAAATAAGCTGCAGACAAGCGAAAAACTTTATTATATACACACATATCGTACGACGGAGCAAAAAATTGTGTAAAAGATGACGATGAAAGAAATAAAAAAAATAAAAATATCTTATGAAATGATGCTCAACTGAAGAAGAAAATCCTTCAATATGCAATTTACCATAAATTTGTAATTTACTGGCAAATTATTTTCATAAGCCATTTACATTTAAAAATACAAACTGACTGACAGCAGCAGGATGTGTGTGTGTGTCATTCTCCATATGAAATGCAAGCAAAAAATGCAAAACTTTTAGTATAAATATACACTCATACATACACACATTTGCTCAATTTTTGTTGCGCTACAAACAATTTTTGAACAAAGTCAAAAACATAAAATACTAAATTGATTTTCGCGCGAGTCATTAACTTGTTTAAGTGAGTGTATTGAGTGCTTGCGCATGTGTTTGTGTATCTGTGTGTAGTTGCTTGACTTGATTGTGTGGAATTGAGTGTATGAGTAACTATATAAAACATCATATACCCGTATAGTATGTAGAAAAGGATGTGAGTTTTCTTTGAAAATGACTGCCGGTGTTTGGGGTTTTTGTTTGCGTGTTTGAGGCGCCAAGCTTAAACAATAACAACAAATGCTGCATAATTTATATTTAAGTAGGGAACAAAAGTGAAGAAGAAAATAACAAAAATTAAAGCAAACTTAATATTTGCTTAACACTGCGTATGCGTAAGTTGAGCAGCATAGTAAAATTTTAATCATTTAACCATTTTTCAGCTATCAGAATTCATCAAACCTTAACCTAGCGAAACCTCATTAAGATATTAACTAAATACGTTTTGATTACGCTAACCGAAGGCTTTAGTCATAATTACACTAGTCTACAGTATTTACACTGTTTTACATATATCTCAAATTAAAAGTGACCGATCTGGCGATTTATGTGAAAATAAATGTCATGAAATGATCAAAGTACTTTTTTTTAGTTTTCTAAAATCGGCTTAAATCCTTTTCCTTTATACTTACAAGAAAGGCAAGAGATAATAGATCTAGTTTAAAAAGTGCACTCAAGAAATTTGTCCATTTAAATTCTAGTGTCGAAAGGTAATTTGAAATTTTTGCATATCCAATAACAACTAAACCAAATGATTCTTTCAAAATCAATTGTAGATGCATATGAAGACAAAGCGTTCAACTGATTACGTGCGCAGCAAATCGATGCATCTGTAAAATTTATTCGACCTATTTTCCACTTTTAGCACTTTCTAAGCTCGTAAGCATCTTAACTGAAACCAATTCAATTAACTTTAAATATCCCAAAATCTATTTACATTACACTCAAGTCATTTAAAGTCACTTACCTGCAGCTAACTGCCAAACTGTTCTGAGAAAATAGCAAAAATACTTCGAAAAAAGTAATCTAAATAGAATATGTAGCTGCAAAAACGAGCATGCAAAACAAAAGATACGCAAGTTAAAAAAAAAAAACCAGAAATGCAAAAAAAAAAATATATACTTATAGTATGTTTTTTTAAGAAAGTGCAAGAGAGCGAGTTATACAGAGTTACTTGAGGAAAAACTGACCAAGTTAAGGAAAAACAATTGAAAACTACAAGCTAAACGAGCAAGAAAAACTTAAGAATGCCAAAGTTCTAGTCGAAGTAATAGTCAGTAGTCGAAATGGTAGAGAAAACAACAAAACAAAATTTAATGACCAACAAAGAAATATTCAATGTGCAAAATGTACAATTGCATTGGACAGGGACGACACCAGCATAAAGGACGTATGTACGAATGCTGCAGCTGTAGACAAAATGACTGCGTCTGTACTATTGTAGTTGAAAGTTTTTGCTTGCGAACCTCAAGAACTGTGTGCGCTACGCTTGTTTTGTCTCTGCAAACAGCATGAACATGAACTTTTCACTCGACGCGATTCGACTTTGCCAAGGTGCAATGCTGGAACAACAAAGTTCTTCCAAAGAACAGCAGCTGAATGTAAGCAAAATAAGATAGATGCGAAGACAATCTTGTAGACAAACAGAAGAGTTGAAGGAGGCGTTGCGAATAAGCAGCCTGAAGAGCAGTGCATGAAGTCCGTCTGTCTGCATTGAGCAACATGAATTTAGTTCACAGCCAAAGTCGCTTCAAATAATCTGCTACTGCTGCTTCAATATCTTTTCGTCCTTGCGTTCTATTCTATTCCTATATGCACTTTAGTTCTTCGTCCGCATCTGATCTATGTCTGGTTGAATTGCTTAAGCAGGATATATTGCTGACATTCATTTTCGAGCATTGATTTTAAATTGTAACATTTTTATGGATGAATGCGCAATAATTTTAGCCCACTCCATCCAAGAACAGTCTCTATTGACTCTGCAGCTGCTGTCATTTCTACTTGAATTGCTAAAATTATGTGGCTACCCAAGTTGTTGGCAGTCTGTGCAATTTTCTATCTGTCTACTTGCCTTCGTATATTTCAATTGCATCTTGGACGCTTTATTTATCTTGACTTGATTGTATATATTAGATATAGCTGCAATTTTCAACTTGTTTTCGAACCCTTTCTTTTGTTATTTGTTTTGATTTATTCGAATGCATTTCGAAATTATTGTTTCATTTATATTCGAGAACTTGTATTGAATTTTTTTTTGTCGTTGTTGTTGTCATCATGTTGCATTTCATTTCCATTGTTCAGATATATTTATTGTTTATTTTTATTTGTACACTCTGCTGCTTTAATTTCAGCTTTCTTAATTTAGATTCCTTTTTGTCCAGTTATAAGATTTCGTATTATGATAAGTGTGCCAATGCCAATTACATTGCACGCAAAGATTTTCAAATGATTCATGCTTTACTAATTGAATTTGGACACTTCAAATTTTGAAATATATTTCCAAGTCGATTTATTTCTTCTCTTTTAGATACTGTGCGTTTAAATTTATTCTCAACTTTCGACAATCGAAATTTAATTTCATTCAGAACAAAAAAAACGAACAAAATTGGATTGAATTCTAAAGTACTTAATCACATGTAATAAATTTTTCCAGTGCATCTTCTTTTTCCGGTGTCATTTACATTTGCGTCATAAATTTCATTCAGAGCAGCCAATTTTGCTGTCAATTTGTAGTATTCATGCTAATTTTTATATAGTAGGGCTTCATTTGCATCGAAATTTGCTAAGAAAATTTGACAAAAAATTTTTTGTGGTAAGTCAAGGCGTATAATAATAATATATAATAATCTGAGTATATGAAATAATTGCGCGACCATACTTTACAGGATCCCTTTCCTGTCCTATTTGAAGTTTTCCTAAAAGTTTGAGGTCAATCGGTTGGACTGATTGCGTGTCTATAACTTACATACACATACGTACATACCCGTACAATACTTATTTTTACGAGTATGTAGATTACAATGCTTGAGCTGACTGACTAAGTGACTGATTTATTCGTTCAACAGCTTTTTCTAGGATGCTGTATTCTATATAGTAGTTTCCTTTTATTTGGTTTTTGGAAAATCCTCCCTTAAGAAGGAGAAGGGTAGCTTAAAGGCCGATCTTTCAAACAGGATTTTGAAAAATATTTTACAAAACAAACACACAGTAAAAATATTTTTTTATGTTTTTGAAGTTGCTGAGGTTGCTGAAATCGAATCGGAAAACCATTTCAACCCCATCATGTCAGGTTTTTTACATCATTTTAAGAAGTCTTTTTTTTTGTGTGGCTGTGAAGATTTTTTGACGTGTAAAAATGTGTAAAAAAAAAGGATAAATTAACCCCAAAAATAAAATGAAGTTGACATATGAAACACAGTTGAGCATTGTAGCTGCGGCAACAGGAAATGCAAATCCCAAACCCGAACCCACACGAACTATGAAGCATGATGATTTTAATAAACATGGCTACTGCCGAAGGAGAAAAGTAGCAAGAAAAGTGAAAACGGAAATAGCAATATCAAGTGCACATCAATGATATAGAGTTATATACACTGACAGACAGATTGACAGACAACAGAAAGAGAAAGAGAGAGATAGAGACAAACGGAAGCACAGACGTACCATAAAAAGTAGTGTCAGATAGTGGTACACACCGACAGCATGAAACGGAACAAAACGAAACGGAAGTTGGTGCGACAAAGTCAGCGACAGCGGAAACGGAAGAGCAGAAGGAACGCGCTAACACAATAAGGCAGCTTGAGATAGCGATAGAGTACGGAACATGGCACGTGCAATGCCAGCAGAATGCTAACATAAGCGATTTATTGACGTGCAAATATGATTTTGGAAATATCAGTGAAGCAAACTTGATGACGGCAACTGCAAGGAGAATTTATGGCAACGTTGACACGAAAGAGATAGCATGTGCAATGAGCATAACATATGCCGGAATGCATGCACATGCATGTCATGCACACGCCAAATAAGCAGTAAAAGCAGCGTATGAAACTGTAGTACACAATAATGTGGTTCATTTGTTTAATGGCAGCATTAAAAAATACACACAGCACACACACAAATTGTGGCAAAGTAAGAGCACAGCTAAAAGGACAATGGTAACACAATATTAATAAGATGTTTTGCATTTTGTTGAAAAGTTGAAATAATTTTTTTTTAACAAAACTACTACATCAACTTGCTACAAAATTGCTTACAGATGTAACTGCAGAATGAAAATAGCTTGGAAAAAGCAAAAAAAAAAAAAAATAACAAAATGCAGCAAATAACTACAAGTAAAAAAAAAGGACAAGAGTTCAAGAAGCATGGCGACTCAAGTCGAAGTTGTCGAAGCGTATACATACTATATAAACCTATATAGAAATATACTATGCCATACAAAAGTTGCATGCAGCATTTGTACTTATTTGAAGTGTGTACAGCATGCAAAGAAGTTTCAGTTTTCTACTGCATATTTCGCTAGTTTATTCTTAGAAAAGTGGCAAAAATGGCAAAAAAAAATTTAAAATAGAATTCAAAAGTCAAGAATAAGAAATAGAAAAGCTACAAACGAGTGAGACAAACCGATTTATTTGAAAAGAATATGAAAGAGATACACAGCGTTGCATTAGGTCGCACAACTAAATATATATAGAAAACCACAAAATCACATAAGCATCTAAAAAAAAGTTTTCAATGCCGCATTTTGATCCGTACTTGTAGTAATATTTGCGGTTCTCTTTAAGAAAACCCAGACAACATAAAAACCGGCCATTAAGAAAAGAAAACTTTTGAAAATTTTAAGGAATTTTTTTATTTTTCTCGTTTTCGAAAATTCCATTTGGCCATCCACCGTTTAGATTAGACCATCAAAAATTGTATATCACACAATTTTATCTTTATATTCACAAGTGCTTGTCTAACTTCAGCTTAATCGGATCAGTAGTAATGTAGTAAAATTGAGTTCCAAGATTTGGTCATGCCATACAAACAAACAGACACAGACACAGTGAGTTATAAAAAAGCTTCTGAAAAATATGTTTCATTGCTTTTATTATTTAAAAATTCTCTTGCTAGTTATATAAATTAATCGAAATGTTTGTTGGGTTATGCTTCACATCGTTACCCACCGCAACATTTATTCTAAAACTACGTGGTATGCTTGAAAAGTTTTAAGACTGCTCATGTTTCGTACATAATAATTTTCATTTTAAAAATAATAAAATACAAAACTCTGGTCACTGCAACAGGTATGGGTAGGTACATACATCTCACGCCTTACCTGCTTCGTGGAAAGTAGATTGGCCCTTCGATTTAATCGATTCATTTTGCAACTCATAGCCGTATAAGCCAAAACTTTCTGAACTATTTCGTTTTTGAGTGCCCATTTCGATAAAGAAAGCATAGATTTTAAAATTTTAAAATTCACTTCCTCAATGTCAAGTGAATTAAAATCTTTAAATCCTATTGAAAATGATAGCTGTTACAGGTTAACGAATTAACTTTCTCAAAATATTGTCGAAAGTGTAGTGAAATTCGCACTTGTTATTATATCAAATAAAAAGAGGTACTCAAGAAACGAAATTTTGGAGCTGAAAGTATACTGAATCTTATTGAAATTTTAAAAATATAGCTCCAATGTGTTTTTTGTTTTTTTTTTTTTTTAAATTTTTGACTAGAAGAATAAGAGTATATTTGGAAAAGTTATATGTTTTGAAGCGACCCATGTAATGAACTTCGTTTGGTAGTACCCGCATGCATGTGTTCGTATGAACTGTTGTAAAAATGTCACTTGATTGCGTGTTGCTTTTAACTTTTCTTCGAACTTTTCTATGCGCCTGAAGCCGCTTTTCCGTTGTGCGTCCGCCAAGGTTCTGCAGTGCTTTTTTACTTTTTTAAGAATGCTCAACATTCTCTACGGGTTTCTTGTGCATCTAGACTCTCGCAAGCATTTTCTTCAAGTTTTTCATTTTTATACTTACTTTTATACATTTATTTAGTTCTTTTTATGCTATTTTGAATATAAGAAAATGCACTGTCATCTGTCGATGTTGCTTCTGGTCTATGTAAGAGTTTGTCTGCACATGCATGCCATACATCTACAATATATAAGTGGTACCTACAATATCTACATATTGTACTATTGAAGTAAATATATAAATTGTTGCTGCGCACTCCATGCATTATATACATTTATTGTATAACAAATTCAAGCATATAAACGAGGTAAGTGTATTAAAATTTCAGTTGGTTTTGTCAAAAATGTTGCTGCTTCTTAAAGATTTTCAACAAGAGATTTTGTTTTTATAGAAGTTAGTTTTCCATTGCTCGAGCTCCTCTGGAACAATTGTGAGATATATGCCAGCATTGAAATGCATTATTTATTTATTTATTTCGATGTCGACAATTGCAATTATGTTAAAGCTGATGTCAATGTTCGGACAAATGCTTTTTTGATGATAGCTGCATGATGGAAACGGCTGAAATGAAGAAAAAAATAAAAAATATTTGAGGGAAATGAATTTTTCATTGGATGATATTTATTTCATTGTAAGATATGAAAGTTCAATGTATTTTTATAGAAAGTAGTTTTAGACGATTTTAAAATTGCATTAGAAAAAGCTTAAAAAGAACTAAAAAGAATTGATAAATACAAAATGAAGTTCATAAACTGATTTTTGTCATAGATACATATAAGAGATTTCTTTATGAGCATTGTTATCGTGCAACTAGTCTCTTTCAGATGTGTATATTTTAAACGTTTTTGGAGTCAAACCGAAAAAAGTATCGGTACCAAGTTCAACCTGAATATAAGAATGTCATTATGGGTAAGACGCACAGAATCATCTAAGTAGACGGACAGAAGGATAGAATAATTCAAAAATTGATTATGCTTTTGTGAATATCAAATAGTTATTCTCGGCGTTGCCTAAGGTTAAAATTTCCATATGCAAATAGAGTTTGAAAACAGTAGTATGCTCAGTCGGCCTTTCGAACGTTGTCTACCAATTAAGTTTGAGTAAACTCTCTGTACTGGAGCTCTGTGCAGTGCAGTAGCTGAAATCTAATGCGCAGGACAACCTCATCATATAGCTAGTGGTTCATACGCATATGAAACTGATCGCCATTTCTAATACTACGAATAATCTTTCTCTCTAACACTCCTAAAGACGCTGATTCTAATGTTGTCACGGTAAATGATTTTGCGCCATGCATCAGGACCGGGACTATGTCTTAACTATGACTGTTATATGAGAGTGTCTCTAAATTTCGGTGAATGCCTTGCTAACTCACCGTTCGTTCGTGTCGATGATGGCAATATCATCTGCAGAAGCGAAAAGCATCAATGATCACTGATGGAAAGCCGTACCCGACCTTTCAGTGTATAGGCATTAATCAGGTGATTACAAAGTTCGCACGATAAACCAGCATCCTGTCTAAAACGTTTCTTGGTATTAAAGTGCTCGGATAAGTTTCCTCCTACTCTGCGGACGCTTTGTGTGTCGATCTTTGCTGGACTAAACAGAGCTTTGAAAAGTGGCCTTATATTTACCGGCGTTTAAATTTTGAGTCCACCCTATCTTAGTCCTGTGGTTCCACAGGAGGGCCATCGATCAACTCGTGGTACTAGAAATACTTTTCTGTCTGAGGCAATGTTCTCTTAATCGACTCCAAGTAGGTTAGTGAAATAAGTGTCACATCTAATTTTCACCTTCGGTTTTCTCTTGGAATAATATTTGTCAAAATCGGCAAAATACATTCTTAATAATTTGTTCTGTTGAGTATACAAACCAAGTTTAAAAACAATCAGATAAAAAGAAATGTTCCAAATATAACCTTTGACCCAGTCTTTTTCAGCATGATGGGGAATTTCTAAGAACTCCGTCCTAGTGAAAATTTTTTATATAAAAGCAAACAATTTTCCAGAAATCGTTTCATTAATTTTCATTTTTCAATTTGTTGCATTTCAAGAATCATTTTACCAATGCGTCATCCCTTCAAAGATATTGTCCTCAATTCAATTGATTCACAGTTCAACTGGTTAACTGCGTTCGATTAGTTCTTTTTGCAACTTCTCAGGAAGTCAGTTGCCAATCTGCATTTTATTTTTACAGATAAATGCCTGAAAAAATCACGTCGTTCTAAATTTCAATGTCGATAAATTCTTTTAGGAGAATGAACAAGAGTTGAAATGATTTATATTAAGCGACAATGCGTAAAGCTTTGTCGACATTGACAGCTGTATAGAGCAAGGAACAGCTTTACCAGGAAATGTTCTAAGCCAGCAGCAGCAGAAGCAGTAGCAACATCATCATAATTGTGTTTATTGAAATCATAATAAGCAGAGCTGACTGAATCATTATCACGTGCGCCGAATATCAGTGAAATGAGTTTCATCCATCAAAAACCTGGCACACTTAAATGCAAATGAAATTCATTGAAATGTTAAATTTTAAATTAACATTCTTAATTTTGTTGCAAGTTGAGCTAAGCACTTTGCAAAAGTTCTTATTATAGCTGATGTGAAAATTTTCATTTGCCTACATTTCGTTTTGGATTGATGGCAGCAATTGATTTTGCAGCAATTAGCTTGCTGGCAAGGAGGCTGATATTGAAGCAGTACGAGAAGTCGAGGTATTGCGCAATAAACTGGCAACATTTGTCAGGAAGTACGCCAATTTGTGCGCCAAATGTCGTTAATGAAAATCTGAAGCGATGTTATAATAGTTGCACAAAAACAAAAACGACAGTGATTTCGGATGAGAGAGCGAATGGGAAAGAGCGTGAATAACAAATCAGGCTTACACTGCGTATACGTGATTTTATTTATTAATTACTTGAGCACAATTTTGTTTAATGCGCAATCAAGTTTATGGAAACTCGCACACTCCCACTCACACCGTACCGCAACACACCTCATTGCTTATTAAATTGAGCGCCGTAAAATCGGCTGGCAAAGGCAGTAGATAAGCTGATAAGCACGCAAGCAAAATGCGCGTAAATCAAACTCAAGTAGCTTCCGTTTCAGTTTTCCCCCTTTTGTGCCTTTTCCGGTTACGTTTTAATGCGCCAAAAATCACACAGACAACTCAAGATTGATTGTGCGGTTATTGTGGTAGGTGGTGTTGTTGAGGGTAGTACAGATGATATAGCACTTTGCAACACATTGCTGGTATGGGCGTGGCACTTGTGTCTGTGGCTGTATCTGTAGCTGTGTCGGCGATGTTAAGCACTTTAATTATCTTGTGCCGCCGTCGAGTGTCAGATGAGTGAATATGTAGTAGCAACTTTGTATGAGTGTATCTGTGTATATTTGTGTCTGGTAATTCGATCTTTCTCTATCGCATACTTTCATTTGCAATTTATCTCATTCATTCACTTACTCACTTCAGTAGTCTGCATCGGTCGTGTCTGTCTGTTTGTGTGTCTGTATCTGTGTAACTGCCTCGTTGTGCATGAAATGAACTTCAAATAAATGTCATAAGCAGGCATTACCAACACTTTTCTAGTGGCATACGCATTCATGTACTTAGTCATATAGTACGCATATACATTTATTGTATATAAACTCTTTCATATATATATATATATATATATATATATATATATATATATATATATATATATATATATATATATATATATATATATATATATATATATATATATATATATATATATATATATATATATATATATATATATATATATATATATATATATATACATATATTTATATTCACACGCATATAGCATCGTTCAAGTGTCGACACTTATATGTATTATTACACTCAGTTAGACAGCGACGCCATCTTTAATTGAGCGCATTGAAATTGTTTTTGCTGCTGTCACAATACAGAATGTTTCGTTAGAGATGCGCGTGCGTGGATAGCATAATCGTCCGATTTTAAAAATCGGAAAACTTTTTGAGATCGGCTGCTCGGCGCACATTCTTCATAACTGTGGTTAGCAAGTTCTGCATCATTTATTTGGAACGTGAGACAGCATACTCGAAGTCATCAATTTTATAGAGGATATGGCTTGAACATTGAATTATTGATTCATTGATTGAATTAGAATCAAGCATTTTTCCTTTGAAACATGTATTAACGAATTTTTTCAAAAATCCTTCGAGGTCGACACGTGTGCTGAAGCTCATTTGCTTAAATGGAATGCATGTATTTTTGACTACATGTATTCAAATATCCTTAAAATTGCCCTTTTTTGCCATTCAGCGGCACATTACAAGTAATAGCGACCTCGTGGTCTAGCGGATCTGGCCACTCTAAATAAGGTAAAATTTACCAGCTATTGATCTGGATAAATCTAGATAAATCTAAATCTTTTAATGCACAAATCATATATAAAATCATTCTGAGAAAACTTATAATGTAAAAAATTTTAATATTTCCGAATATAAAAAATTGCTAAGGGTTTCTGACTGTATTAGTCGAGATCTAAAAATATACCATAGAACCAATTGTCATTCAACATTCATGCACATCTCTAATGCGAAGTTAGAGTGTTAGCTGGGCGTTGTTTTTAAAATTTGAGCGTGTGTTTTAAATCATTTTTATTTTACAAATAGAAATAAAGTCAAGTGGTTTTTATTTTCATCATCTTTTTTTTTGATTTAAGAGCGCGCTGAAGCGTATGCTATAGGGTTAACACAGACTGGCGACACAAATACAGACACAAATATAAGTTCATATACAGACAAACACGAACTAGAACTCTAAACGGAAGGTAGTCCGTCTGTCTGTTTATATGGCTGTGTGTGTAACTTTCTATGTAAGCTCTTATATAAGTGTGTGTGTGCGTACTCTAAAAACTCGTTTTAATATTTGAATATGTCGCATTTGTCGCTTTCATTTCGCTACGCTTCACACGCTAAACAATTTAATGCCATAGTGCTTTAGTGTGTTCGTGTGTATCTATGTGAGCGTCTGTGGTTGTGCTACTCTATTTGTGTCAGTGTGTGTGTGTGTGTGTGTGTGTGTATGTGTGTGTGTGTGTATGCCTTTGACTACCTTTCGGTTTGAGGTTATTTTGTCACATGTGGTTCCATATACCCACACAGCTGTGTGTATTTAACTTGGTATACCTATTCAAATGTTTTTAAGCTGTTTTTCCTTACAAAACGCACACAGCTGTGTTTAACTCGGAGTAATTCTGTGAATTCTGCTACTCATGAAAACTGAGCTGCAGCGCCATATTATTCAAACACTCCAGTCATGCGTCATATTTTATGAATTCACTTCCGTTCATTATGCTTGACGTGAGGAAACAGTTAACGCTATAATTAAGTTTAATGTTTGAATGTCGCAAAATGTTTCCAGTTGCCAGCTGTGGTGATTTTGGTGGTGCTGGCAAGACTTGTGGTAGTGTTGAGCAAGTTATCAAGTCAATTGAAGTTATGGTTACAATTTTTGGAAATGCTTTTTAAAGGATTTGGTGCTAAATTTTTAAATTTAATGAATGGAAGCAAAATCTGAGACGCGTATTAACAAAGACGAATGTCAAGCAACGTATATAAGAGCAGGTATTCTAGTTGCCTTAATTAAAAAATATTGTCCCAAAATAACTACAAAGCGGTTTGCAGCGTAATCTACCGACGGTTTGATACACAAAAGATACCTTAAGGAAAACCTTGCCAAGTACATGCCTCATTCCTTACAATGCGTTGTCACTGCATCAGCACCATCACCATCACATGCATTTGACCCTTAAGTGTTTCTGTAATTTATAACTTAATTTAAAACCACAAGTTATAATGAACGTTGTGGAATAAAAAAGCGCTACATCTCTGACATGCCACGAAGACGAACGCAACGTAATAGCAAGTATTAAGCAGATAAAATTATACAATTAAAATGCTTAAGATGCGGAAAAAAAATTAAGAAGAATACAGGATAAAACTTTGGTAGCATCGACACTTTTTTACGCTTCAAAGCTGCTTTAGTAAATGGATATATTTACGGGTTTTGTTTTATATATGCCTAACAGGACATTTAGTGTTTCATTTGGTTCAGATATTAAATAAAAGTGCCAAAGTTTTTCCTACTAGTACCTTTAGATTCACTTAATACTATGAACAACAAGCTCTTCCGGCAATCAGAGTATACAAAATAGTTACGAATTTTTTATTGTATTTAGAACGGAAATTGGCAAAATCTTCGGAATGTGTGGGATCGGCATATTAAAAATGTTATTTGCGGAATTGCTGTCCTGCCACTCTTAAAATTCCTACCGAGTACCAAATATTTACGTATTTTTAAATACAAATTTAAAAAATAATACTTTTTGCATTGTTAATGCAACTCTGTATTTGTATTTTGGTATTGTACAATAGAGATGTCAGTAATACTAGTATGGATACAATTTATACGCTTTTTATCAAAATGTAGTTCTTCAACAGAAGATTGCACATTATAGTAGACTACATTATTTTGTCGTACTAAATACTTCATTTCAAAACTTTTAAAAATCGTACCGTTGAGTTGCTGAATATTTTAGCGTCCACCTATTTTTCTTTTAATTTTTTTCCGACTTTCTCATCGTTTCTTAATGCAATTTTTAACTCAAATATGATTCAAGCGTACCTAAGCTTCTTCCGAGCTTACAAATTGTGCAATGAAATCGTAATAGTCTTGTCACACTTTGAAGTGAGTGTATAACAAGCATAAAGCAGGCTGCTATAGAGTGCATATAGAGTATTTTGCCAACATTATTTCTTTCTTTATCACTCTCTCCCTTGCTGCATTCAACACTCCCATTCTATTCATGTTTCAGCTCCAAGAATATTAATTAATTTCTATGCCACACAATGGCATTTTTGATGTACATTGCTTTAGTGTTGGCTGTCGTTGTCGTTGTCGTTCTCGTCCTCGTTGTTGTTGCTGCTTCTTAGTGTGCGCCAAGAATTATGCTATAAATATTCCACTTGCCACATTAACGCGACGCCATGTTAATGAATTTCAATATGGCGACAGCGCTCAAACGAAACGCGTGCATACATATAACAGGATATACATCTACCATCCATTCATCCACTCTATGGTATACTTACCAATCTCTCCCTCTCCCTCTCCCTCTCTCTCTCTCTCTCTCTCTCTCTCTCTATAGTGCCATGTTTGCTTATAAGATACTTAAATCCTTGTAGCTGATGCCTGTTAATTAAAAGTCGCTTATAAGCGTCGCCTGTCAAAGACAAAAGCAAACTTAAGTGGCAAAAAGCGATTAAAGTATGTAGATGAAATATAATGAAGCAACAACCAAGACAAGAAAAGAAAACCAAATCTAGCAAATTTTAAATATAATAAAAAATGAAATGAAAAAAAAAATATATTAAAATTATCTCGCAATTGAGCTCTTTTCTTTTTGATTTAGTGTTAAATAGCAAAGTGCTTCGCAAGGGCAGCAAGCATCATTTACAGGATGTTAACAATTCAAGCGCTTCTTGACACTGACACTTCTAAAAGCGACAACTTGAGACTTAGCTATTCAGATAAGTGTGCGAAACAGACAAATTGTCTGCCATAAGCGTTGCCTTTTGTTGTCAATTTTTAAGACGCACCTGAAAAAAAAAAAAAAAATAAATTCTTTATAAGAAAATCTATTTGAAAATATTTTCACATACAAGTTTATATGATGCCACTTAAGGCGCGCATAGAACTTTTCTAAAGCCATCCGCACTCCCTACATACATATTTCATATGGAAGCCTGTCGCTACGTCTGTCTATTCGTCATTCATACATACCCATACAAGCTCACCCTTTCGGTGCTGCATTTAGATTGTCGTAGTGTCATAGCTGCATGAAAAGTTACGATGCTGTCATAGCCTATCTGTCAGTCTGCCTGCGCCATACCATCTCACAACGCCTTTTCTTACTTGCCAAACTCTTTTTGAAATTGCAACATTCCATCAATTTCAGTGTCGTCTATAAGAAAAATAAATTTAAATTCATCATATTCATATCAAACAATTTTTCTTATTCTTTTCCAAGTCCCATGAGTTGTGCTTATTTTTGTTTGCAAAGAAATTGTTTTTTAAAATGCAAAAGTTTTGATTTGCGGCGCAGAAATTTGAATGTAAATTGGCAAAATTGAGCGTTATAAACCTTTTCTGCGAAATCCTGAAAGTCTGAAGTTTGACATTGATGCATATTACTAAAATGTATGACATAGCTATACTTTTAAGCAATTGTGTGGAAACGATTTTAATAGCAATCCTGTAGAGCTATTGTCGATTTGTCTGAAATATTTTGGAACACTAAGTTAAAAGGTGAATTAAATGATCACCAAATTTATTCAATTCAAATGGAATACTTTTGTTGTTGATTAAATGGTCATGATCGCAAATAGAAAATCACTTTAAGCGCGTTATCTCCGTTTCCAGAGAACCGAATGAAATTTAGTTTAGCTTGAAAGTAAGGAAAAGCATGGTTTTTTCGATTAAAGTTCCGCTTTTCGTGGGATTCGCCTAGTATGTATATATATATAAAATTCGTTGATTTACACTAACTTTCTATGGTTTTCTTTGCTTCATGCAATGCAACAGTTCAATCAGTTTGCTGCCCCCTAAGAACGCTCACTGCAATCGAATATGCAGAAATTTAAATTTATGCAATCCAGTGCAGCACTACAGCTTATATTCATTTGGTATTCCCACAATGCAAACAGCAGAAGCAATGGCATCCTGCATCGAGGATCATTATGAGCTGTTAGAGTCAGCAGCGTAGTATTACTAGAATCCAACACATACGAGTATAAGTAAAACGAACATGCTACTCAACTCACCGTGAATGCTGCAGGCGAATATGAAACTGAACTAAAGCTTAAACTGAATCTGAAGCTGGCATCAAGGATGTGAGTGACGATGATGATGACGATGAAGATGGCACTGAGAATGACGTTGTTGCTGGTCTGAATGATAATAGCTTTAAGTCAATTGCAAAGCAGCAGTCATGGTGACAAGATTGCATATGTCTGCGTGCTATATGCATATATATATATATATATATATATATATATATATATATATATATATATATATATATATATATATATATATATATATATATATATATATATATATATATATATATATATATATATATATATATATATATATATATATATATATATATATATATATATATGTGTGTAAGTGTGTGAGTAGTTGCAATTCCATTCATTCAATGCGCCTGCAATTGTACTCAAATGTGTGTTGCATAGCTTCAGGCGCTACAAAGGCGTAACTGACGCAGCCAATTCTGTAGCTACACGTATCTACACATATTAATGTGTGTGTGCGTGTAGCTCTGCTTATTTGCGTAAACGCAACACAATTTTTTACGATATTTTATACAATTTTCCATTTCCACACTTACAGTCTCTCGGGTCCTACTCATTTAAAATTTAGCCTTCCTTGCTAACAACTCATCTCATCTGCAAATACTTCACTTGCGTCAAGGATTTAAATTTTATCCTTTTGGCAATTTACACTTGACGCACGAAGTTCTGTCTATATTCGTTTATTCTAGTTGTAACATCATGCGTCTCTCTCTCTCTCTCTGTTTTTCTCTACCTCTCTCTCTCTTTCTCTATCCCTCTCTGTCTATCTGTCATTGACGCCATTTCCTGCACCCGTAGATCCTTTTTGTCGCACTTCACTTCCATTTCCGCCTTCGTTTCACGAGTTCCAAATGTTTGCGTGCACGCGCGCTGTTTTAACACGTTCGTATTCGTTTTCTTTTGCTGGTTTTTAATGACAACATTTTTATTATACTCCTACTACTGACTTTCTATCCCTGTAGCTAGCTATCTATCTAGCTTGCCTGTGCTGTCATCACTGCTCCTTATGCAGCTACTGGTTTTTAAATACACTTCTTAGTTTAACTTAAATAAATGTCACTGATTAATTTTTCCGAGTTGTAAACATATTTTGTAGCGCAATTGCTGCTCATTTTTTTTATTTCATTTTCCCCTTTGCAGTACGTCTATTCGACTTAATTATTTAATGTAGTTTTATTTAATTTTGTATAAATAACTTTGTATTTAATTGAAAATGACAACAAAGTTGAATTTTTTTTTTTTTTGACATTCTAATATATGCGTATTCGTTACATTAAATACGGAAAGATACAATTAAATTTCAATGTGTATTTGAAGTTCAGTATTGCGTCTTGGAAAGATTTTCTTCAAGAGATTCAGATAATGATAGAAACAAAAACAAGTAAGAGCTACAATTGAAGTACAGAACAATACGAGTATTATGCGCTGCACCGCGAAACGCATTTATTGAATAAAAATTAATGAAATTGAAAATTTTTAAATCAATTTCTTTAAATTAAAAATTCGAACTACTTCTTTGTCTACAAGTCAGAACTTTCTATTAGATCAAGACCATAAATATTTTCAATGCAATGAACGTTTTTCACCAATGTTGAAAGGAAAGCAAGGAAAAGAACTTTAAAATAAATTTGTGTTGGTGCATTATCTAGAGCATCTATACATCGATTTCAGTATATTTAAATCGCATATCTGTTATATACTTAGTACTTCAGACAGACATGTTACTAACTTGCATTGCTATATGAATGAAAACACTGACGTCAAATTTGTACCAACATTATTAAATGACATTGAAAACTCGGAAGAAATGAAAAAATAAAATAATAAATAAGTTCATTTCAATTTGTAGCACAGCAAATTCTTTATCTTCAAGCCATTGGCTCTAAGAGTCTAAGCTTAGAGGTATTAAGACATTTCAAGCTAGCCATTAACTGATAGCGTTCAAGCTCTAAGCAAAATCATGCATGCAATCGACTATGTCCTGCCAATATAAATCCACCAAACAAAAAAGCCTATCTCTATGCAACACAATTACTCAAAAGCTGCTAGCGTTGCTAAAGTGCCACTCAAGTGTGTGAGTATCTGTGTGTGTGGGTGTATCGCTTTGTGGTTGAGACTGCTTATCTTATCGCTCAAAGACCGTACATGCCACACATATCAGTCGACTTTTCGAATGCAAAGTTCACTAAGCTGTTGAGCATTGAATGCACGACTGTCTGTATGTGTGTGTATGATTGGCATTGTTGGCTGTAAGGACATAAAGCAGCATAAAGAAGAATGAAAAAAAAAAATCTTCACGCTACTTTGTGAAATCATGAGACAACTCAGATGTAAGACTTTTGCCGCTTTGTTCTATGTATATGTATATGCTTTTCATTTCGATTTCTTTTTTACGATACTATTTCTCTTTTAAGGATGAATGGGCACCTACTCACAAAGAGCAACAGGCTTACAAAAAAGGAGAATGATATACTTGTGCAGAAATTATGTACGAGGGTAGATCAATAAATTAGACCATTGCTATAGCTTGAGCCATTGAGCTATATAGTCCACAATATTTAATGATCTTTATCTTAATATGATCTTAATATGAACGGAAGTGAATGCTTACAAATGATTTAAATCGGCAAGGTATACCTTTAATTTTGCCAGATTCGTATATTATTTTTTTACAGTAATATAAAATAGTAAACTTGTTTTAATGCGACACTTAATTGCCTGCACTCCGAGCTGGGAATCTTGAAATCTTGTAGTCACAACTGTCAGATGTTTAGACAGAAAGATGAATATCTTATCTAAATGACAAAAAAGGGCCTAATTTAGTGGGTAACAAACTGTCAGACGAACTGATAACTCCCTTACGTACAGTATATAAAGGTACAGAAATCATTTTAAATGTAGTTCTAGCGAAAAAAATTGCAAAGTTGGACAGTCTTCTAATTTTCTACTGCATCTTCTTTTACGTATTGCACAGTCTCCAATATTCCAATATGCTAAACACACAATGTGTGAATAAAAGAGAAATGATTACAATCAATAAAAATGTATATTCACACGATCTTTTGTATTCATCCTTGCAAAAAATTTCTTTAATTTTTTGTCACATTGCGTGAAATTTTTTCAAGCATGACTGCTATGCTCAGTGCGATGTCCTGCCGCATTGCTGCTTTTGCCTTATTTCTCTTCTTACCTCCTTAACTTTGTAAAACATTTAATGCTACTCGCAATGGAAATTAAACTTTGAGTAAAGTAAAGGAAATAAAAAAAAAAATAACGAAACGAAATCGCCTGCAGCACAAGCCGCTGCGTAACAAAAAAGTTTTCCAAAGAATAACGACAAAAATGAATAAAAGTAAGCGCGTTAAAATCTTATCAAGTAGCACATGTGATCCTGCTTCTGTTGTGTTTGTCTGTTTGTGGGTGTGTGTGAAAATTAAAAGCAAAATACGTTAATCATGACTAGAGTTTCATTACAAAGAAATTTAATTTGCAAAGCATGTAGCGGCAGTTGTGTTCCTTTACTTCAGACAGATACTCTACACAGCAAGCAAAGTCCTGATTAAGACATGGTACTACGAGCAAGTATATACAAACGTAAACTTGGTGTATGGCTGTGCCTAATTTTATGCAACAGAAAACTTTTACACGCATCTTTAGCGTTGCTCATGTTACTTTTTTTTTCAAACAACTTTTCTTTTGCTGAAAACTTTTTGTTTTCCATACTAGTGTATAGGCCACGGTAGCGTATCTGGCATGCAATGCAGCCGATACAAATGCTTCATCTACGGCTTGTTCGCCTTGAAGGAAACTTTTTTTTTTTTTTTTTTTTTTTGTGTTTGCCGTGTTCGGCTTCTTCAACTCATTTGATGCCATTACGCAACTCAACAGCTTAAAAAGTTCAGCGCACTTAATCCAAAATGACAGCAGCACGTACAAACACACTTTACAGCTCTCCCTAAACTATGTGCATACATAGTGGAGATGTGAAGGAATTTCTTCTTTTCTTTTTTATTTTTTTTTTTTATATATATCGTTTGCTGCACCGGTTCAACTTTTTCGCGGTAGACAATTTTCGGTTTAAACGTCTTTGGTTTTGCTTGCATAAGGATAATAATAAAATCATATTAAAAATCCGAAATTTAATATTTGGTCTACAAATTATGAATGAGCTGCAATGACGCAGGTTTAGATGTGTAATCGACTATAGAAATGTCTTTGGCTTATGCGAGCATGCTTTCGAAGGTCCTTAAAAAAGTTTGTGATTCCTTATAATAGTCTTAAGTAATATAATTTTGTCACTGCATGAGCAACGCTTTAAAGAAAGATAAGTGGTGGACAAGTGGAGATTCTTGATAATAAACACATTGCTCAATGCAGTAGATCAAGTAGAACCTCTACCTGAAACTCTTCTAAACTCATATTGTTGGAGTTTTTATTTTTCGATAATTTGCAAAAATTCTTTCGGATTTTCGAATACCATCTTCATAACTTTCTTAATTGAAAGCCAGTCTAAGCCGTCTACTCAGCTTTTACGTCGTAAGCAAACGTTACACTACAAATTCAATTTTCTTGTCAGTATTACAAGTTTTTTATATGATTTTGTTTTTCAATTAGAACTCCGTACCATAAAAATAAATAGAAAATACATACTAAAAAGTAACAAAAAAAAAAAAAAAAAATTTAATGCCGCAAATCTGTTCAAAGCTTTTGTCTATTAGGCGGAGCTATGGACTATAAACGCTGTTGTAAAATTTACAACTGAAAAAACTAACAGACCAAATACGAGCAACTAACTAGTAAAAGGAAACGAAAGCCAACAAAAGAACACAAACAAACACTCACAGGAAAAACATAAAAAAAAAAAAATGGGAAGGAAAAGTGCCGCATTTGTAGCATATTTCAAGGCGCAATGCAGCTAGTTTGTACAGTGTGGAGTGGTTTGTACAGTGTGGAGAAAAGGAGTTGTAGCGTATTAAAGAAATACTCTTCAATTTAAGCTCCTCCTGCCTTCCTATATGCCACTCCGGCCGTCTGAATTTTGGCTCAGTAGCAAATGGCATGCACCATGCCTTATGTCGGCTCAGTTAAAAAAAAAAAAAAAAAAAAAGGAAAACTAAATGGAAAGCCAAAAGAAGTTTACGTTTCGTTTCTCTGTGCGTCCTTTTTTTTTTTTTTTTTTGTTACAGTGCCACGAAATAGACTGACAGTTTCCACCTCCTATTCTTTGTATTGCTTGTTCCCGCTTTTTGGCATAAAAAGAACAGCCGCTTCCGCCATTTTCATCGTTATTCGGTAAAGAACAAAACTATTAAAATGCCAGCGACACCATACATTATTTATTTGTTTGGCTGTTTGTGTTTATTTTTTATACTATATAAATTTTTTGCTCTTTTTCGGTCTTTAACTGAGTGAAGAATGCGGAAATAGTTTTAGCCACAGGCGCACATTGAGACTGCAGCTAAATCTCTGAATCTCTGAAGTCACAGAATGTTGTGAATCGAAATCGCAGTCTGCGGCAAATAGCAAATAGAAATAGTTAAGCGAAATGAAATAAAATTTTATACACTTAGGCGACAATTTTACTTTCGGTGGCAATGCAGTTTGCAATCTTGATGTTGGTGTGGATTCGAGTGAGTTGGTGACGCGGAAATGTGGCGTTGTTGATGTGGCAGCTGTGTCGTCTTAAGTGGTTAGCCGGTGGCAGGCAACAGAAGGAGCAGCAATCAGACTATATTGTCTCGGCACAACACTCACTTAATAAATCGTGCATTTTCGAGCAGTATTTTTAGTCTTACTATTAAGATTAGTGCTATTAAGATAGAGTGAAAAATTAATTAGGTTACACTTAGTGTCTAAAATTGATTAAATTGTGATAAATTTGATTTCAAAACAAAATAAGGATCTGCTGTAACAGTAAAGTCAAAAATGTATCGCTCTAGATTTAAACGAAGCTGATAAAAATGGAATGCATCCTATAGTATTTGTCAACTTAAGAAAAATGTTTAACTCTGCAGCTGTGTAATGTAGTTTTTTTTTAGTTTAGTGGTTGACAAAAAAATCCAATCACAACTAAAAAATCAAGACACACACACAGCTTGGCGTTGTCTTGTGTTGTTGGTGTACGTATCATGGCTTTTATATGAATATTGTAAGCCTTTTTATTTTTTTTTTAATTTTAATAACTCAAAACATTTCAATCGATAATCTGTCATAATTCATTCAAGAACAAAATCAATAGAATGGTTTAGCTTAGAGAATATTTCCTTACACAAACATTTGCAAATTACAAATTAAATTTCTAACCATTTATTATTAAAAAACCAGTATGGAGCATTCCAAATATGAAGGTCTATCCGGTACCTGCCACATTATAGATTTTGCTGATATCTACCAAACACATCGACAGTATTATGCGAATGCAGTTCAAGAGCATGAAATGCGACAATCAATGCGAATTACTGTAAGAGATTTGGAAAGAGTTGCCGTTCATATTCAGGATATTGATTACAGCGTAACAAGAAGACGTAGTCCATAGAGGAATCAATTTATTGTATTTTAAATTGTGCTATGCAAATAAAATTCATATGCAATATTTTCTGACATTTTGTTTTGAGTTTTAGGTTTTGCCAAAAAATTTTCTCTAAGATTTTCGACTAACCAAGACTGCAGTACTTTCTTGAAATAAGAAACCATTAAATATTACAAACATCCGAAAAATTTGAAATTTTATTTGTTTGTTAACAATTATTATAGCATTGTAGCATTAAAACTATTCGAAAGAGCAGCGTTTGTAAAATTTACATACAATAATTTTCAAATGAAAATTAGAACTGCATAAGAAATTTTTTCAAACAGAAAACATTAAATCGATACGTATCATTAGCTCTCGGTTACCCGGTAATATCGCAATCAAAAAGTGATCTACTAAATCGTTCGGTCTTGGGAACGTTTCTTCAGATTCATTATACGTTCACGCAGTGTCGAAGGATTGACGCCAGCTGAATAGAGCGCAAACGGAGTTACACTGTAACGTGTGATCTCTTTCCTGCCCAAATGTTTACTATCAACACTTAGCTTACTAGCAGCGGCCGCAGTTTCCAAACGACTTGGCCCAGTTGCAGAATCTTCTTTGGATTGTTTCAATACAATCGTCTGATCATCGGCGAAGACTTCTCGTTAGGCATTATGGTAATAGTAATGAATTTATAATTTTGAATACCAAAAAACTGGATAATGAATGTGTGTATGATTTTTTGAAAGAGTAAAAAATGAATGCTGTGACATATTCGGTTTGATTGCTTTGTTAAAAACAGAAAAAATGTGATTTTTATTTTCGATATGCTGCAACTTAATTAAGTATTAAGTGGTTCTGTTTTAAGATAATTTGGTGCCGCCTACTAAGTGCACCCACAAACTCCAGGTGAGTTCTGTGCTCGTTTATGCTAATGCCGTTTAATGTTTTTCCAAGCATTATAAATAAGTATAATTTGCGTAGGTTGAACTTCGTTCAGCGTCTTCGAAATTCCACTTTACGCCATTAATGACCAGCCGGATGAGCACACAGCCCGGACAATCTGTGCAGTGCTGTGTAGGGGCGTATAAGGACACTGCAAAACGGTCATTAAGTTCATGCTGTGCGACATTTTTACGCTCTTATTATTTTGAATTTAATGCCTTTTTTATTTCGCTTATTTTGGCTCTTTTTTTTTTTGCATCTCTCCACTTTTTTTCACTTTCCCTTTCTGACGGTTTTAACTTCAATTGTTGTCTGGCCTCAAACCTGTGCAAATATTTTTATTACTTGGCTTTGCTTGGTCGGCTGCTGGCCTGCGGTCGCTGAGTAGTTAAAATCGTTATAAAAATTGATGTCTGTTGTGTTTGAGTTTGGCCTGCAGGAAGTTGAGGTAGTTAAATTCTGTAAGATGAAAGAAAGATTTGGCTTTCCGTTAAAATTTTATGTTAGTAGATATATTTCCACCGAAGGGCTATTGAATAGGGTACCTACTTAAAAGAGAAAACAAATTGAAATAAATATTTAAAACATATTTCTACTTAGCTAAATTAAAAAAACATAAGTCCACAGTGTTCTCAACGTTGGGTTTAGGTTTCTATTAACTGCTCCAGTTAATTGAAAGTAGCAATTGAAATTACTACTAATTAGGGCTACAAGCAATCTTAAATACGAAATGGAAAAATTATACGGAATTGGAAGCTGAGGTTTTCCAGCAGGCCTATGGTCTAAGCAACACACAATTATATGTGAACATATACAATTAGTTGAAATATCGAAGTTTATGTAACATGGCTAAGGAGATCCGGTTTTATCCATCATATAGTACATTGATACGTCTGAAGACCTATTTATCAGAGACTTAAAGAAGTAGAGTTACCACACTTATGTTGTGACTGTAAAAGTGTTACCTAGACTAGATCGAATTATATTTAAAATTGTTTTCTTGCATACTATTAAAGATAGTGGTAGCTACTCTATAGCTTCCACAATAGTGAAGATATAATCTTTCCTACTAACACAATTGTTGGCAGCTAATAATGCAGTGATATATAATTGAAAATTTTCAAAAATAAGCTGCTTACACCATTTCTTAACATTTTATCACCACATTTTAAGCAATAAAGACGCCGTATCCAATTCCTGTTGCTTGGAAATTATCCATATAGCTATGCAGGGTATTTTATAGTCGAGCTCTTACGTTTTCACTACATATTTGTATTTAATTCAACATTTTATTACTTTCATTTTTCTACTCTATTCCTCTTAATGACTCTATAATGCTTTTAATTGCACTTCGTATAAAAAAGTAAACAAAACAAATAAATAATGAATGAATAAAACTTTTTAGCCTCAAAGGAAAATGCATAATCATAAGTAAAAGTTCTTTTTAGAGTATTCAACAAATATTATCAAACGAAATATGTTCTACAAATACATTTACTGCAAAAACATGCAAATAAAAGTACATCAAATAAATATGTTTACCTTTACACAATGGATTCAACTTTTTCGCTATTGCTTATAGATAAAAAGTGTTTTCATTAAAAAAGCGCATATTAATCAAAAAAGTTTAAACATTTTTGGAACAACAGCAATGTGCAATTAAAAACTAGTCTATGTGACTGCATAAGGGAATAAACTGCGATATAGGTAAAACAATGCAATGTATTGTACATATCTAATAATATAATTCTGTACTAACTGGTACATTTTTAATTGAGCTGCATACATTTGTGTAAGCATTCAAAAAGTATAGCAATTTTATACAATCAAGTCTAATTCAACTAGAGCCAAGTCAAAATAACATCAGCAGGAAAGAGTTCTAAGGTCGAATGAAAATAGTACATCACCTAAAGAGTCTCTGTGAAATTTTTTTTTCGGATATGCTTACGAATAGGCAGACATGCTCAGAACGATTCATCTTATCGAGCTGATCACGATTGAGATGATAGATATATACTTTATTATATCATTCACTTCAAGTTCTTTAAATAACTAAACTTAAGATTGCACTGTAAGAGCCTGTTCTGTGAAAATTTTCCCACACCATTTCAATATCAAAATTTGAAACTTCATTAGCTTAACGTGGTACACTTTTTGTCCTTTGCTGGATTTTTGAAATCAACTTCAAAGAGCAAGCAAAAAAAAAAATAATAAAAACAATATTGAAAGCATGCAGAACGTACCAAATACTACGCATATTTCGACGAAGACACAAATACCAAACGCTGTGTAGTACGCACATGCAAAAAAAAGCAGCAAAATATTTCGTATACGCAACGTAAATAAGCTTGAACAAAGCAAAATGCATCCGGCTGTAATTTCGCCTGTGGCGTCGGTAACAACGATGAATGTCCTTACTAGCGACCTGCCACAACAATCGCGCACAGCATGCGAACGGCATGCGCTGTGAGAATGCTCAAAAATCCAATTACAACAAAAATGCTGCATACAACACATCTGGCAGACAAATGCGTATGCGTATTATAATTCAGCAATAAAAAAAATAACTATTCTACATTGTGGTAAATGCGGTTTTTCTGCTTTAAAAATAGTCCTAATGAAATTATAAATTCAAAACGTGTTTCTATATATTTATAAATTAAGACATAATTTAAATGTTATTGTAGTACGCCTAGTTAATCTCATACTGTATTTATATTAGCACTAATTGAACGAATTAACATTTTATGCATTGAAAAAATAAATGGTTACATACTTGTACGTTTATTTTGATAGCCTAACTAAATTTTATACCTGCATATTTGTTTTGATAATTTATACAATTTTTTTTCACATTCACAGGCACCTTAATGCGTAAGTGAAATATTTTAATTTCAACATTTTTTGGTTAATTAAAATTGCGGCAGAAACATTTTGTTAATTAACTTTTTGTTTAATTTTATTTGACATCATTATTGCTTGTGGGATATATACGATTTGGTCAGTGTATTGGTGTATCTCATTTGCTACAAATTTAACCGCAATACCCATGCAGCTAAATACTAGCAAATATTTAAGATACAATTTATAGTGCACAAATTATAAGTAGATACAATTTCAATTTCAAATTCAATTTCAATTTCAATAAATGGAAATCATTAGAATGTTTTGTTTTTATCTGCGGTATTAATTTGGTTGCTTTGCGTAGTGTGTTTAAACTATTTTAATTATTTTGCGTTTCATTTCAATTCGATTCGCTTCGATTCAACACAGGTGTAAAATATTTCCGCAGCGGCGTTAAATATTTCGCATATTTCATTTTGTCTGCAATCAAATTTAATTGAACTTTATTTGATTTGCGGCAGTGTCAAGTATGCGTGCGTGTGTGTGTGTGAGGCTCTAACTATCTCTGTATCTCACAGTTTCAGTGTTTGTGAAATGGAGTTGAAATTACAATTTCAGTTTCATTTTTATTTTCATTTTCATGCGTCAAAGCATTCATAGACGTTCTCGACAAAGACTAGCAGCAATTGCATAAAATTCCTCAAAATTCATACAACTTGCAACATTGTGGCTAAATAGAGAAGAAACTTAGCAACGTACCCTCTCTGCCAGTCTAAGTTAACTTTAAACCGCACACACACAAATCAATTACTTCCGTTTCCGTATCCGTTGACAATGTCATAGTTGCATTTGCCATTGTCAATCTTTGTTGTTGTTGCTGCTGTCTATTTTCATTTGCTGTCATACAAATTCGATAGTCAACTGCTACCAGTTGCACTATACTGCATGGTATACGAGTGTGTGTAAGCATTTTAACATTTCTGCTTTTAATCGAGCGATGTGTTTAATTTTCTTTGCTTGGCCTACGGCGCGTATACGCAATGTCTGTGTAGTGCTATAAACCCGCAACGCACTGTGCAACGCTGTCGCAACAAATGGTTTTTGTCTACCTGAATTTGTAGTTGTAGTTGTACCTGTCTCTGTATCTGTCTGTTTGAAACTTTGTGCAATATTGAAAAATTCCTTTGTTGCAGTTGGTTTTTGCTTTTATTACAGCTGCATTTCCATTGTTGCTCATTTTTTTTCGCTCAACTATTTTTTTTCTTTTTTTTCTGCTGTCAACGGTTGCAATAAAACTGTTTATATTTGACAGTTTTCCACTTTTTCGAATAGCTGCATAATGCAGAAAATTTGAAAATTTAATGTTTCGTGAACAAGATGTGCAAGGCGTGACGAACACTTGTAACAAAAGTATCCGAGCCTTTACTATTCGAATTATACATATTTCTAACGTATACTTGAACTACGAGTATTTACGTGAAACTAGTATTGCGTTTATGCTTTGGTTGTTTCACAGCGCGTCAATCACAACAACTACAAACAGTGAGACAGTCACCAAAATAATAGCAATGCTCATACGAAGTGTAATACGTAATCTTCTCTCTTTAGCGTTCGCCAGTCTTACCAACTTGTAACTGGCTGCTAGTATGTTATCCTCTAATATTTGTGTGTGTGTGGGTGAGTTTGTATTTCTGGTAAAGTTATGAGTGTTTAATTCGTTCTGTGAATGCAAATTGTTTAAGCCTTTTACGCACAAAATATTTAACTGATTTTGATAATATATAGATTGTGCACATCTGCAAATTAATACCTTTCAAATTGCAAACTTTTATTTGTAATTCTTTGTATCATAATTCTGATCGTAATATAGCATAAGTAACTCACTTCTATCTCAATAAGAAACGAATGAAACGAACGAAATTGAACAGTTAAAAACATAATCTTCAGTATTTAGGCTTCTACAATTTAAAAAAATCTAAAATTGTCAATTATATTTTCATAGAATAATACAATTTTCACAAATTCGTAGAAATTTGGCTGTCTCTTGAAATGGTTTTATCAAAACGTGTTTTCAAATTGCTTACAATTTTATTCAGAAAAAATACTTAATACAAGCATTTTTGATTAAGGTACTTGTGATGCTTCTCCACCTAACTACCACTATTTCTAAGGCATTTGGTGTGGCTCCCTATGATGTTTTTATGCTCTACATGCTATGTGTCAATGTCCTGCTGTTAAATTGATGAATGTGTTTTTGTTAGAAATAATCAAAATAACAGCAAATAAACTAGTTATATTAGTTGTTGTTGTTGTTGGCATTGTTGGCATTGTTTTTATCCTGCTTGCTTTCCTTATGCTGTCCTTTAGCTATTGCCAGTGACAGCAAAAATATATGAAACTCTATAAGCAGCAACAATCACAGCAACTACAACTACAAAAAGGAGTACAACTAACGTTACAGTGAAGCATGACCAAGTTAAATGTTTAAATGGCAGCTTTGGTTGCAATGCAAAGGTTATGAACAGTTCAAATATAGTCACTCTACTCAATGAAATTCATGAGAAGACCGTGCGAAAAATACAAATTTTATAGCAGCAAATAAACAAACGCGTAGGCAACTCTAAATTACAAAATAACAACATTGCGGGGAATTTTTCTGCAAATCATTTGCACTTCAAATATAAAACCAACGCACCAACACACTTCGTCATATTTATATTTTTCAACCAAAAAGTACCGAGCAAAATCATTTATGTTTCGTATGAACATAATGCGCTTAAAATAAATATGCCACTTCGAAATACCTCAGCATTCATTTGAGTGTTTACTGTATTGCTATGTATCTGTACCAGTATCAAATGTAAAATAGTATCGTAGATACTTTTTGTATGTTGGGCTTCCTGCGCAAATGTACCTAGAATATTTGCACCCTGTTGGTGGTGAAAATGGCTGCATATAAACAATAAAATGAACAAATCAACATTTTATGAAATATTGACAGGCAATATCAATCATTGCTTGTTTTTCTGCTTTTTGCTGCATGTGGTGTTTTGATTTTATTTTTTTTTCCTTGTTCTATTCAACACTTAACACTTTATCAAAAGTGACCAGTTATTTTTTTTTTTTTTTTTGTTTCTTTCCGCTGCGTTTTTGTTGATTAGCAGAAATAGAAACAGATATTGATGTCTGTGTTCGTTTGTAGGATGTGATATTTGATTCTCATATTAAATGACAGATTTACACAAATTAGCCATACAAATGAAAAAGTTGAAAAGAAAAAAATGAAGAATTACTGAGAAATTGCTATATACGCAAAAATCAAGATAAACGATCTGAACATATGCCGTACATCCAACATACTTGACGTTCGAATCCCTCATTAGAGCATGGTACTTAAGGTTCTATTAGGGTCTCATCTAAAGTACTTGCCACATGCAATCGATGAGCATAAAACATTTTAGGTACGAGTTTCAAAATATATGAGACAGCAACATTTAATGGAAATACTTGTTTAGCATGAAATTTGTGAGCATAATTTTTAGAAAAATATTTGATGTTCCATCAAATGACATTCAATTCATCGAAATCGAATTTGTTGTCAGTATATAGACACATGTATCCAAACATTGAAATGTGCGTTGGTCATACAATAGTCCATGTACGAACCTTCTTTGATTTTGGCGTCATTTCAACTGTAAAATAATTATTTCAGATGTAAAAAAGTTGACAACGAAAAATTACTTCATATCTTCTATTAGGTTGAGCTTAGTTGTACACATATGCAGCTCATTGATATAACAACAAATGTTTTCATTTTTTTGCATATGAACAGCACACACCCAACTTTTTGCATAAAACGGCGAAAACTACACAAACAATTTCTTTGTAAGTACTTATGTTTATATTTCTACGTATGCCGAATATGAAAGCAATAAATTGTTTTTGCAAATTTGTTTTTTTTTTTTTTATCTCTTCACTCGTTTCATGCATTTTTCAAAGTACTCTTTTAAATCCTGACAATTATTTTTGTACATTCCTAATAATATCCAAACATATATCTCACTTAACAACTTTAGCTTCATATACAGTTTTTGTATAAAGAAGTTTTTATTGTTTTTAAATGTGGATAATATTTTTAAAATACTTTAATGGTATTAATGTCAAAGCAATAATGAAATGACATTGCAGAATATATGCAAGAAAATACCAAAAATAAGCTTAAAAAAGTCAAAAAGAAATAATCAAATAAAGTTTACAATTTATGTATTTATTACGCATATTTGAAATTCAAGAAAATTCCCTAAACGCCGGCATGACAACATTTGAAAATATTTTCATTTTAAAATTGCAGTGCACAAAATATTTTGAAACTTTTCTTATAAGGATATACTCAACCGCACGTCATTCTTTTACTTTAAAAAATAAAACAGTAAAGTATTTAAGGACAAGTGGCAGCGCTTCAAGAGATGCTCAGGGCAAGGACAAAGTTGATGACAAACTTAAAGAATGAGAAAATTAATTTTGGGTAGGGGAGTGTAAAGCACAGCGTAGCCCACACTAAATTATGCTCGTGTTGTGTACAGTGAGAGATTCATGACAACGGTGGCACTTAATTTAACAGATTTGCATAAATGAGTCCGGGCTGAGGAGGGTCATTCGCTCAATGCGTTGTTTCATTTTAATTTTTTTTTTTTGTTTTGCTTGGATAACTCACACAGAAAAAAATGCTGAGGTCAGCAAATCAAGCGCTGCTTTGGATTGACAACGCGCTACAAAAAAAAAAAAGTAAAGTTTATCTTTTTTTTCTTGATTATTTTTCATTTTGTGAGCGCTTTTCTTTGCAAAATGTCGCTCCCTTCTCTTTCCCATCATTATTCACAGCGAATTTTTTAATAAAACAGGAAATATGTGCACGCGAGCTATTAAAAAAGTATTTACAAAGTATTTTGAGCCGCTATAAAGTTGTCTTTTCTATAGATTTTTATTTTGGAAAGGTACAAAAAATTTCGGAACTGCAGGTGTCGTTCAATTCGTCCGTCCAAAGGGCAGACTTTGTGGGTGTTTGTGTTGAACAAATTTTGTTGTATTTTACTTCGGAGAAGACAATAAGATGCTGGTACAAGCTGCGAGTGAAGCTGAGAACATAAAAAAAACTTATAAGATAAATTACCAGCTCGGTATGATTAATGGTTGCAAATAGGTTACCTTGATGCTCTCGCTTCCACTGGGTGACTCAGTTGTTTTTGCATAATTTGTCTTACTATTTGCCGAAAACGCAGAAAGTTAAAAAAAAGTAGGGAAACCCTTTTCTAACAAATAAAGCTTGATTTGTTTATTATTATCTTACATGTGTCAGGTTAAGAGACGTGTTGGGAAATTAGAATTGTTGCTCAAAAGTAACAGATACAAAATAAGAGGCTGAATTGTTTTGTTTTCTTTTTTTTTAGAAATTAGCTGCTAACGAGTGCTGAAAGTTATAAACGAAGGTTGTAGTATTTCAATTTATATAGCTAATGTATCTTGTAGATTGATAGACGTTATAGTTTAAAAAGAAGTAACTTACTATTAGAACTAAGAGCAATAGTCGAGATCCTGACTACTTTATTCACTACAACGAGATTTTAACTCGTCCGACTCATCGATAGTTCTAAAGAGATTGGCCTAAACATCAATTAAAAGAAAACTAAACTAATGCGTCTGGAAACGTCAAAATCACTCTTACAGTTTCGATTAACAGCCATGCTATACACATTGAGAAATCGATTTTTGTTATCTTAGCAAGACTCTGGAGCAAAATTAAACGTACCAGCTCAAAACAATAAGCCCAAACAACTTTCCATAGGATGTCAAAAAACTGGCGATAACGTGAGCTTTTACTGAAGATAAGACTCCGGTTAGTTAATACTAGCATAAAGCCAATCCTTCCCTATGGCGCAGAAATGTGAAAAGTAACAGATGATATGTCCAAGAAATTTCAGCCATTCATTACGCTTCTGACCAGCCACAATATAAAATCAATACCAAACTAATGAATAGGTAACACCATTCGCAAGGATGTTAACAATATAGTAAAGATTGCCTTTCAGTGGAAACTACAATGCATATTGCATCGTGGACGCACGCGAAATACATGGATGAGATATTGGAGCAATGGGAAAAACATATGCTGTCTTAATTAATTTTAATATTCGAGAATTAATTAAGTTAACTCATTTTTGAAAACTGGTTGACCTACAATATACTTCAGCTACTAAGCCGAACACATAACAGTTGAGCAATACCAGTATTGTCATATCTCTAGTAGAATACAAAAAATCTGATGTCTTATGTCAAACCTAATTCAATTATTTTATTCACACTCCATACTCGAGAATAGTTAATTGATGAAAGTCACAAAGTGTCAGCTAATTTTAATTTCACAAAGCCAAACAGCATAAGTGCAGTGAAAATCTCGGCAAAATGTTTCAATTATTCATGTATTAATGAAGCGTATAAAAAGTGTAATATTAAATTAAATAACATGAACAAAAATGCAACAAACATAAAAAAAAAAATGTCAGTAACCCGCTTTGTCATTGACTATGCGGCTAAATGCCGCATAAACCTGTACCAGCTTACCAGACATAAGCGGCTTTTGGTCAGACGCGCAGCAAATAAAGCCAAACAAAAAATTTAAAACTATAAAAAACTGCGCTTGATGCAAAAATAGAAACTAAAAGCAAGCTTAGTGCAGAAGTTTTATAGTTTAGTTCGTGCTAAATAGTGTTAACCAAGGATTAAGAGCGGGTAAGGAGAGCGCGGCAATGTGCAAACTAAAATACAAGCAACTAAGCCAGAGAAACGAAATGTATACAAAATCACACCGGAAATGCAAACAACACACACACATACATACTGTTTTACACACACACACACACACACACACACACACACATACACTCACACATACACTCACACTTAGGCAGACAAATACAAAATGGCAACGCATAACTTCCGTTCTAATGCAAAGGGATGCGACAACCGCGTTCAAGATATAATTATAAATCACAAGTATTGGTCGGACGACTGGTCAAGAGATAGCGTCAAGGATTTAGCAATGTTGTACATACAAGTTTATCTTCTTTTGCGAAAGATTTAATGCTAAGGCGTACTTTCCGAAAAGTCATCAAGTGTAACCAACAAAGATGAAGAGAAAGCGGATCAAAAATAGACATATACGTGTATGTACAACGTATCTGACCGACAAAAACAAATGTTTAGCCATCAATAAAGGCGTGTGACGATGTTTAAGCATACATAAGACGCCACAGCGCAGGATAACAACGAAAAGGATAACTGACAGCATGGCAAACAAAATAAAAGAATGAAACAAGCCGACCGATCTGAGAAGCAGAAAGATATCACAAGGCAGGCGCAACAAATGCTCAACCATTGACAACATTGATGCGAAATTGAGCTCTCTCGTTCGTTTATATGCTATATTCTAGCTGTGCCATGTATCCTTTCGACAACGTACAATGCATACACAAATCTTCACCCGTTTTGTTGTTGTTATTATTGTTGTTGTTATTGTTGTTGTTGTGCTGTCTCTGTTAGTTTCCATTATGTCAGGCTTAAATAGAAAAGTTGTGGTCAGTTTGTTGAACGACATTTTCGGGTTTCGCATATCCTTGCTTTATGTATACGGCTGGTGTACGGCTCAATACTCACTCACTCATTCCCTATCTCTGCTAGAAGGTTTCACTTTATACAATATAATTTTTTTTCTTTTCACTCAACTCTTTGCCTTGTAACTTAGTTGCCTGTCAGCAGCCTCAAGCAAAAATGAAGAAAAAAAAGCATCCTTGAGCTGTTCTGTACCAATATACATTCTTCCAGTTATCCTTTCAACCATTCAACTCTGTCGCCTTGCTCGGTTGGTTGTCCTGGCACTCAGGCAGTCGCAATCATTTGCCCGCTTATTCGCCACATTTTATTTATTCGTTTCGTTGGGCTGCCACTTGGAAAATGGTTTTAAAAATAAAGTTCATTTGCGTGTATCGCGAAATTCAATTAGCATTTTTATGGCTTTCATTTATTTAACAACTGTTGATGTTTCTTCCTTCTGGTATTGTTGGCGTGGGTTGTGCTGCAATGGTGGTGGCTGCCTGGCTACAAGTTTTTGTCCCATTATTATTTGCTAATTTTAAAGCGCGTTGAAGTTAATATTACTAATGCTGGATTTTTTTATTACAATATATCTTAAAAATCTAATGTTTCTATTTTTATATCACTTGTCGGCCTTGTAATTGTGGACCCACTTAATTTCCAACAACAAGATATATTCTGTAGAAGTAATATTAAAAAATTAAACTAAATTAATCTCATTTATCGTATTTCTGGTATTCATTAAAACTTTCAATATAAATTGTGCCATTCAAAGATACTATGATAAAAATATTTTTTGATAAGCGGCTTAAAACTTATATTTGCGCAAAAAGTGCGCACACAAATTAAAGCCAGACTTTTTGCTTTTGGCTTTCGCTGTTAAATGGCATTTCCAACTAATTGCCATACAAAGGCAAAGACAACTCCTTACTTAGTGGCTGTTCTCAAACTATGAATATAGGATCCTTTCTTGCCTTCAAGCTGACTGCGGTTGCGGCTGCGGTTGAGTGTTTGCGGTGCGTATGTACGAAAAGTTTTTTTAACATTAAATTGAAAATTAATTTAACTATAAATGAACATAATCAAGGCGGTATGTACGACAGCAACTACAACTATGGCGACGACACACCGAAACCACTTCTGCCGCTGACACTGACGGCGACGGCGACGGCGACGACGACGACTCGAATGATGATGATGATGATGACAATGATGATGAATGTGTCATATAAAGCTAAAGTCGCTCTGTAATCAGTAAAAAGCAGACTAAACCTAAAGGCAATTTATGCTAAAGTATATCAACGCCGCCGACGATGATGACGACGACGTTGAAGGCAACTCCATCAGCTTGTTGAAGTTTTAATGACGAAAAAACTGAGTTAGCAGATTGCTGGAATGGGCGGACTGAGTATATAGTGTTTAAATGGTAATAGCTCTGGGCTCTGTGTACTGAAAATGTGTAGACACAATTCTGCTTGAGTGCATAAATTAAAAATGAAAATAGAGAAAAAAATAGTATTTAATTGAAAATTATAGCGCGCAGACAGTTGGAAATTGCAGACATACATACTCGTAGATAGTTGAAGATGCATTCGCATTTTGCAATTAGTTATAATGAAGTGCATTTTCTTTTAGTCTACAAGTTACAAGTTGAATTTTTGAGATTTCAACTTTTAGCTTGTACTATTTACTTTAAAATAAAAGGATTTGGTTGTATTTGGTGGCTTCCAATTGTTTGTTGTATCTAACTCAAGTACTGTAAGCTTACTAAAAATGGAACATAAATATAATAATGTGTATTATGTATCTTAAATTAGGTTATAATATTATGTGTGTTAGGCAGACATGAGATTCAATCATTCAGTACATCAGCGACCGTTTACTGAATTAGTCTTGAATCTATGTTAATTTTACTCGTATCTTTCTTCAGAGCCATATGTCAACATATTTAGCCATTTCCATAGAAGTATATCATGTTTGGAATTGATGAAACGAACCAAAATCATTCATTAGATAAGGCACATTTACACATTATGTACGAGTATTTTGATTTTCATAGACTTTTGTTTGAAGTTCATAAACCATTGAGTACACCGGTGACCCCATTATCTTCGATTTTTTCCTGGAAAAACTACTGAATCGATTTTCCGTAAAAAAGTACCAATCAATAGGGAATGAATGTGCCTGTCAGAAAGTACAAATTTTACAAGGGCAGATTCATCTGAACTGAACTTTTCCCCTCCTTCTTCTTGCTACAATATTTTGGAGGTGGATGGAGCTACAGGTCCAAAGTTTGTTGGATAAGTTCCGGGCAACCTTACTAACTCCAACAAATACGATAGTCTATTTCGACCACCTACTGCTGTTTACTTTCCTTTTACTCTTATGCTTTATTCACAAAAGCTGATTTGTTTGCTTCGGACAAAACTGTGCCACACGATTGCATTTAGACACGGCTTGCATTTTTACATCCATCATATTTTGCCAGAGAAGACTGCGAAAAAAGGCCTTAAGATAACTTTCTGCGATCACAAAATAAATATTCGGGAAGTATTCAAACGTATTCAGTACCGAATTCGGTTTGTTGATAAAAAACAGAATAGAAACCTTTCTTTACAATTTTTGGACTATATACTGTCAAAATATAATATAATCTGTTTAAGTGGCTTAGAAATTTTTCGCATTCGTAAAAAATGGTATTCAAAATAATATATTAGTATAGATAGAAGTTTGAAATATCATAATTACTTTATTACCTACTATTCTGTTACAAAATAAGTAAATTTTTTATATACATTTTTAACTTACATACACACAATTATATTTCGTATACAATGTTTTTGAGCCGAAAAGGAAGTTGCGTACGCACAAAACTTTTGACATGAAATTAAACAAACCAAAATGGCCATAAGCTGACTACATACTCGTACCTTTGAACTTTCTTGTACTTAGTTTTGGTATAGGTACTAAATATACTAAACCTTATGTAGACAAACTTGTATATGCATTTTAAATTATGTAAATGCAGCAGGATTTATGATTATTTCGTTTTATAAAGCACAACATAAAATTATCGCAAGCATAAAATCATGAGCAGGACATAAACGTCGAGCGATAAAGTATGGAAGAAAGGATGTTGTTGCCGGTTTGTAAACGAGTTTAGTAGAGTGCAAACTCAAAAACTAAAAAAAAAACTAACAAAAAAATAGATGGATTTCCACATTGCAAGTTTTCATGTTGCACCATGAACATGACGTGCGTATTATTTACGACTTGCATATTTCGCCTTCATTCGCATTTTTTTCTTCATTTTTTGTTGTTGTTGTTGTCTGCCTGTTAAGAATTATGGCAGCATTTGAGACAATGTTGCAGGACGATGTTCAAATTGCAAGAAGTGTAAAATGGCGGAAATAAACAGCAAATAAGTAGCATCCACTGGCCAATGCCGTCTGTCTGGCTGTCCGTTAGCCTCTTTGCTGCATTTCTGGTTATTTCAACTTAAGTCATCAGCAACAGCAGCAGAAGCATGAAATAAAATGAGATACATCCATACTTGTTGCAAGTTTTGCTGTGGAAGAATTTGTTCTTCTGCTATGTTTTGAAATAACTAATTTTCTTTGCGCTGTGCAATTAAGGCGCTTAATAAGAACACGATTAGGTTTGGAGCATGGTGAATCTCCCGCCAAAGTTGCCTAGCGCAGCATAAAAATTTTTACTCGTTTGTGGCGTCTTGTCATAACTTCATTAATTTTTGCGCGTTTCTTTTCTAAAAACAAAGATGAGCATAAAGGATATCATAGTTATTTAAATTAGCATAGTTTATGAAAGGAAGTGTCAAGTTTTGTTTTTCTCTCCATCCTTGTATAGCTGAACGTGCTCGAAATTGCTTGTTTTTGACGGTTTTGTGCTGTTGATGTACAGCTTCATTTATACACTAAACATTCTCGTTGCTAAGCGCTAAAAAATGACTGACACTTGACTTTGGTTGCTTTAATTACAGTAGTTAACAGCGTTATTGTTCCATGTTATTTGATCAATATTTTATATATAAAATAGCAAGCTGAATCCGAAAATTAAGTCTTACATTAATAGAGTAGAACAGTTTTAGAAAAATTTTCACATGTCTCTAGAATACTTTTCAATTCATTGATGTTGAACTTCATTTTCTGATTCAGTTCGCTATTACATATCAGAAGACTGCCAAACGTCATGGATCAGAATTTATTTTTAATTTGTTAACTAGTGTTATAAGTTTGATGCAATTATTTTTAGTTTTACAGACATTCGAACTTTGACAAATATAAACAAAATCTCTATTTTGCTTAAGTTATATAATTTATTCGAAAAGCTAAGCTCTAAAAAGTTCGGCGTGAAAAACTTATTTAAAATATTTTCATTTTATTTAAATATTTTGAAGAGAAAATAGAAACGAAATATAAAAACGAAATGTTTATTAGTTTTTTTGCAGAGTTAAAAGTTTGTATATAAAAAAAATGTCCCAAAAATTTAAGTAAAAAACAAAAAAAAAGCTAGAGACAACCGATTATATAAAATTCAGGACTAATTTCGTTTAATTTTTCTCATCTTTTGACCATAAACTGAAATTCGGTAGTCCAATGATTTGGAGAAAGCGGTTTTTCATGAGTGAATGTTATCTTTATCTCAGCAAAAAAAAAAAAAAAAAAAAATATTAGCTTTGGAAAGAGTTTGAAATGTCAATACGGCAAAGTGGCATCAGTTATGTTACCGGTACTTCATTCGAGTCGACTTATTGTTGGTTAAGCGGTATGACTACTCTCCAAACACATAGCGCAATAGCATACATTATTTTGCTTAAGAATTTTAGACACATACTTAGAGTTTAGCTTATACTAAAAACCTACACGCTTTATTTCCCCTTGTTATTTTCGCATATTCCAAACCATAAAAATTGTCAATACAATAAATAAAATTTACATATTCGCACATTTTACGCAAATAAAGTCAAATTTAATAAAAATTTATGTACAACCTGTTACAGCGTAAATTCTAACACATACTTAAATCTAATTTTCCAAAGGCGTTGGAAAACAAAATGCGCAAATACCAAACCAAAAAAAAAAGGGATAATGCGTCCGAAGAGAAAAAAATCGAGGGAAATAAGTTGAAAAAGCTGCGCTTTTTATAGCTGCCTTTACATGTCATAAAACATTTTTTATTATCAGATACACTCAACCCAAATATGCACAAACGCACAGAATTCAAGAAAGGAAATACCTTGAATGGCCGAGATATTTTATTTGATATGCTCGCCTCTTTTGTTTTTTCTCGAAAATATTTGCAAGCGCACAGAACGACCGCATATAAAAACCACACATGAAATGCGAACAATTTGAACATTTTAACATTTAAATGGCTGCAGGTAGGCTTTCTGGCTGGCCGGATGACTGAATGGCCACCTTGAGTGCTTGTAAATACACATGCAGGAAAAACCAAATCCATTTCAAATCCATTTAGTCAAGCCGTAAATTTACAAAATATAATTTTTCATAAACCACACATATAAAATATAAAATAAAACCAAAGAGCAGCCACTGTAAACATTTTATAACGAAAAACATGCAGCAACCTTACCAGTTCTACCCCAAAAATAAAAGAGAGAAAAAAAAGAAAGAAATCCTTACCGTGACTCTGTGAGTTCATAAAGATATCAATGAATATGTAAAAATTACAAAAATGGAAAAATGAAAAAAGGTTGCTTGTTTATAAATTTGTTGGAGCAATTCCTTACCAACGAAGTCATACAATATACAGACAGAGTCACTCGAAGAGCCATGGTTTTACTTCTAGACTCGTACCCTCTCCGGCAGCAGCAGTAGCAGCTATCTGAATTTATTTCTGCTATATGCTTTTCAATTTTTATTTTTCGGTTTCGGAAACGTTCTAGAGATATATGTGTAAGTATATATACATGCATATATTTAAATACAAGCTACAGAGCAGCTGAATGTAGCTAAAAGCTTTAGCAAATTGTTTGTCAAACAATAAAATTTAAATGCATGTTAACAGATTGAAATGTAGCATACTTTTAGTGAATGTGTATATATATACATAGAGGATGTCCTTGTCTTTGTATACATGTATGCTCTCAGCGCTAGGTTGGCATGTAGCAACTTAATTGTTGGCCATATGTGCCCTCGAGGTGGCAGCAATTCACCTGAAATATGCTTAAAATGTTTTACAAAATTATTTATAGGCAGTCTTTTGTGCTTTTAGTTAGAATTTTATTTTATTTGTTTTTTTTTTTTTTTTTGATTATGGAATGTTGCTGTGCAAGAGTTGAAAGGTGTGTAATCGGTTTAGCAACAAATTTGTTGCCTTTCTGAAGTTTAGTATTAGGTTTATTGTTTTGACAAGTGCAACGTGTTTATTGTCTTCTGATCATATTAGGTACCAGAAAATAGTTTTCTTTCTGTATAAAGTTTGGCATAAAATAAGCGATAAGGTAAAGGATTTAATTTAAATTTAAAACTGAAATTGTTGCTTCTTCTTGAATACATCATTGCAGACAACATAAAGTATACACTCCTGATCTGCATAAATAGCAAATCTTGTGACGACGAAATCTCAGAGTCTATAGGAGATAAAGTGTATAAAGCAAATTGCTAAGTCTTTCAATACAATAGTGATTATTTGAATCCATTTTTAAGGAGGTAGTTATTTTCAAAAATAAGATTAAGTTTTACCTGCAAAAACCACAAAGTGATCTGTTGATATTTTTGGTGCCAACTTCAATGCCCAGGCAGGATATGTCCATTAGAAGGCTCCATATTGAATTTCGAGTTGATACTGACTGTAATAAGAAAGTGCTTTCTAAAAAATAAGAAAGTGATATTAATGGACAATAGCTTTTCGGGGTACCCCATAAAAAAATAAGTAAAAACCAAAAATAAAACTTATTTTGATAGATGGATTGAAAAAAAATCAGATTTAAAAAATTTGAATTTTCGGCACAGTTAAAATATACGATTTGATTCTGATTAAAGTAACTTCAAGTATTTTGGATGTGATAAAGATATATTGAGTACGCCATTTATGTTTGAAATTCTTCTGAATCAACCTCGTCTGCTATAGTTATAAACAGATATTTTTGTACATTGTACTGTATATAATTCTACAAATAAATATTGTAGAATGATACTCCTAATCCAACTCACTCAACTCAAAGGAAACATTCTTTTTTCCATCTCTCTAAAGTTTGTTTGAAGTTGCAGCAGCCAATATGCCATTAAGTCACAAACCTTTTTGCTTCAATTACATATAGATAAGATGCATACATTTAAAACCCATCTGTATTTCAGAAATGACGCATTTCAATACGCGCAGAAATTTACATAGCCATCATCATTCTGACTTTAAGCCAAAATTGAAACAACATAGCGTATACTTGATACAACGTTTCACTTAATACTTGCAGCTACGTGCCGCTGTGAAAAATAAGCATAATAAATGTCATAATGCCCGAAATAAAGGGTTACCCATACGAGTATACATCAAATTGCCATAAAAAACAACGTTAAAGTTCCAATAAAATGTAGTGTAAGACAACAAAAGGACATGAAGGGAAAAAATATACATATAATATATATAGCGTATATATATATATATATATATATATATATATATATATATATATATATATATATATATATATATATATATATATATATATATATATATATATATATATATATATATATATAGAGAGAGAGAGAGATAGATATATATATATATATATATATATATATATATATATATATATATATATATATATATATAACGTATACGCTCGGTAAGCCAGCGAATGTAGAAAGAAACACGTGCCGCGTAAAACTGACACAGACATGCAAAACGTTTCCGGTAGAAAGGACATTGACGACTATACTCGTAGTAGATGTATTCGTAGTAGACGAATGAATGAAACACACAGCCATAGCTACATAAGAAAATATGTTAAATTTTGTGCCTAAACCTGCTTCTTTTTTTGATACAAACGAAATAAAAGTCACGTATCGCTACAAAAAAAAAAAAGTTAACAAGAAAAAAGAACTTTACACCCGAATAAAAGGCGTCAGCGATCGGTTGGCGATAGACGAATGTCAGAGCTAGTAAAAAAGGTAAAAATGTCCAAAAGCAAGGGACACTCACACGCATATGACTACATACGGGAGGTGGATGGAAAAGTTAGTGGATTTGTAAAAATGTCAACGCATTGTAATTTTAAGTGCAGCATGGCTCTCGTTGACTACCTTATGTCAATGAAGTACTGTAATATTTTGCGCAATCTGCATCATTAAGTTTGTGTTTGAAAGCCATTTAAGAGCAACCATGAAAAACAGGCATAAACAAAGCGCGCTGCTTCTACTACTGTTTAGTCTCTGATGTGTTATGATGGATGCATATTTCTTACGTGGTTTTAACGAAATCAATAACGTCAAAACATTCCTACGAAGTTGTTACCACGATTCCGTTTGTTATCAGTTTAAACACTCATCTGTTTTTTTGGTTTGTTTACTTCAATGTCTGTCAAACACAAACTTAATAATGCAGATTGCTCAAAATTTTACAGCAGTCTATTCACAACTGATAGTTAGCGAGAGTAATGTTTCATTTAAAGATACAACTTTTGATTTCACCCTCGTATATTCTTCACATATGAACAAAATGGCAACTCCCACAGGAAACAAGTATTTTGCTACGTGAGGTCATTTAGTAAATGTTTTAACAATTTAGATAAAGTTAACACATTTTTTTTCCACTAGTTTCTATTTGGCACGATTTCACTTGGAACGTAAGAAGAAATTTTATACCATAGCTAAAAAGAACTGCCACACACAAATAGCAAATGGGCATAAAATTAGTTGGGTCAGTTCGAGAGAATCGAATAGTTGTTGTACCCATACAAAGGGAAACACGTCGCCGGATGTGACCAGCAGCTTGCGTACATTTTGAAATACAATATATATGTGCAGGCCCATACATATATGTACGTCTCCCATACATTTGATACTTCATACCATGAACTTGGCCTTGGGCCGCACGTTTATTATGTTGATAAGAAAATACGCTTGTCATTTTGAACTAATTTAGCTTTCGCCTACTAACATTAATGTGTTCGAATTTGCATTGAGTTTGAGCGTTTTTTAAATTGGCAGCAGTTTGTTTGCGAATCTACTTACTTTTATGTTGTAAATATATTTTGTAGTTCATGGTTAAGTGGCCAGCAATTTTTCTGTTTATCAAAAGTGAAGAAATAGTCTGAATGAAGCAAATCAAAAACATTCATATTAACTGAAAGAACACAGTCCAGTTATAAAAAATACAACTGAGGCGCCGATTTAGGAAAAAGCCTTGTCGAGATGTAAACAGCGGCTTTCTCGAAAACAACTTTACTACTCCCTAATTTTTTAATTAAAAATCGATGAAGGAAGAAATTTTACCTTCGGAAATCATATTTTGAACCTTCCAAATTTTTTCAACTTCCACCAGTAGAGCGATTAGAGTAACAAATTTAAAAATCAGTAGGTCTAGTCAAAAAAAAAAAAATTATCAAACTTTTTCCTATTGTTATTTTTTTTTTATAATAAATACCCAAACTATTTAGTATATCTAAATGATAATAGACTTAGTTATACTAAAACACCTGCTAACGCACATCAAATACATGCTGGAAATGTTAAAAATTCTTTTGCATTAGGCTAAAGAAATGCGTAAAATTATTTACTAAACTGTTGATTTTCATGAATATTTCGAATTTTCACACATCGAATTAGGTAAATTCAGTAGGTACACCAATTATTTTCCAGTCCGGCACGCACTCAACTTAAATTACAAGTGAATGGATGAAATTGCAGAAAAACTTTATATGCACGATGTGATTCAGGATGCAAGTCCTTCGCACATACTCCGCTGCACGTTGGCCATAAAATCAAATTGAAAAATTCTTCAAATGCCAAAAGCTGAACCAAAAAATGGCGAAGGAAAAAATAAACAGCAAAATAAATTTCACTGCACTTGCATATGCTGAAAAAGGCAAAAGCAAACACTAACTTCTGGTGCAAGTGAAGTGAAGGATATATCGTAATATATACATTGGCATCAAGTGCACTACCACTGCTACTACTGTTAGTACCGGTAGTACTCGAAGCCAAAAGCCGAGTGAACTGCACTCAACTCGAAGTTAAACTTAAATGAGAATGCCTGACCGACTGGCTGCCTGCTTATATTGCTTACTTTTCGACAAATTTGCTGACCGAAAGAGAGCCCGGGTACCTGCAAGATTGCAGGCATGAGTATTCAATTGACTGCCTGACTGCCAGCTTCGATTTCCGGCGTCCTTTCCGTCGACGTTGCACTTAACCCAATTTTTGACTGCAAATGGCAATGACGATGGCGACGACGGCCATTTTGTGTACGACCGGAAAGCAGGTAGCTCACTGCCTCAGTCTATCTCGAAATAAGTAAAATGCTCAAAATATTTTTCCTTTTTTTCATACTACTTTAGTTCCATTGTTGTACTTACTTGTGCTGCTACTGCTGCCGCAGTTTGGGTGGCCGTTGTTAATAATTAAATGCAGTTTATGCCACGCTCAACTTGCTAACAACATTCTCGGCAAATTTCATTTGAAAGTATAATCAAAATGTTAACAGGCAACAAGAGTAGCAGGAAACAAGCAGCTCGAACCTTGTTGCCAGAGACACTCACAGTTCACAGATGAAAGTGCTCGTGCCGAAAATTACAAAAACAACAACAATGCATCAGCTTAGTTTAGTCTTAGTATGTGCGCTGGATATACACTGAACACTGAACTATATTAAAACAAAAATTTGCTTTTGTTTTTTTGCCATATTATAGTTATTTGTTAAAAACATGCATAGGGTAGCCAAAAGGGCAGTCAAATACGCTAAAGCAGAGCTCTTGAATGTTGCCATATTGTATAGACACAGACACGCCCCTTGCTGTCTTCGGTTGGCCCGGTCTGTGACCTTAAAGCTATAGGAAAGCTTTTGTCGTTCATTTGTAACGCTCACTTGCTTATTTCGCAAGCTGTCTAGAGAGTTTTCAAACAGTTTTTGAAACGTGCAACATGATTTGCATAATGAATGATATTACATTATATTATATTATATTAAATTATTTTATTTTTTTTTTATTTTGTGGCTATAATTTGCTTAAAATTATATACGCTTCGAATACACACAGTGGAAAAAAGGTATTATCGCTTGATGGGAAATATTATAAAGCAGTGAAAGAGTATTTTATTGTTATACCCTGCTTTTGATTTCACAGGGATAACGATATAATAAATTTTGTATGAATATATGTAACATGCAGAAGGAGGCTCGGTAGGCTCCATAAAATAGATGTATATATATTTGATCAGCAACGGAAAATTCTAGATCTGCAAAGAATAGAACTCAGGAACAGATCTCTAAGTGCCAGAGACTTCAAATTTACACATTTCATACGAAAAAGAAGTATATTAAATTTAAAAGATGTCACGCTCGCAGTACGACCATTTGAACCGTATATGCACACTTTGTAAGGCCGCATAGCCTAAACATTTTTACATTTAACGAATTTGTTTTTATTGGCGCTTATAAAAACTAAACAATAAAATCAATTTTTTCAATTTCTCAGTATTTTATCTCCTAAGTTCCGAACGATTATGTCGATTAGGCTTTGTAGTATAAGTAACTCAAAATTTTCATAAGGCTAAATGTCATTTGCGTAATACTTCACATAAAAAAAAAAAAAACAAAAATTAAACACACAATCAAAATTTTCCGTAAACGTATTTTTTTCCTTCAAATGTGCATATTTACATGTAAACGTGGAGGCACACATGCAGATCTTCTAAAAACTCACAATCGCGTCCGAACACTCGTCACCACTATTGCCACATTCTACGCGTGTTCAAAATGTATCTCCAACAGCCCAGCAATACACCTATGCATTTAACGCAACAGCAGCTTCAGGGATATCTCGAACAGATCGGCTGGGCACTGTCTGAGGAGGGTACGGCAGTTGTGCCGCAAAATAAAAATAAGAAAAATGTGAGGCAATCTGTGAAGCAACGTGTGCCCCTATGTGATATGCCCTGCATGAATATGGATTATATAAATACTGGCGCTGAAACATACTTTTCTGGAGCGCCAAAAATGCAAAATCATTTGAGTGCACCAGCTGTGCTACCAAACACTACTGCGTATGCTGATGATGGAAGTTATGCAATGAAAACCGGCTATGGCAGCACAACACAGAAGCTCTATACAGTTCCAGTTGTTTCCCCGAAGCCAGTTGAGAAAACTGCAGCCAAGAAGTCTAAAAAGCGTACAACAAAAAAAGGGTCGAAGAAGTCACCGAGCTCAAAGACGCACACGACACGCAACACTGGAGGATGCTGCGCCGGAGGTACAGCCAACTCAAAGTCTAAAAATAAGCTGCGTACGAAGAAGTCTCATCTCCTGGCAAAGAAAACGCTACAGAAGAGTACCGGTAGAGCTAAGGACCCCGCTAAGAAACCAAAGAAACTCACTTCGCTGGTTAAATCCAAAAAATCTGCGGCCAAGAGCAGCAGCAAGCGCAAGGCACCAAAGAAGCTGGTGGAGCAGAAGGAGGCGGTGATGATGCGAAGCAAAAGCGTGGAAGTTTGGTGCTCAAGCGCAAGTATCCACATTCGCCGGCAGGACTGCGTCGAACAACCAAAAGAGCAGCACAGGCTAAGAAAAAGCAGCTCGTAAAAAAACAAAAGGCAAAGTCGAAGTTGTCCACATCGACTGCATTGAAGAAACACAAAAAACGTGCCAAATCCCATCCAAAAACTACGAAGTAGAACACAACGAAGAGTTGCATTGCATAATTTGAAGTAAAAACTATCTTAAAATTGATGTAGTTTAGACATTTCATAATTTCATTTAATCTCACTACACTCAATATGAGATTCCCTTAAAAAAAAAAACAGTTTATACTTGACAAACTATTAAATGGAACAGAGTAGACTTTGTATGAAGTGTTTTATTATTTATATTTAAACTGTTTAAATTTAAATTGTTTCTTCCCACTAAACTTAGTAAGCAAGGAAGTGACCTCTATGCCCGCTATAAAGCTTAAAAAAAGTATTTTATTAGCAGACAATAAAGCGAGCTTTGCTCAATTACATTGAATATACACCAATGCGTACAATGTATGCTGCTATCCACTCATTCCCTTTCCCCACCATCGATCATGGCATGCACAATTCTCTGCGCGTCGTCTCTTACATTATGAGCAGCACACTGAATACGCATTAGCAAAGCAAGAAAAGAGACAGACAAAGAAAATTATGCAACTTCGCATGCATGTGTTGGTTGTTGTTGTTTGCTCCTTTCTCTGAAATTTATTTATTTCAATTGCTGTAAACTATGAACTTTCACTTAAAACTAAATAGCACTTATAGTTCGCAAATAGTTTTTACATATTCATTTAGTAATTTATTATTGATGTGTCGTTTAACAATGACTGTATACTATCGGAGAAAACATCATATTTCTGTACTTGGAGAGTGAAGCAGGGCGTCAGAAGAATTTATAGAGCGCGTATTCGAGACAAGATAACATCGCTTAGATTATTCAATGCATGAGTATCAACATCATAATGAGTTATGCGAATGTCAACTTAACAAATAACTTTGAAGACTAGGTACAAAACTTTAGATACTTTCTAATCCGAATGTCGCCATTTTCGCTGTATAAAGTAGACTTCGTACTCCGATTGTATTATGTAAAGGCAACTTTAAAAGTTTTGCTTAAAATTATTTTAACATATGCCGCTAGTCAGACTGCTCTACATGTGAAACAATAATTTGCCAATCGACATCAAACTGAGACCATAAACTTCAAAATTCAAATGTACCATAAACCTAACTTAGCATATACGAGTACATGCCACAAAAGTTTTACTCGGACTAATTGCATATAACATGCAAACAACATGCCGTATGTGTAATACAAAATGGTGGCGTCGTTTAGTAATGCAAGCAGCCATTACAATTTCCAGTGCAGCCATTGCTGCAAACAATAGCAATGGCGACGAGTGGCGAGGCGAGGCGAGGCGAGACGATTGTGGCAACAACTGGCAGCAAGTAATACCAACTAATCACTCATCAGACTAAAATGGACGCGAGTTTTCAGCGTTTAATACTCATAATTGCTGTCGTTACAATGCAAAGTCGCATAAGATTGTGAATGCGAAAGCGAAACTGAACTGAAATCCGTTATAATAGCACAACTTCCGACAAAAGAAACGGAAATGGTGAATGAGTGAGTGAGTGAAAAAGGACGACTAGGTGTAGAACGACTTTGAATTGGCCGTGGCATTGTTGGCATAGAATGTGTAGTGCAACAAATGCAACATGTTGCAGAGTACTTGAGTGGGCAAATTGAGTGTGGTTGGGCAGCAGCAGCAGCAGCTTACTTAAACTTGCCAGTTTTGTAAATAATTCATATATATCCTCTAACAAATGCAGCTTATACTGTTATGGTGTGCATTAGGCTGACTTAAAATATAATGGACGAGGAGATTGCCACAGTGAACAGGATGCACCGGATAGCACACGAAACTATCACTTGTGGGTATTAATTAAAATGAATAGCAACAACAGCAATGGAAAGCAAAACGAAATCTGAAAAATGGAATTCACTAAACAAGAAAAATTTTACTGACTTCGATATACTCTACATACAACGTAACAATCTTAAGACATAAACTTTTATTCTAAATTGATTCGATTTGGTTCTTTAAACGGAATTAATGTCGGTTTGAGTGCGGCTTATACGTTCGTTTCATATATTTCTTCATCTAACTAGAACCTAGTAGAGTTTGAGAATCTAATTTTAGTAGCTCAATCCAATTTAGTTTTTAAGATCTTTAGGTTCATTTAGAAGAAGGAGCGGGCTACCAGGCAGACGGAAATTGTTATGATTATACCGCTTTTAATGCTGATCAAGAATTTTTATATTTATATAAGATCTTATGATTCAGTTTTTTTTTTTTACTTGAGTTTTTCTACATTTTACGGAATTTTTCATGGGGTGGCAACCTGCAAGCGGTCAATTTTAAGTAATTTTGAAAATTTTCTTTATACCTAATTTCTATTTTTTGAGAACTCAAATGATTTCTTGCTCTGGATTTTAGTTTGTAACGTCCTTTTACCAACGTATGTTATGTATCCTTAATACGTATTATTTAAAAGTGAATATAAAATGTAATCAGAAGAACACAACAGAACCAGACTCAGCACGAATGCTGCAAAGGATTGCCTGCAAGTAAGTTGCAAGAAAGAAATTTGATGCCAACTTGGCATGCTTCATTATTATCACCGCCATCATCATCATCATTATATTACTTTTGCTCATTATTCACATCGTTGTTCTTGCCTTACATACATGTGGCTGTTGCACACATAGGAATATTAATATCCTTTGAACGTGCAAACCAATGCAGTACGTGCAGCTCAGAAAATTAAACAGCATGAGGATAATGTGGCTCACTGGACGCAATGTGTAAATCCACATGCAACATTGTCTTCTTCGTGTGTTGCACTATGCATGATTTTATTGCTTCTTGTACGAGGGCTACACTAAAAGATTCTAGAAACTATCTATTCAAAATGGACTGCTAATATTTTTGTAAAAAAATGTATGGGTGACTCACTTTTTGACGCATTCATTCATTTGTTTGTCCTTTTTTCTGTTCTTCTATGCACGAAATATGAAGACACAAACAAAATATTACCCGCAGGATTTCGTGATTAAACAAGAGTTACGCTTATAAATCGCATTCTGAACACTCATACACACGCTAACAAATATGCAGACAAATCCGAGCAAGGACTATACAAACTAGCATAGAAGCATTGATGTTGAAAAGAGAAAGAGTTGCATCCTTGTTGAAAGCTATACTGCTCGCAGCAATAAAACCAAACTCTAGCAAACCGCTAAGTCGTGCTTTGTAGTTCATTTTGTGGTTGCCTTAGCGAAACGCTCTAGAATAGTAATGGAAATGGCCAAGGTCTCTACCGCATTGGTAGATTTTAGCATTCGTTTGCGGCCACAGGATATGCATTGTTTGCAATGCATTTGCAGTCAATCTTTGTCTGCCTGTCTATTGAAAACTGAACAAAGTAAATTGTTGACTTTCGTATTTTGATTTTTAAAATGTGTGGTTTTCAATTTTATCATCGAAATAGTTTAGAGAAAAGGAATAAAATGTGGTATTGTGTAAGTTAAGTTTGTTTGCATATTTCGGTTATAAGATAAGGTTAGAAACTAAAGATCAATGTAACTCCTTTTACAGCTTCTACTACAGAATACCACTAACCATGGAAATGTGCCAGCTACTTATTAAATATATTCATGAAGAGAATCGCCTTTTAGTTACGTTGTTGTTACACACGTGCACAACTGCACTTAAAAGATACAAATACAACTTCATCTAAATGATTACAATGTGTGAGTACAGCATTAGTTAAACTTAATATATCTAAAGCAAATTATCGACTAATTTATGCATTTGCCGGACGAATATACACAGACACGAACACAATACAGCAGCTAATGAGCAATAGATGAATGTTCACTACACATACTACTACTGAGTCTCAGTAGATGTTTGTTAACCAAAAATAAAATTCGCATAATCACATGCTCCGGAACAGAGCCAGAACAATAAGGACAATAAGTATGAAAATGAGTATGACGAGAACGACAACGTCGATGTTTATGATGATGTAGTACAACTCTAAGCTCGAGAGTAGCTAACGGGCAGCAGAAGCCTCTACAAGCTCTGCAGATATATATATATATATATATATATATATATATATATATATATATATATATATACGCATATATATAGATGCGTTTGGTGAACACGAGCACGAACATGACACAACATGCTGCTGACCAATTTGCGTAACAGCAAAATAATTGAGTAGCCAACAAAGCTATATGTACAAGTACGAGTAGTAGTCACATAATGTAGCATTTGAGTTGAGATGCTGTTCTACGTAGTTTGTATGGCAATGGCAAAATGACACCACAAGTCCATGCGCAAAGCGACTTTAAGTGTTAAACAATGACGACGACGTCAACAACGATGGATCGGTTGGAGCATAAGTTAGGTAAGAGGGTAGTTTTAAAGTCGTTTAAAATCTTAGTGATGATGCATTTGGTATCAATTTACATAATTTTGTTTCTGAGATATCCGCATCCTTGCGTGGCTATCTATTTCTCCAAGCAACACTTTATGCGGCAATAATTTCGATTTGAAAGCAGTTAATTTCATTGACCATTTTTTTATACTTTTCCGAAATTTAATTTTTAAGATAACCCAAATTTCAGCTTAGTACTTACTTGCTCTATGACAGAAACATTTAAGACATATTTTACGAAAAAAGGAAATAAGAGTCTCTGGGACTCATAGCATCAGCTGTGCTTCTACTTCATCTAGCTAGAGACGAGGTCGACATTGTTTCTTATGCAAGAGCTCTGGATTCATGGGAACATGGTCTGAGGACTAAAATCTATATGTATCTATCGTATCCGATGCATATACACGTGTATACCGAATATCATCCATATGCATCAAATAATTCAATCCGAGCATTTGAGTAGATGTATTGGTTCAAACTTGTTCAAAACGTAATTCTCGTTTTTCAATTGCTTTAATTTGGCAGTTTTTCTCAATCGACATATATAAAACTCTAAATCACCCTGTTAATCTAAAATCAAAATCTGTCTGAAAATGAATTGCTTGAGTACTCTTAATGTGTGTATTATTTTGTAAGATTTGATTGAATTTCCCTCGCACCTCAAACTACTACAAAGAATGAGAAAGTATGATACGTTCAGTCAACTACAGCGCCTAAAAGGCTGCTACAAAATAGTATGCGCAGCAAATGGTTCAAATTAAGTACAAAGCAAAAATGGCAAATGAGGCGAAAGAGGGTGCGAGATAAAAAGAGCGAACGAATGCAAAAAGAAAGAGATAAAAAAATGGGCCACTACAAAATTTATGCGCGCAAATGAAGCTCATCACGTGGCTAGATGACAATGACGATGGGAACAACGATGAGTTTGAGGACAATCACATTCAATGCCCTTTCTTACTCACTTTTGACATGTTGATAACCTACTTTGCGCTCTTCGCTCTCTCGCTTGATGATGATAAGTGGTACTGGAACGTCAACAACGCATGATGCCAGAAGCGCGATAAGATAAATTAATTCAAGTACGCCAACGCTGAGCAGTCGATGGCGACGCCATTTCTCGTTTGAGTTCGTGTCGCACTACGTGCATCGCTTCCGGCCGCCAACCGTTAATGAGCGCCATTTTTCGACTGCACGCGCAGCAGTTACAACAGACGAAGGGGTAAAAATTTGGTCCAACACTACGACAAAGTGAATGCATAATGAGCAAAGCGTTTCAGAGTTATATATAGAGATACATAGATGCGTAATACTCGTAGAGACCAAAATGCGCAAAATTATGTTATCAGGATGACAAACATGCTACTCAACTGCCACACACACATACACACACACACACACACACACACACACACACACACACACACACACACACACACACACACACACACACACACACACACACACACACACACAGAGCAACCAACAGTAAATTGAATGAAAGCAGCCAAGCAGTCAAACCAGCTGCAAAATATTACTAGGTACAACTTACAACCCAGGCGCTTGGTCAATGACATATCGCTTTGGGTTGAAATTGGGTTAGGTTGCCTTACTCCCACATAGAATGACTCGGATTCTGTGCGCTCCAGACATGCACAGACACAGACATGCAAAAAATTGGTTGGAACATGCTGCTGCTGCAGGTGGTGATATTGGTGTTGGTACCGACGATGTTGGAGACTTGACGAGTTCAAAATCCTCTGCATACTGTTTGAATTAGAAAAAAAAAATAAAATGTTTAAAATGTGCAAAAAAATTCGTTTAAAAAATGCCAAAAATGTATACCATACATCAAGTTATTGAAGAAAATTAGCAGCGTTTGCTGCTAGGCGACCTATGTAAACCGAATATAAGCGGAGGCAATTAAAGAGTTGCAAGAGGAAGTAGTCGAATGTGTTTTAATCAATTTATGTTGCGAAAACAAACTGAACCCCAAGCAGAAACCCTAAGCAAATCAACTTATGTACAGCCTCGCCGTCATGCGTCCCAAACCCTAACAAACAACAACTAAACACGCATGTAAACAGCCATGGTTACACGCAAACAAGCCGGGTAACTCAACTGACCATAGGCGCGACGTTGCTGTCGACATTGCTGTCTGGAGTCTGGGAAGATACAAACTTGTACACGCGTAGGCGTAACTCATTGACGCAGCGCATTTGTATCCTTTAGTGCTGCTCTTAGCGTGTCCTGCAAAGAGTAGCAGACACAGTCCACTTAGGACAGCGATTTGAAGAGTCTTGAGCATATACATATTTATCGTATCGTGTATACATATATATATTGTGTAATTGTATGCGCAATTCCATATTACATTGAACAAACTCTGACTTAAACAACGTCATTTGATTTGAATTTGTATTGTAAAATATATTAATAATTTAAATGTTTTGTTTGGTAATTCGGAACGCCTAGCAGTACGAACTGAATGATCTGCTAAGGATTGCTTACTACACTATAGCTACATTCTGATTTTTCACAGTGCCTTTTATTTCAGTTCAAAAATAATCCAAATGCACCCAGAAGCAGATGAAGAGTTAGTAAAATGACTTATAATTACCACTTCTTTGCTATCTGATAATATGATATATGCTGAAGTCGAAAATTTGGTCTTCGTGTAACTTTGATATGGAATCACCCACAGGCGTATGCTTTGCTGTTAGCATATATGCTAAACAGAATCATACTGTATTCTACGACCATACATACGACTTATAGCAACTCCAAGTTTTAACAAACATAGCCATCTTATCATCATATTCATGCACATAGTCAGATGATAAAACTCAGACAGATACAACTGCTAAATGTATGCTTGCCCTACTCATATATGATACTTCTTTTCATTTTCTCTACGTCTAACTAAGCATAGCATCATAATCATCACGCATGCGATACATTTGCATCTGGTAACCAATCGCTTTCATCGTATACGGTTCAGTAGCTCGACTAATTTTTCCTTGTATTTATCTGAGTCGAAGTCTATGAAGCAGTAATTGCCCCTTCCAACAGCCTGTCTGCCTATCTATCTATCTATCTGCATGCAGACGAATTTCTAATTTCTGATCAAATGTTAAATGAATAATTAAGACTTGAGGGAAAAAGCAGCGGTGTTGAGATACAGATACATGAAACAAGATACTGCCAGCATGTAAGTTTTTCCTTATGCATTTTCAGATTTTGACATGTGATTTGCTCTGTCCGGTAGAAAGAGCATCATTTATGTATGCGTATGCATCTGCTTATGTATATAAGCCTTATGCACGATACTTCTTTAAGCGGTTTACTTGCTTAGGATTTGAGTTGTCAGTGCTTTTGTGTTCATGTGAAACCTCTTTGATATGGATTCACTTTCAACGCAATGCGTAATCAAATGCTGCATATTTGCAAATTTAACGAATCATGTTATGTTTTACAGAGTGTAAGAACCCTGTCAGAGTGTAACACATTTTGTGCTGAAAGTCAAGTAGAGACATAGAAGAACATAGCTAGCACTACACATTTTGTTGATCTGTTCATGAATACATAAATTTGTTTTCGGTGAGTTTGGATCTTATGCAATTACAACATGAATATAATGGTTTTTACATCATGTAGTTCGTTGATTAGTTACTTTACTCTAATAAGTCCTACTGTACCATAAAGATTTAAGACTGGGTTATCAAAATCATTTGAATATTTTGAGCGTAAAATGCTTATACAATTGACACTAATCCAACGAATCAAACACGCATACGCAATACACATGTATATGAAATACAAACCCACACACACATATATTACACATGAGATTAGTTACGCGTTGATAAGATTTGCTGTCGTAAAAGAGATAGAAGATTACGTACTATACTACGTACGAGATTCGTTATTATTTTGGTGACTATCTCTCTGTTTGTAGCATATAAAATATGCATTCCTTTGGGGAAAAAAAGGAATGCATATTCGGGATCTTCTTATAGTGGGACAGTTGCACATTAATATACTATACAATACTAAACCACTGTGTGCCCTTTAGACAAAAATCAATTTTTAATTCATTCATTCATTCAGCTCCTTTAAAACTCACCACAATCATTCATTTTATAGCGTTGAATATTGGCTCGCCGTTCCACAGCATGTATAGTCAACCCTTCTTGCGCCTAATTTTCCTCTCGCCATTTTTGCAGGATGAAAATATTGGGCAACAGCAAGTGGATCCTTATCCATTACCATTATTATCCATATATTAGCACGTATGAGTAATACTAAAACATATTTTGAAAATTAGGCATACGCCTTGTATAACAAATTAAAGATTACTTCATTTTAGGTTTTCTAAAATATGTTTAATTCGTTGAAAAAAAAAACAATGTTCAACAAGTTTATAAAGTTCAACGACATACGCTGCTCAAATCGCAACACTCACTCACATCATTTCTGATCCATCTCATCTCACTTTTACATTATATCTTATTCCAACTTCCTCTCTTTTCCAGATAGGATAGAGAAATCTAATAAAATGCGTAACAATTTCACTAGAAAATTGACACATTGGTGTCAATATGTCAATAACTGACGTTAAGGTTATGATGTGTATGCGCAATGTGTCATGTCAGCACAAACAAGACTACGACGATGGCAAGGTCTACAATGAAGTAAGCAGGACACATCGATGTGCACGCATCAAAATCAACATCCTACTCATTTTCATCATCATCGTCGGCAACGGCAACATCATCTCCTTATGCGTTGACAGTCGACTTCCGAGTGCGTTCAGCCTTTGCCTCTGTAAAGTCAGATATGCAATGTGAGGAGGGCATGGTTTGTGGCAAGGATTATAATGCAAATATGCCGTAAACTGAAAATGTCAGCAAAAGATCGTCAACAACGACAGTAAACAGCAAATATGAAACGAGAGCTGTGTGCACTGTCTCCCTTTTCATCTGCTATATGTACAAGAACCTTTGCTGCTGCCATTAAGATTCCGATAAATCGGTTAAGTTGCATACAATGTCCTGCAGATATCAATGCTATAAATTCAGTCAAGCTGCATTAAGCTGTAAAAAATATGCAATCAATTTCATAGAACTGACTAAGGCGCAGCTTAGAAGAAGAAAAAAAACAAACAATATACTCTGCTTGCCTGGAAGTCGTTAGCTATATGAAATATATTTTGCATACACGGTTTATAAATCGGGCTAAATATGGTGGCGACGCCATCAACTACAACAAACTATTGCAGATTAGTTGCAATTCTCAATGGGATACTAGAAACTAGTAGATTCGGATTGGTCCCAAAACACTGCAAGCATAATGAGAAAGTTTTTAGTGTTCCGGGATTCTCATTTTAAATTTCTTATTTACAATTCTCTTCTATTGGGTTCCATTTAGAGGCCATCTTCGCAATGTTATCGTCATCTCTGCGAAGAGTGTGGCCTACCCAATTCCATTTGCGGCTTTTTATCTGGTTATTGATAGGCTCGAAGTTTGTTGCCTGCTGCAGACCAGGGTTGTAGATAGTTGTTGGCCAGAAGATTCGAGATATTTGTTGATGAAATATTGCAATTTTGTGCAAATTCTAAGTCTCTGAGCTGGTGTTAAAAATAGTTATGAAACATAATTATAAAAGATCAAGGGTAACTAATAGTTAGAAGAACTCCTTCTTAAAGATAATCGTCTAGAGCATTAATTGCTCAAAGCGAGTTTGCTCGACGGTGTCAACAACCAGTTCAGATGTCGCAGTTTATTTACACAAATAGTCACTGTTATGGTGGGTTCTATTTGAAATCAAGTGTTTCTTATCGCAAAATCTATGAAAATAACAACCACTATATTTCCTACTTACTAATTTTGAACGTATGTTTAATTAATTACTAAAATATGTTTACTTAATCAAATTAAATAGCATAGAGAATAAATAAATTTTGTATTCAACGTTAACAACGCATTTCTAATATAACTAGAAGCAAACAAATCTAAAAGGATGCCATTAAAAGGACATTTTTGGTCAGTCAGTGCGCTTGGAATATTTATTATTTAAATAAGCAGAAAATTGTTTAATGAAACGTGATACATTTCATAAATTAAATGTTGTAGTAAGAGCATTTGTGGTAGACCTACATTAAAAGTATGGCAAATATGTAAATGGAATGAGGTTCGAAATATATTTTATAGGGCATCTGTAGTCAATCATCAACGTCTATTAATAGGCATAATTAATTGAAAATATTTGGCGTTAATTGAGCAAAGCAAAAAGCATCAAAGCCAAATTTAATAAAGTCAAAATGTATCTGAGATATAAAAATGGCAAAAAGGAAGAACGCAAATTTTGGTAGAGCTTAGTAAATGACATTATTATTATTATTATTTGCGATAAATCTCTGCCTGAGGCTAAATATTTTCATGACACGTTCAGATATATACTGAAAACTGAAATTTGTACGCAGAGTTTATTGTATGAGGCAGGGTGGGATGTGAGTGTTTATATGGTATTGACAAAGTTCGCCCAGACGCTCATTTCCGTTTGAAAAGTGTTGATGAGCCACAATGAAAATGAATTATTTTATGGCAGTTTCGTCCTTGTACGAGTAAATGCGTTGAGTTGCCTTAATGAACAACAAATTTGTGTTAGCATAAAATGTACATACATAACAAATATATACTTTCATATGTGCGAATGTTAGCTCAAACCTGTGAAAAATTTATTGCTTACATGCTGACATTTCGAAATTTCATTTTAACAAACAAAATTAGAATGAGTAATGTGATTTTGGATTAGGAGTGTTGTAGCTTTCATTTGACCATTGTTTTTTTTTTTTTGTTTTTAAATTATTATTTACTTATTAATGAGATATTTGATTGTGGTTTCTCGAATGTTTAGCAAAACATTGGAAATTTAACAGATAAATTAAACAGTGCAAAATATTCCGTACTGCATCTGCAAACATATTGTATATAAATTTTATAATTAGATAACTTCAACTCTATGCTTCTCCTATTTGAACAACAGCTATAAAATTGAAGATTATTGAACGGGTTACCATTTATTCAACTGGATTCAAAAATCCAGCGCAGAAATCCTTATAATACGAATAAAGCTCTTCAAATAAGTTTGAAAATTTAATTTTAAGAACAAACCTGTACTAAAGTCAAGTCCAAAAGTCTTAGAAAAAATGTAATCTTTTTTGACTTGAAGTAAGTAGCAATACTAAATTTACTCCCTCAGCTGCTCTCAACTAATTCGACTGTACAGCTGAGAGAAAAGTAATTACTTGTGATTTTCTACGAAGAAGAAAAAGCTTAAGCATCAAACCAATATCGAAAATTTCGTAGTTCAATGTTAATTTTGAAATTATTTGAAGGGATATAAATGCATAAATTATTATCTGAGAAACTGTCACTCAGACTGATTTAGAGATGAAAGGAATTTGTTAATTCGAAACATATTCTTTTCCTAAACACATAATAAGTTAATATCCTTTATTAATTATTGCTGAATGGTATTTTTACTCAGCTAATGATTTTTCTTTTCAATTTATAATTTTCCTAATTTGACTGCATTTTCAATATGGAACATATTTAATCAAACTTTTCCAGCAATTTGGAAATCGAAGATACAAAACTGCACTCTGTCGAACTATTTCTCTTTTGCTCCGTCTTAAAGTGCCTTATTAAAACTTTAGCGTGTCCTTATATTTTTTTTTCTTTTTTCTCAAGCTTTACAACTTAGAAATTATGACTTATAGGGTTAATAACGACTTCGACGACTTCGAGTTCGATGCTGTCGAGTTCGTTGTGAGTTAATGCCGGTAATTGAAGTCACACAGAACGTAAAACTTTCGCGAGCTAATTTCGTTTGGCAACATCGGCTGTGGCTGTTTGAAAACTTACTTTGGCCAACAACGATGACAAGGACGAACACAACAACAACAGCTCGGTATATTGACTTATTGCATTTGCAATTTGCAATAGTGACAAAGTTTTCCAAGTGCACTGGCGCAACAGAATCCTGCCAATACGTATTAGAAGCAGCTCACGTTATACTTCGGGATAGCTCTATACATCATCATTGAAAAAGATGATGTTGCTTTTGCCAGAGCTGTGCTGCAGTGGCATTAAAGTGCATTCTAAAATAGTGCAATAAATATTTGCGCAGCTATGTTGCTCACTATCTTTGAAGATAGACTAAGAGCAAAGCGAAATGGGGGCGTGTTACTGTGGTACATCGCAATTGCAGCTAAACTTTATGCCATTAACCTTATTCTACAGTGAGTCGAGTGAGTGAGTGAGTCGTTGTAGTATGCAAACGAAAAGTGCCTTTCAACATTTCATGATAAGTGTTTCAGTTTAACGACAACATCAGCGCGCATCAGCATTGACATCATCATCAGTGGAAGCAACAGTAGCGGTATTGAAAGCAACTTCAGCGATGTCCTTGTTGACAGCACTCCTTTATGTACCAATGTCCTTGTACTCAGCTGACTAACTTTTGCACGCTAACTTCGCAGAAAAACTTGCAACTGTAGTTTGTAATTTCAAAGCCATCAGTTTGAGGCAAGTTAAAATCAACAGCTTGTTGTCAATTTACATCGCCCTCCAACGCTTTTCATTCCATTCGAGGTTGCGTCAATAAGTTCATAAAAACACAAATGTAAATCATACTATCATAGTATCATCATCATAATAGATGTGCACCGATACAATGTCTCCATGAAAAATTTTAGGAAATTAATTAAAAGCACTTTCTGAAGATGTGCTGAAACTTAAATAAACAAAGCAAGTTACAGCTAACTCCCAATATTGTTTTATAATTAGGGTGTTCACAAGGTGTTCTTGCAATAGTACAAAAGTGCAAAAACGGCGTTGAGAGCACACTTGTACAAAATGAACTAATGCAATTCTGCACAGTCAGCTGTTTCGAACTATTTACTTACTTTTGCAACTTTGTGAATTATCAGCTGTCATTCTTATCACAAACTAAATTTTCGTGATGTTTGTCAGCACTGTTTTTGCACCAATGCAAAGAAATTATTTGGTCAATGCTCTGGGTCAAGCAAAACAGTGCAAAATGTATTAGTGGAAATTGTTATTGGCTGTGCAACACTTTGCTTGCACTTTTGTTCTGTTACAAGACCTTGTGAATACCTGAAATATGTATAGAATAGAATATTTCTAAATAATACTGTGAGAGAACATTGCTTTCAAGGTGGTAACGTACGAGCTCTAAACCAATAAAATGAAAATGATCGTCAACCTCTTATGCCGTGCATTTTCTGGTATACTATTGTATATTTAGAAGCTCTTTAAAGTGAAACAACTTCTTGAATGTATCGAAAATTTGCAAAGACGCTTGAAGCGCTAGTTTTTTAATTTTTATTTCCTTCGACTTATTAATCCACCCTCGTTGAAACTACACAGAAAGTTATCATTAAAACTTGTGTGCAAACATCAGCAAAATGCATTAAACTTGGTAAATATCGTAAAAATTAATGACAACATAATATGACAAACTAACAAACGCAAATGCGTGTTTGTAACTTTTTGCCGGCGTTTAACATGAAGATGCGGAGCGTTTTGAGCCTCGCACAGAGTTGCATTGGGTTTGATTTGGTAGTTGTATGGAATTTTGACAGCATAACTTTTTACGGGTGTTCTCCAACCGCAGTGCAACTTATATGCTAGTTAAACAAAATTTTATATGCATTCGTTTCATTTCTCTATATGGTGTGTGTCTTTTTTTTCATCCCTTTCTAAGGACACACCATCTCCTGGGGTGCTACTCGGCGCTCAAACCAAGTGCCACTTACTCAACTGAGTTGAGCTGAGTACTTTGCTTGTTGTTCCCCATTCGACTTTGATGCGCCTTTGGCACATGTTTGACTTGACATTTTAACAGTATCCTTGTTGATATGTCAAGTTTTGCGATTCGCACTCGAGGTTCCTTCTTGATCATATTACTCTGCAGGAGTTGTTTGCTATAGAGTTTCTTCTTAAGTTTGTTTTGTACATATAAGGGCAACGTAACAAATATTGTTGCTGCTGCTTTAGTTATGCCTTTTTAATGAGTGTTTCGACAGAGTTTTAAATGTTGTGCGCAACAAATTCTTCTACAAGTAGCTATGAAAATATCTGTGATTGCTTGCGATTTGGAGGAAATTGAATGAAGGTAATGCGCTTGCCTGCAGCGATTTGTAAATTAAGTCATTATGTGTTGAGTGCTAGTTTTAAATGCAGTTTTATATGTTTATAACATTCAAATAATTTTTTTACGTTACTTTACTTACGTATACCTAATTAAATTATTTAGTAACACTTTATGATGAAAACGAGCTTTTTTTAACGGAGCTAGACAATTTTTGTTAGACTAATAAACAGACTGGCGGACAGACAGGCAAAATTAAAATACATAGACTTTATAGACGCTTATAGTAGTGCTGTATTAATGCTCAGTAAATACTTAAACCAGCCCGAACACAATTGACAGTTGTCAATTGAAGTCTTTGCATGATGATTTTGCCAAACAATTCTGTATGTAAATATGCAATCGGCTTTTTGATAAACAATATACCTTTTGGGTGTTGCCACATTAATAAATTTACAAAAAAAACACCCTTTATATTTTATTAATGGGTAAAACACTCGAGATTTTTTAGAATATTCATACTTAGATCATTTTAACATACTGACGCTATTTCTGTTGTTTTAAGTGAATTAAAAAATATATCTTCGTCAGAAAATTTAAATAATTCGAAAACATTTTCGTGGAAAAATTTATCACTAATTTGAACAACAATCCATCGAAGTGATCGTCATTCGATCTAAGATGAATTTCGAAGAGGTTCTCAAAAGTCAGTTATTACACCAACTTAAGTTATATTCATAAAAATAAATATATTTATTAGTTTCAAGCATAGTCATTATAACTTTCATCTTAACTCATCACTCATTTCTAACGATGTCAAATTGTGAACCTATAATTCAATATAAGACGCTCAATTCTACTTCACTAAATTTTCTATAATTAGACTTCAAGCAACAACATGCTGCATGAGCACAATCCAAAGGTATTCAACTCTACTCAGTCGATTTGATCTACCAACTTAAAAATGGAGCAATACAATGAAAACATGCGTCACGATTGTCACATTTTAATTGCTTCATATGTAGCCTTAATATAAATCAAAGCCAATTGATGCAAGTAGCTTGATTTTCTTATTTTCTGCTTTTTACAATAGATGCAAACACATCACGCAATAGTTTGAGTGACATTGGCCGACAGAAAAACAAAGAAAATGTGTTGTATTTAGGTAGCAAATACAACAGCAGCAGCAGCAGCAGCAGCAGCTATCATGCACTGACATAATGTGATAAATGATGATTTTATAATCGTTTCAGTGACACCACAGCACAGCATACGACTAGTAATAGGCCTAACTTTACAGCTAAAGCTATACTCATACGTATGTATATGAATACTGAGGTATATAAAGAGGACACGCGTTGTGCTCGACGCCTTTGCGTGTTTGTTTGTTCCCATCACATGTTCGACCCTGCTAAGCCCAAGTGACAACAGTCATGGGCTCGGCCCAGCCCGGCTATGATATCACAAGCAAGAAGTTTAGCGCCTACCATGGAAGCTGAAGCCAATGCTGTATCTGAATCTGAGTCTGGGTTTGGATGCTCTGCTGTTTGTTTTAGTCCTTCGCTGCGTTGTACTCTATGTGTGTGATGACTTGTTTTCTGCTTCATTTTCACTTGGTGTATCCTTTTTAGTTTCGATGGCTATGGAATTCATGGTGTTTGTATTTGAAGGGCACAATCGGAGGTGCAAGGACTTCGTTTGTTGTCGCTTTATGTAGTTATTTTCGAATTTCTTTCGTTCGTTTATTTGAAGCCCCCCTACCCCCGGAAACATGAATATGATAAATTACTGTATGTCTACTTTTTGATGCAATATGATGTCGTTGATGTCTGCCTCAAATGCTGCTGTTGCTGCTGTTGATCCGACTGCCTGTCGCTCTTCTTACTGAAGATGTTTGCTTGTTTTACTCATTTCAGATTTTGATTAATTGAATTTCGTTTACGAGACAGACGTCGTCATCGTCATCGTCATTCTCATTGTTCTCGACTTTGGAGTACAGATAGAGATTTTGTTTCGCTTTTGCAACGGTTTGCTGTGACGTTGAGTTTTGAAATTGAAATATTATTATTGAAATATAAATTTATGAAATTTATACTTGACTCATGCCATTCAGGATTGCAGTGGAATTTAAATTAAGCTCTTTAAAGCTATTGTAATTATATTATACGATATAGAGTTATTAATATTAAAAATGAATAATATTTTACACTTTGTAATCATAATCGGGATTTATAAGTATAATAAAAAGACTTGAATGAAAATGTTTTAAAGTAACTCTTAACAATTTTTTTTGTAAACACTTTACACAAAGTGTGGAAAGCGTAGTAACAGATTTTTTGAAAGTTTATAGTATATTAAAGAAGGCACCGAAATATAAATATGTACGAAATTACAAATTACAAATTATTTTGCGTATCGATACTTTTCTGCATTACTTTTGTGATTCCCTATATATGTTTTTCGGTTTTCTAATTATTTATTCTTGAGAGATTTTAGAACTATTTCACAAAGAAAAGCAAGAACGAGAAAAAAGTGAGAACAAGCGTGTGCTACTTCACGCTAGCAGGCAGGTTGACTGTTTTTTTTATACAATATTTAGCTGATATATTTAACTTTATGGCAGTTAAATTAGTGATACGGTTAAACTGTAGCGGAAAGTATTCGCAGCCATTCTCCATGAAACGCTAATTTTATTCAATTTAACTTTCCAAATCAAAACTTTATTTTGTAGAACTTTTAAAAGAGGTCATGTGCATCGTAATCCAATTGGTAATCCATTTGTGAAAAACACACACCTCAAACTAGAACGTAGAAGAACCTTGAACTCTTTGCATGCAACAATTTAATTTTTCTCAGAAACTTTTAGTACAAAGCCTCTTGAAACTTGCTGTCATTGCTTTAGCCTGAAGTTAAATGAAAGGACACAGCAACGTATATAGGTTGGTAATGGTTTATATGAGCTTTACTAACTATACCCGTATATATGTACTCGTACATAATATCCTTAGGGTAACTGTCAGTAAAAGTAATTTTCTAACATTTTTTCCGAACTTCCACTTTTTTGTCGCTTACTGCTCGGAAGCTGCTAGGCGCATTAAACATTTTTACGAAATAGCATTTTCGCACCTCTTTTGATGAGTGTTCAAGTATGAAAATTGTCTCCCACAAGAAAAGAAGTTTCATTTTATGCGGATGAGGAAACTGTGCAGAACAAAAAAAAAACAAAACAAAGAAACAAAAATTTACGAAAATAAAGAGCAAAATTTCGCTCAAATGCGAAAGAGAATGAAAGGAAAAGAGTATATTTCAGGCAGAAGGTAAAAAAACTAACTACGGTCAAACCGCAGCCTTAACACGCTTCATGCATCAACATTTTTTAAGATTGAGAAATAAAATGGAAGTACTCCATAAAAAAACTTCAAAAAAGAGGTGGGTGTGAAAGGATAGTGCAAAAGCAAAAATTGTAGCAATTCAGCTCAAATTCTCGAAAATTTAGGTAGTACTACGCATAGAACATAACAGACAGACAGACAGACAGATAGATAGACATGGTTTAAACAATTTGGCGCGTCAAACTGATCATGTATTTAGATACAAACGTATGCTTCAAGACATAACAAACTAGCCGACAAATTTAGAATAACTTTTCACACTATATGTGAAGTATATAAAATGAAGGTGAGCAACCAAAAAGAAAAAAAAAATGTTCTTTTGTCTGACGCGAGCTAAAATAAGAGATGAGTGAAGTAAATAGAAAGAATGGGTAAGGACAAACGAGTGTCCGGAAGTGTGTGTGTAACGCTGACAGGAAACGCTACACAAGCACACATAGACACACACACACAAATGAATGCCAACCAAGGCAAACATGTAGAAAAACTGAAACTCACGCGCCTGGGAGAACTTGCTAAAACAACGATGAAATTATTTTAACTGCAATTTTAGCTGAATTTTCTAGCAGCAGCCGCTGCCCGACTGTTCGGCTGAATGTTAGGCACAGGACTACATAGGAAGCACATAGGGATGTAAGTAAGAAGATACAAAGTCAGCATTCCATGTAGCATAGTCCTAGTCAGTCGTTGTCGTAGTCACCGTCGTGCTCCGCATGTCAGTTGGGCCCAAAAGCAATTTGTCAACCAGTTGTGATTGACAGTTGAAACTTTCGAAGCGTGCATTAAGCCATTGTATGAGCATGCTCTAGCTATACTTCACTTCACTCCACTCCACTCTAGTCTACTCCACTAACCGGAAATGCGCAGCATAAACAAAATGGCGGCAACATTGCATACACACACATACATTTATACAAAAACAGAAAGAGCAAGAGAGAAAGAGAGAGTCAGAGTGATAGAAAGAAAAGCCAATCGCTTTTCAGCTCAGTTCAGTAATTCTGTAATTTCTAACGCTCAAGGGCAACGCATGTCAAAAACTGTCGAAATCAGATGAAGTTCGAACAAAATGTCAAATACAGGTCCTGTATGAGCAGGGCGGCAAATTCGTTATCCAACGTCCATGGCCGGCAGCATGTAATCCAATTCGTTGCATAAATCAAACTATCCAACAAAGCGTTCAAATTAATATTCAATAATGTGTTCAGTTAATTTTCACTCAAATTTTGTACGCTTGTCGTATTGTTTTGTATCGAATATCGAATACGAATCGAAATGGCAGCATAAACTTATTAGTACTTACATAACACACCTAGCATTGTATCTTTACATATATATGTATCTGTATCTCTATATGTAGGGGTATGTGTATGTCTGAGTAATAGGACTTACTTGCTGTGAAAGTTACTGTTTCCCTTTATTATGTAAATTGATATTATTGCCTCAAGTGGTACTGACGCTACTTGATTTAAGCAATTATTTTACGCCCATCGAATTGCTTAGATAAATTTAATTATCTATCTAGTGTAGCTGAAGTTCAGCAATACATATTGCTTGCATGTAAATACTTCATATCAAATAGTTAGTGGATAAATCATATGTGTATCTCAGTACTATATACTATATGAATTTATGAAGTATAGTGTCGTACTACAGCACACATTGTAAATGTACATATTTGTTGATATAATTGGTGTTGTATATAGTTGTATCACGTATCTACTCGTAGATTATTATTTGGCTTCACTTCATTTGCTATTTTTTTTTACTACTCATCATTGAGAAATCGTGCTTAAATTGGCTTTCTATTAGATTACATGATTAATTGTATCTTTTAATGGATTGCTAGCAAATTCTATGTTTGCAACAGCATAACTTCGCAGTACTAGTTGTGAATTTACAATTAATTGAAAAGCCTTTAGATGGACTAAAATGCAGTGCAAAGCGATTTTACAAATAAAAAATATTTAAAAAAAAATTCAATGTCGATTGATTTACTCGACTGTCCGTCCGTTCGTCCGTCTGGATGTATGCTTCTTTTTAATTAAATAATTAATTTCTTTTTTTTTTATTTGTTATTTAAAATCTAAGTTTTACTGCCATTGAAAGAAGACATGAAAGGCTGACAGACGGGCGGAAAGTCTTTGTTTCAAAAATTAGACAGGAAATATGTAGCAACTATCAAACAGACGGAAAGACAGTGTATTTAGTGTAATAAAAAAGTTTTTATTATTGTACAATAAACCAAAGGTGTGATCTGAGTTTGTGAGGCTACTCCTACAAACATCCTTTCCCCCATTCTGGGTGTTACAAACTTCCTGTCAAATTTAGTATACTTTTCACAGTACGTATGTATAAAACTATAATAATCAAATAGAAATTACGCTTTCCCTAAAAAGTTAAAGCAAAATAAATTTATGAACAAAGAGCATTTTTATATAAATTCCAATACATACGAGTAATACTTCATTTTATATTTTAAAACTTAATAACCAATTAAATTATAAATATATTCAAACAAATATGCAATTCAAAATATTTTATGGAGTTTTGAGTTTCCACACAGTTTTATTAGTTAAATAATAATGAAATATGTAATAGTTATTTGTTAAATCAACCTTAAATAGTCAATGTGTTTGCACATAAAATACTATAGATACTTTATAAATATAAACAATATTCTATATTCAGTTTAAAGAATTTCAATGCTGCTGAATCAATTTAACCTAATAACGATAAAATGAATATGTTCTACTATTTGAAAGCCTACAAAACGCTGGGTTAATAATGACTATTTCAAATGACCACGAGGCAGGCTGACAACTAACAAGTAGAAACGCAACCAGTGAACCATCCTAGCCTAATAAGCACATAATCATCATAGCCGCAATGCAGCGTGACAAACAATGTGGTCTTTAACTGCATTAATACAATTACAGATACACACAACTACAGCTACATATACAATTCAACAATGTGTATATAGATACGTTTCCAGGCAATACATGTCGACAGTATTGTGTGAACCAGGTATATATACTAGTAGTCAATCGAAGGTGTTGGATACGCAAAATGTTTAACGCTTGCACGACTTAGCAAGTGGCAAGGACTCCGATGTCTCCGACGACGACGACGATTAAACCTACTGCCTATGCCACAAAATCGCTTTGTAATAAGCTTACAAACTTAACACATTTTGTATAGTTACAGAACAGTTGTAGGGGAGTGAGACTGTCTAGATAATAAGCACATAGTTCATATGGAGAAACCGAACAATACCAAAGACAATAGCAATTTAGCCTAAAATGTGTGCGAGTCATTTTTCGTATACCTACCTACTCGTACGTACATACAGAGTGGCGTACTTTGTAATGAAGGTGTGCAACAGGGTGAGGTGTTCATATGTTTATGGTGAAACTTCTGTATTCTAATTGTTACAAGCATGTTGCTTGGCACATTATGCTGTGTGCAATTATGCGTATATGTGGGTGATTAAACTAAATTAAAGCAGTAGCAACACCAGGCACCGACCAGTGTCAGCGGTCAATTTTGTGTTCAAGCAGAGGCAGTCTTTGTACCGAATTTCGATGCTAATTAGAATGACATTTCGATTGTGTTGGCGTAATTAGTTTGCAGACGAATGTGTTTTACGAGTATGCAATATCAGTTGAACATTTTTGTCATATAAAATGTTTAGAGATAGCTACTACTTAGTTTACAATTTCAAGAGTAGAACCAAAATTAGTGCAATATAGATACTTTATGTGGTGCACTAGAAGGAATTGTATTGTATTGCATTAGTAAATGGTCTATAATTTGCACAATATCGAAGATATGATCTTTTAACTGAGAAACTTCGTTCTCTGAAGTTTTGCGTGCACTCTGCGTTTGTGTTCATTGTGCTTAAATTGATCATCTAATAAGATGTTTAGTATAATAGCATCGTTAGCTATTGAACTATAAACTGTCAATACGCAGTGTTGCAAAATATATTAAATTAATAATACATCACAGCAGAAGTATTTCAGAAAAAAAAACGGAAAAAATACAATACTTTCAAGTTTAAAATTTGAAATCAAAAACTAGCGACTAGCTTAAAAGACAATGTATTCCATACTTTGTTTCCTCTTTGCAGCTTAGAGTAGCAAAAAATTTTCCAAAAACGAAAAAAAAAATAAAAACAAAACAAAAAAAACAAAGAAAAAGCACAAAAATCAACAAATTCAATACGAATTCCGCTTGCTAATTCGCTTGGAATACAAATGGACAAAAAATGTAGCGTTTGTAATGAAAAAAAGGACACGCAAAGCCCAGACTATAGCAAATACGCTGAAGGTATTAATGGCTGTCAGATTGCATTGGAGCACAGTGAAACATAGCATAAAGCCCAAAAAATATTATTTGTTGTAAAAACAATCAATGCGGTGTGTCACAGTAATAGCCAAACCAATTTTGGTCTGGTCACAAAAATCGTGTCGATTTCATTCGAAGCAGTGTTTAATGAGCAGAAGTGTTTAGTGCTATGTGTTTGATGTGTGATGTGATTCTCGAATTTCATAATGTCGCAGATAAGGTATATTCCATTACATACAAAGCATACAGCAATTCACATTTGTGGTTATGTTTCGGAATATCATGACTGCGTATTGCGTTCCAAATTGCATCACGACGAAAGGTGTCAAACGCTCGCTTAAAATCCACAAATAAGAGGAATAAAGGCAAGCGTCAATCAAATAACTGAGAATGTATGGACTGTCTATGGGCTGTGGTAGCCTTTTTTTTTTTTTTTTTTTTAAATGGAAACTATTATGCCTTTGTTCATTCATTTAGAATAATTCATGTCGATGACTCATGGTTGGTATCAGCGCACCATATAAGCCATCGGTGCTTATATGGTGCGCTGCAGTTTGAGCAGTTGTAGTGACATGTTGATTGTCCGCCTAATTTTATTTGCCGATTAGGATTGCGACGCCTTAGTGATATAACTGGATGCGATTCCGCAGTATTGGTGCTATTATTTTCGAAGCAAAACTCTTGTCAGGCTTTGCCTTGATAGGAGAAATTGCTATTTTCGTGTCATTAAGTTTGCAATTCGGTCTGATTCGGTTACAATACTCTCCGTTGAGCTGCGAGATTTCATCTTGTGGCGTTGGAATCCAAATGTTTCTTCGGCAGATTTGAGGCATATCTTCTTGAATTGCCCCAAATAAAAGTACTACTTAGGCGATGTTAGCTGGTATCCCTTTTAGATTCTGGGGTCGCTTAGCTTTTCAAAGTGCATATTGTGCGTGTGTTTGTGCGGATGTGCGAAATGGAGAATATAAATTTAATACTACCAATTTCAAATCATACATACGAGTATCTACATGCTATGCTAAGCTCTTTTTAGTTCACATCTAGCATACTTCACTGTATCTAAATTTTCCGCGCACATATTTCGAAATTTTTTTTAAATTTCAAATATGTGCCTATGTATATATGTATATGTTAGTATCTGTGTTTAGCGCTATGAAATTCTATAGATACATTTTGTTGTTGTTACATGGCGGCCCAAAATAACGAAACAAATAATAAAAAACGAGCAATAAAAGTTTTAAAAAAATCTGCTAAAAACGAAACGCAATACAATAATACAAACAGGCCCGTTTTTATATGTACACGTGTATACATATATTGTATCTATATTGTATTGTACATGTGTGACTACTTTCGGTCGAACGCTTTACCACTTCAGATGCTCAATCAAATGACAATTGATCTTATTTCGTTTGCTCGGCGCGTTGTTCCATTTTCTAAATATAATTCTTCAGCACATCGTCAATTTCGTTTGCGATTAATGCCCTCAATACACAACATCCCCAGCCATGCACTCAATATAAATTAAATTTACGAACTTATTGAGCAGGCGGATATAGGCGCTAAAAGAACACAGCGCTTCAGGAGCTGCCATCAGTGTCCTTGACGCATCGTTCGTCTTTGAGTCCAATTTCAACACACAGGTCAACAAGTCGGAGCATTGTGAAGACTCAAAACAATAAAAATAAAAATAAAAAAGAAACACTCGAATTGGTACATAAAAAAATCGAACAACATGAGTTGAGTGCCAAAAAAATAAAAACAAACTTTAATGTCCTACATAAAAATTCGCCACGCACACTCAAATATCAACAAACACGGAATGGAATGAAAATTTTGGCACATTTTAGGTTTTGTTTGCCAGTTTATCCGCTTCTGATCATTGAGCTATATATGCTTGACTAACTTATTTTATAGAAGGACACATAGATACTTTATTATATACAATATATAATTTATAGTGTGTACATATTTCTTATAATTCAATAAATTAAATATATATGGAATATGAATCTTTTTATCGAGCTACTTTCAGTTGTTATGATCTTACTCGTTTAAAGCATATATGTAGGGTATAAAAGTGTTCGCTATACTCAACTTACGGTATTTTGTTATGCACCCATTTGTGCGACTAATATGGATGCTGGTAATGGTCAGTAATATGCGCTACCCCAGGCTGTGTGAAAACAAAATAAAAATGCTCAAAATGGCCCAAAAACAAAGAGAAAAAGTGTAGCATACTTTGTGGCGCTTTGTGGAACATAACACAAAGGAACAAAGGATTGAAACAATAATTTCATTTTAGCGCAGCTGGAAACAGCCAACAATCGCATAAGAAAATGTTTTATATCCATTAAAAAAATATATACAATATATGTAAGTATGCAATGTACATGAAAGATATAGATAAGTACATATACGCATGTTTGATGTTCTTTGAAGGATAAAAATTTACAGCAGTAACAGCGCCATAAAATTAAAGCTGAAAAGTGGTTTCGGTTGGCAGTAAATTGAATTGTGTTGAGGTATGTATGGTGTAGTTGCTGTGCCTGTTGTATAATGCTAGCCACTCATCAAGTCTTTGAATAAATTTAACAACAACAGAGTGTTCGACGCATTTGTTTTAGCGATATGATTACATACAACATAAAAAATGATTTAATATGTCCAAACTTTTTTAAAAATATGCTAGTCAACATGATGTTTTTGCACTATTAGAAACCCAATCTTCAAGGAAAGATGAAGAAATTATAAAAGTAATTCAAGGCACATTAAATAGATTGGAACGGGGTTATATGGACTTGATGAAAAGACTTAAAGCAGAAGGGGTATAGCATTCATTAAAAACTGACAGAAACATTGTTATAGTATCCTTTATGTATAAAAGGTACAAATAAGAAGAACAAGTGAAATATAATAAACGATCACTTAGAAGAATCCGCACCTAGATCGCAATAATAATGGACAATTGACATATTTAAAGGTTTTTCTCCGATGGACTGGAGTAATGACGATCCAAGGACTAAACCATATATACATGTATAAAGTAAGTATATGCACCTAAGCTTATGCAAAAAGCTTTGCTCGATAGGGAAATATTCCTGGCGGAAATAATTAAAGCAAACACTGGCACAGCCCTTGGAGGAGACCGAATTGCATAAACATTTTCTACAAAATTTTTCAAAAGATTTCCTTGGTGAACCAGTGAACATCATTTTTGACACTGGCAAAGTGGAAATCATTATATTTCCTATTTTTAAAAAAGGTAACCCAAGATATCTTTCGTAAGGGTGGCAGGTTATCTGCACAGCAAAATTGAACTACTTCCATCTTTCTCTACTTGCTATACTAAGTTGTCTCATAAATTTTGATAACTGTTCCTGAAGCAGAATGTTGCACGCTTTAAAATTAAATAGTTGAGAAAGAAATCTTATTGAAGAAAATTTGTATTTCTTTTAGATTTTCTGACTTTTCTATGTTCAACTCTAACTCCATTCCTTTAAAAATATTAATATGCAGCGTAAATGTGGTATAACAAAAAAGAACCCTGATTATTATTTGATTTTATTATGAAAATGCAAACAATTTCAATGACTATTAAAAGTTATACATATACATATACATATACATATACATATATATATATATATATATATATATATATATATATATATATATATATATATATATATATATATATATATATATATATATATATATATATATATATATATATATATATATATATATATATATATATATATATATATATATATATATATATATATATATATATATATATATATATATATATAGATATATATATATATATATATATATATATATATATATATATATATATATATATTAAATACTATTAAAAGTTATACATATACATATACATATATATATGTATATATATATATATATATATATATATATATATATATATATATATATATATATATATATATATATATATATATATATATATATAAATCTATGTACTTATATGTTTATACAATATAAAGCTGTTAAAATATATAAACAACAACAATAACAGCAACAGATATAACATTGTGTATACGCCATAAAAGCATGATGACAAAAGCATAAACTGTTAAAAACATGTACAGCGTACAATTTTACAATAAAAAACCAAAAAAAAAATCATATGAAAATGTAGGTAGCTATGCATTGCGGTGTAGGGGCTTCAGAGAGTAGAGTTACATTTACGCGTGTTAACGAAACAATGTGCAACATTAACAAAATACGCATTTACGGAAGTAGGCATTGTGTGCGCTCTTGGCATTTTTGTTTTGTTGAAGCTTTGGTATGTAATGGAATGGCTTGGCTTGGCATTGCATGGCATGATGTTGGCATTATAGCCGGAAGAATTGTGTAATTGTATGCAGGGCGTGCGCGACGGTAGTGCGGCAAGGCGTGCTTTAGACTGGCATGCTGATGGAAATTTAAAAGCTATAAACGGCTTTTGAAATGAACTCACAAAAAAAAAGAAAAATGGAGAATAGCAATATTACATTACATTACTCGCCATGTGTGTGTGTGTGTGTGTATGCGTGTGTGCATTTAAAGAATGCAATGCAAAAATTGTTAAACAAACTAAATACACTTAATTGTATAGTATGGAAAAAATGAAGACTACATTAGAAAAGAGTAAAGTATTATAATAAAGATAAGGTTGTGAGAATGCACACGGTCGTATTAGTAGATTTATATTTGTCAGTATCGAAGGATATGGAAACGATTTTAATTTAAGTGCAGAGTATGCAGCAAGATTATGCTGTCATAAAGAAGAATATGAATATTATGTCTGTGCAAATGACTTAACACTCTAAACAGGGGTAACAGACCCCATAAAGTATATATTCTTAATCAACAATATAATTCGTGTAGATATAACTATATACAAAATTTGTCCGTCCGTCTCTCTTTGTGAACAACAAGACCTTGAAGACAATAAGAGATAGAGCCATCAAATTTAGACATATAGTATATTCTATTCCTTCTTCAAATAAAGTAAATTCTTGATCAACATCATAAGTTGAATCGATATTTCATCCATCTGTCAGTCTATCCATCTGTCAGCCTGTCCATCTAATCGTCTGTATGAATTTCGAGATCCTGAAGACTATAAGATATAGAGCTTATAAATTGAAATATATGGAGACTCCAATATTCCTTCTTCAAATAAAGTATCAAAATACCAACTCCTTTATAAGAGGCCAGACGCTATGCAAACCTGCCACACATTTTTAGTTTTTGTATGAAATCTTTTTTGTTTTTTGTTGTTAATTATGCTAGAAACGCAAAATTTGGTGTATTTCACAAAAATCATAGTAAAAAATTTCTTATAGCTCTAGATCGAAATATAGCCCTCACACAAATGATTTAAATTAAGAGCATTAGACAAAAGTACAGGGTATCTTGAAGTCGAGCTTACTCGTCTGCAGCGTTCTTACTTGTTACGCTTTCTTCATCTACACTTTATTTAGACTGCTAAAATTGCAATATTATCACCATCTGATCGAATTACCTGGTCTTGCTTTTCAGTTTATTTTATTCTATCCGTTCTGGTGTACGCAGCTACGTCTACGCCTGTTTGTACGCCAATTTGTTTGCAGAAAATATCCATGTTTTGATTATTTACTTTTATTCAAAAATCTGTTACACTTTTTGAGTACTGCATGGGCGTGTCACGACATTTTTCTGTCTACTTTTTAAGGTCCAAACGTCAAAAAATTTATTCAAATTTGGTCAGATACATCCAGAGTCTATATACAATGTACAGACAAACAAATGTACAGAATCTCTTTTATATATAGTTTATATTGAAGACAAAGTTGGCATAGACAAACTGTGAGCAGAGTTAAATAATGGCATACAGATCGATTTAAAAAAGTTTAAAAAAATTCTAAATATATTGGAAACTTGAACTCGAAACCGAATGGATTTAATAAATAGAACAAATTGTTACATCAAAATGGTTCTAATGCCCCAAAGCGCAAAGACTAAAGTGCCTCTTAAGTGCCTATAACACAAACTGCAGACAAGCAAATTCAAATTGAACGAAGAACAAACATTGAACAGTGTTGTTAAACGCATAAAATTAAATTGAAGTAGCACCACTTGACAAACCCAACCAAACAAAAAAACATGAATGCAACAATACAATATAAGCCGATGGAATATGTATATAAAATAACCATAGAGCACATTAGGTCCAATAGTTGAGAACATAATATATTCGTAGAGACATACTGATACGTTTTATAGGCAACTAAACGTCCATGCAACACCCTCACACACACACACAGACACAGAACTAGTTATTGAATGGTATGAATTGCTACACGCGCATGCCAATAATGCCTCCCATGAGAATGCGTCAAATGTATTTTTAACAGCAACAATTTTCCAAACAATTATTACAATTTGTGCGGCCAATCTAGCCAGTGTGTGTGTATAAGTGTGTAAACTGTTGTGGGCTACATACTATTGACTACATATTATTTGCTCACAAGCAGCTCAGAGCATATAAAATATATAAAGAAAAATCCAGAGAGCCAAGGAAATCGCTTGAATTGGCTTATTGGCCCATGGGGGTATAAAGGCAATAGGCTGCTTTGAAACAAACAAAAAAATTACACACAAAAAATGAACGGATAGAGTTAAAGCTTACCGCTTGGCCTCACTTCCTACTTTTGACTTCCGTTTGCAACCACTTCCGGTAGCTGACTATTCTTTGTGTGTGGGCTTCGGTACAGCTAGCTTAATGCTTTCTAGCGTTCAAATATTTACAATATTATATCATATGAAAGCATTTACTCCCTTTTTTATTGAAAACCGCTCGACAACTATTTGCTGCACACCCATAAAAGTTTGCAACGCGGCTGGTGGTATATAAAAAACTATATTGCATATGTTGCGGCGCTTTATATGATTTTATTTCATTTTATGTGCTCCGCTTTATGTTCGATTGTGCACAAAATTTATGATTTTAATTGGTTTGGTCAATTGGAAATTTCACAAAAGCGTTTTTTAATATACGAACTGATTTTCAATGTCGATTTTTATTTTCATCTTCGCTGCTTACTTTATTGGATTTTGTGTACAAAATGCTGTGTACACTGCATTCAAATATGAGTACAAGTATTTGCGAATGTATACATGTACAGAGTATTCAGAAACTAATCAGTGTATAGTTCGCTTTGATCTTTAATCGGGGTCACTGCAACATCTCATGTGATTCACTATAAAAATCTTTTTCATAATCCATGCATATATTTAATGAACTATCAATTATTGAACCCTTTCATACATCTTCAACCTTGAAATTGTGCAGTGTATGACACAGTCGCCTAGAGTTCACTTTTTCTATATAATTTTTTTATGCAGTTGAGCTGAACTCTTTGTTATAGAAATATAAAATGTATTTTTTTAATAAATTATTATTGGCCTGCAACAAGCTTCGCTACTCAGCGATTGCACTTTTATTGATTGCTTTATTGAAGTGTATCTGAATCTCTTTGCGTTTTATATGAATTTGTGTGCTTATTTGAGATTGACAGTCGCTTTGACTTTTGGCACTTGAATGTCAGTTATGCGCAGAAAAAATAAATGTTTGCAAATATTAAAAAGGCAAAAAAAAGTACATATATACAATACAATGTGCTCATATTGAAACTATTTATACAATATATTTATACAATGTATGAAAATACATATGCGCAATGTGTTGCCATCAATTTTGCATGAAACAAATACGCTTATGTATGGCGTAATTGCTTTCGATGAATATGCATGAACTGTTCGGCTTTTGACATTTTGGTTTTTTGCTTTTTGTTATTATTTTGCTATTTAATATAGCGTGTAATTTATTATTGTTTAAATGATTTTTGCAAAAATAAAATAGACACCTGCGCAAAATTGGTTGTTATTAATATGCAGCACACATTACGTGTAGCGCAGTGTAATAATAATTACAACATAAATATTGCATACCTTGCGGCGAGATTTTTTTTAAAATTATTTTGAAATTATTAAAAAAATTATTATTTTTATTAATTTTTTAAATTATTTTGATGACTGAAAAATTGTGGTCTTAATCTTATTTTATGAATACTTTTCGAGAATATTGCGTATGTGCAACGTGGTATATGAATTTTTTATCTTATTTTAGGGTCGGTCATTGAGTTACTATTTTTCGATATCATGGCTGTCTTACGACCATGAAAATAACAAACGAAGACACCAACATCCATCTTCTCGGTAACGGGTTGCACTTAATTTTTTTAGCTAGTAACTATTTAACTGTTTTAACACTCAAAAAATTTACCACTTAGCATAAACATCTTATAATTTTATATACAATTCTTTTTCAAATTATCATGTAAAGATTTCAATTACAAAGAGTTTAGTAATTGGACGGCTAAAAAGCGATGCACTTATCTACCGAAAAATTATTATTATTATTGAGGGAATTATTGAGGGAAGAATTTGACGACAACATAATCTCCACAAATATAACCATATCGTGTGACTATTATCCCCACTAACAGATTTATCGTGAACACAATCTCTAATACAGTAAAATATGAAAACATTGAAAACTCATACACTTATACCAGAATATTTTCTTATTTACTAATTAACTTTTACCTACGCATATTTATCCTAAGCTCTTAAATCTTATCAAATTTAACTCTCATCACTGCAATTCAGCATAGTAACCACCGACAAGTTAATTTACACCGCAGATCTTCCTCTGATGTTAGCTGCACGCATAAAAACAACCAATAAAAATATTATTTTTCTCCAAGGTTCAACGCCCAGGCTATAAAAATTCTAAAAAAAAAACAAATTGAATGGTCCATGGGACTATGCTAACGTTGTTGTTGTTGTTGCTAATATTATTGCCGTGCTACCTTTTTTTTAAAGCTTTGACAAAACAAGTGATAATATGCCATTTCAATGACGCTTAATGCGGCTGACATTCAACATTGTTGCCTGGCATCTATGAATAGGAACAGGTCCTGAAACAGGAGCAGCTGCCATCACAAGCAGCAAGCACACAGACAAACATGAAGACATGGAGATTGTGTTTGATGTTTAAGCTACGTCAATCGTAAGCAATTGCAATTTTTTTTTTTCAGCACTTTAGTGTGTTATTCTTTATTTGATAAGCATTACTTGAGCTGTGCCAAAGGTGGAAGATGTGTGTAGCATGGTACGGACTGGTACATGACGAACGGTACGGATGTCTGGTAAGTGCCAGTTAAAGCTTTAGTTTATTTAAATCCAACTTAATTATTATTCAAAGCGTAGTGCAAGCAAGCAGTAAAATACTTTTATGGATTTTCTACGCAATTTAATGTATTTTGTGGTCGAGCTATGTAGTTAATTAAGAAAAGTGTATTAAGTTCTGACTGCTTACCCGATATTACCAAAAATTATGTAAAAACTTGCTGGCAAAAATTCATATCAAATTGACACTTTTTTATGCCAAAATTACACCAAGAAATCACAACGAAAAAATCGACAAAAAATTACTAAAGCTTGAATCTAAAGTTAAGTGCACAACAACAACAACATTGCAATACTCGTAAACGAAATTTATACATAATTGAAGTATTTTATACTTGATAAAAGTAGCACACTTGACATTTACCAGCCTGTGTAATTTAGCAAATGATTAACCAACACTGCAGCCTACTCAAGCTTTAGCGACTTTATTAAATCCAATTAATCATACGATGGACTCTCTAGGATTTTTATTACCTATTACAGTACGAGTATAACAGCGACGGATAATGCGACAACGTCAAGGATAATACGCGCGCGTAGCATACTTTGCGGCGCATTTTGATGACGATAATTTTGTGTGTGCCGCGTGATTGCAATGAGGCTAGATGTATAATAATTGTCTATTGGATTTATGACATTAACTTTTTCGCGTAGGATTGGCAAAGGATTATTTTGGTAATTTCCTGTCGCAAGCATATTAAAGTACTTTGCTATGTGGCACCGAGATGTGAAATTAACAGCGATAGAAAACTTTTATTATTTTATTTGCAATTTGGCTAATTAAACTAAAGCCGTTGACAAACACTGGAAGACAGCTGGTGTGAATGTTACATGGACGGATTTCTGCATTTTTACTTCATAATTCCATTAAAAACACCAAGTGTGAAATAAGTAATTCTGACAGTAGATTTATATGAGTTTAGTAGTCCATTCTGCACTTATTTGGAATATTGTTCCGTGAGTAAAATCATTTTCATTCACAAATTCAAACTGACTATAGAATAGTCCAATATTGTTAAGTTAGTTTGAAAATAAGACTACTTTCATTTTCGCTTATTTTAATTTTGTGCTTAGCGAAGCGTTTCTGTAATTCATACGCCAAATTAGAGCTTCACTTTTACAGAATTTCCAACTCAACATCGTCTGTCAGACTTACAACAGCAAATTGACAGTATATGCGATGCGATGAGGTGCGATGCGGTGCGGCGATGCATGCTTCAACGCAAAAACATTCGTGTTTGCCAATAGACGTTTCGCTGGATGCTTGGTTGGTTGGTTGCTTAGTTGATTGATAGTCGTCGCGACTCTTGTTGCATATATATCAAATCAACATGTTAATGTGCGTACATCAGACCATCACACCATTACACCATCAGACCATCAGACAAAGAGAGAGAGAGAGAGAGAGAGAGAGAGGCGCAGTCATACGTGGGCTGCTATTTATATTTCGGGATATGCAACACTAATGTCAAAAGCTAAAATCTGACAACACCATAATAAAGTTTGACATTTTTTGGCATAAACGTACTCACAAAGTTTTGATGTACAATAGCTATTTGTTTTGCTTACAGTGAGTTAAAAAAAGTAATTTGGCAAAAAAAATAGAATTTCAAGTGAAGGTTTTCGTTGGATTATTTTTCACAACTTTCGACGTGGATTATCTCAACAAGAATGTGTCAATGAACTCAGTTCTTTGTATGGCGATAAAGCACCATTAAAAACCACATCGCTGGTATAGTGAATTAAATCGTGGTCGTAGTTCGGTCGCCGACGAATTCCGTGAAGGTCGTCCAAAATCGGTTGTTGTGCCCAAAAACATCGATGCAGATGCGCGAGTCTGATAATGCAAGATCGTCATGTGACATATCGTGAGATAGAGGCATCCTTTACACATTAGTTCCACTTCAATACATTCAATTTTGCATGAACACTTAGCTGTAAAAAAAATTTGCTCTCGTTGGATACCCCATAATTTATCAATGGCTCCAAAAAAGGTTCGCGTCGATTGGTGTAAGGAAATGATTAAAAAGTTCGACCGTGGTGCTTCAAAAGACGTGTATAAAATCGTGACAGGTGATATGTGTATGAGCCGGAAACAAAACAGCAATCGGCCGTGTTGAAGAAGCACAGCGAAGCAAATGATCGC
>JAWNNQ010000545.1:0-10000 GCA_035044765.1 Leucophenga montana
AACTTGACGGTGGACGTCATTTAAAAGACATTTACTGAAAAGTTTGGAATGTTTAAATCCTGAACACGCCGCCAAAGAATTTACCGGCAACCATAATATAATATTTTATTTCTTGAAATCAAATGATTTTGATACTGTCAAAGAAATTACCGACACAAATAACACATGTCAACATGGCCAACATGGTCGTAATTGATCTCTAGAAGCTTAAATTAAAGGATAAGAGTGGTACTAAATGATGTAACTGAAGAGACAGATCACAAAACCTCAAAAGTAGGAAAAAACGACGTTTTTCTGGTACATAACTTGAAATATACAGCAAATTACTTCGGAAATAACCCTCAGCTTTCCAACAACTACATGACCCCGGAATTCGTAGACCTGTGTAATATATGGTACAACAAAATCCGACAGTAATACGATAGTGTCAAAAATGGAAACAATGTCAGTTCAGCATATGGAATTCCTGAAAACACTGTCAAAAATGGTAACAACAAACCTCTAAGAAATAAAGAGGAAAATTAAAACAAATAATTGAACGATAGGTCAATAAGATCCATTCATCAATTGATATAATGACCGACATGTGTCAGACAAGAAATCATACAGTGTCCGACATTCCAATCCACAGCAGCCACATTCGGTAAATGCATTTGTAAATGAAGAAATGAACCAAATGCAGGGTAACATCAGTAGTAAAAGCCCTTATAACTCACCAATCTGGGTAGCATCGAGAAAAGGAAAAAACCATGACGGTTCTCCCAAACATAGATTGGTAGTAGATACTCACAAAAAATTGAATGAGCAAACCATTCGTTACAGGAATCCTATACCCGATACCAGCATAATGCTATTAAACTTCGGAAAGGCAAAATATTTTTCATCCATTGACCTGGTGTCTGGATCTCATCAATTAATGATATACGAGGAAGATATTGATAAAACCGCATTTTCCATTAATATTGGGAAATATGAATTTTTAAGATTGCCTTTTGGATTGAAAAATGATCCTCGCATTTTCCAAAGAGCAATGGACGATACTTTGCGTCCTTTAACAGGAAAAAATATCATGTCGACATGGACTTGTCTAGTCTTGATCAACATCTAAATGATCTTGAACAAATAACAGAAATATTACGAGAAGCCAACATAAAAATTTCTGTTGAAAAACCCAATTTCTTAGAAACTGAAATTTAATTTCTTGTATATAGGGTTGCTCATAAAGTAATCAAAACAGATCCTAAAAAAATTGAGACAATAATGGAATATCTCATCCCAAAAAATTTTAGAGAACTTCGTAGTATTCTCGGTCTAACAGGCTATTGTAAAAAGTTTATAGAGGGATATGCTAATATCGCAAAGCCATTAACCAAAATACTTTCCGGAGAAAACGGAAGAGTTTCGAAAACCATGTCAAAGAAATTACTCATTCATATGAATGAAAAAGAAATAAATTCTTTTGATCTACTCAAAAGTAACTTAACTGCTCAAATCAAGTCGACACAGCCAGATTATAATATCAAAATTATATTGCACACGGATGCATCTAATGTAGCTATTGGAGCAGTCTTATCACAAGACACGGAACCAATAACATTTATATCAAAAGCACTCAACAAAACAGAGCTCAATAACGCTACGAACAACAAAGAACTGTACGCAATAGTATGGGCATTAAAAAATCTTAAAAATCCTGTATGTCACCAATATTTAAATCCATACCGATCATAAGCCGTTATCTTTTGCGATATCAAATCGGAACCCAAATTCGAGAATGTTTATTGTATAAACCAGGTTCCATAAACGTAGTCGCCGACGCACAGTGGGCGAAAAGGCTCATCTAGCGGCGTTCAAATTAATAGCACTTAGGGAATTTTTTTTTTTTGTAATATTTGTTTTTAAGTGGCAAAGAGATTAAGCAACAATGTAAAACAAAAACAAGAAAAAACGTTAACTTCGGTTGAACCGAAGCTCTAATACCATTCACGCGAAATTTTAAATAGTATTGTAAAACACAAACGGGTGGGGGTGTTTAAATAGGGGCTACCCCAAAAAGGGGGTGGTACAAGCCCACTAGTAGATGTGTATGAAGTGATGTAGTAGATGTGTAAGGTGTCGCCATATTGACGTTTTCCATACAAATACATACAAATTAAATGTGGATATGTGACTACCTCAAAAAGTGGGCGGGACATGCCCATTTGTATATGTATATGAAGCGGTTGTCCACTAAAATCCACCTAATCAAATTTCAAGCTAATGATTTAAATGAAGATTTTTTTCATGAAAAACATAAAATTGCACGGTGGGTTTGTATGGGGGTTACCTCAAAAAACGGGCGGGCCACGCCCAATTGTCTATGTATGTTTAGCGGCTGTCTCTTAAAAGGCACCATATCGCATTTCAACCTAATATTGACTTTAATAAAGAAGTTTATCTTACAAAAACACAAAAGAGTGCAGTAGGTTTGTATGGGGGCTTTGCCAAATGCGGGGAGTCCCACCCATTAATGTATATGTCAAGCATCCGTCCACCAATTATTAAGTTGATATTGACTGCAATAAAAAAGTTTTTCGTTCAAAAAGTCAAAAGTGGGCGCTGGCTTTGTTTGAGGGCTATCCCAACAAGTGGGCGTGGAGGGTGAATCTTGAAACTGCAATAAAAAGAAGTGTATGTGCAAAATTTCAACTGGATAGCATTAAAACTGGTCCCCAAAAAAATGCGCAACAACATATATACGGACAGACAGACGTACATGGCTAGATCGAATCGTCTCGTCGAGCTGATCAAGAATATATATACTTTATGGGATCTACGATGACTCCTGTAACGCGTTACAAACTTTCAGACAAACTGATAATACCATTTCACACTATGTGTGAATGCTATAAATATGTCACTATAAATGGTTTTCTGCGATGAAACGTCATACATTTGCATTTTGAGAAATTTAGATTAAGAACATTTTGACGACACTGTGACGATGGCTACAGCCAACATCACAAATTAATGGTTGCAAACAAAAAAAATAATACATTGATTAGTTTTTCTTCGAGTGCCATCAACCCACGGTGCAGCAATTCATAACTGCATTTGTTCATAAAACAACAACAACGACAAACTGAGCAGAACGCAGCAGACGCACAAATAATTGAAAACAAGAGCAACAACAAAGACACAATCTTGTAGTTGAGTATAGTAACACACGCCGACGGAAGAGACAAAGCGGTGAGAACCAGAGAGCAGTGGTTATCTACTGATAAGGCGAAGCGGAGAGTGTACGTCAGCAGCCAATAAGACGACAGCCGACACCAAGAGAAGCAAAGCTGAGAGCGCACTAATCCACACCCGTCAAAACGAGACATGGGCGACAGCGGCGAACGACACTCATACACCGATAAAAAGAACGGTAAAGAGCTCAAGTCGTGCGAAGTTTAACCGATCGGAAAAACATTTGCGGTCGATTGAATTGATTAACTCTCACCACAGTGCAGTCGAACGAGAACGTGAAAGTGATCAAACAAAAAACTGACGTAAGAAAAAAAAGACAGACACAGGCGCCGCATGGTAAATATTTTAAAGAAAAAATATAAAAATTATTAATGAAAAAAACAATTGAAATAATACACTACGTTTCCATAGCTTGAATTTGAAAAGAATATAGAACAAACAAAGTGTAAAGTTAGACTAAAAGTAAAATTAAATCAAAGAAAAAAAAAAGAATAAATAAAGTTTAAAGTTAAGTTAAAAGCCAAAAAGAGAAGAAAAAAGAGAAATTAATAAAAAGTGATTGTGCGTACTAAGTGGAAATAATTAAATAAAATTAGAGTGCATTTTCGTCCGAGGAGTAACATATCTCACGTGGGTAGAACTCATTCAGTCTCCACGTGTAGTTGGTACCATTGGCAAAGTATTTCCTATGGATTGAACTTATTCAGTCTGCATACGAAATCAAATATTTCCCAAAGCACATTTCTCCGAGTGGTGGCATATTTCACGTGGATCGAACTTATTCAGTCTCCAAGAGAAATTGGTACGACTGGCAGTAAATTACTTGTGGATCAAACTTATTCAGTCTCTACAAGAAATTTATACCACCGACAATTATTCCCTTTGAGTAAACATAGTCAGGCTTTACGAATTATACTAACCGGTTAAATAATTACTTTTGTCAATTGTCAAAGCAATAGCAACAGCTTAGGTCAAACACACGTAGTCCTTACACAGAGATTTACTAGGGAACACTAGTCCAAACGGTAGCACAGTTCAAGTGGATCGAACTCATTAAGTCTCCATAGGGAATTCGTACCAGCGGCGGTATATTTTCGATGGATCGAACTTATTCAGTCTACACACGAAAATTATCCAGCGGACGATTATCCTTACGGGTGGCAAACGTACAGAGTCATCACATAATACTTTATTGAAACACATTTGCCTAAACAGGAACACGTTTCACGTGGATCGAACTTATTCAGTCTCCACGTGAAATTGGTACCATCGGCGATATATTTTCTGTGGATCGCACTTATTCAGTCTCCACACCAAAAGTTTCCGACAAACGTTTATTCTCTCTTGGATCAGACTTAGGCAGCGGTAATATTTAAATTTGTCCAACCAGTAACATATTTCACATAGGTCGAACTCATTCAGTCCCCACGGGAAATTTGTACCACCGGCAGCATATTTTATGTGGATTGAACTTATTCAGTCTCCACCCAAAATTAGCAGCAACAAAGTATCCTCCGCAAACGCACAACCACTCTTTCGCATCAGTTAAGAACCAATGTTAAAAATCATAGTCTAAGCAAACAGCGCACAGAGAACAAACGTTGAAAATCAAAGTTTAAGGTAAGAGCCTTTAAGCAAAACCTAATCTAAGCAAACAGCGTACGTAGAACAAGCACTGGAAAACTTACATGTAAATAAATGATAAGAATCAATGAATAAAACTTTAATGAATTGTGACAAAGCAAAGTACGTTTTTCTATAACCTGGAAAACATCATCGCCAGTGGTCACTGAAAACACAAAAATCTCTGTGACGAACGCCTGGGATTCCAACGAGGATACCCCAGCATGTGACATCGTTAGAACACCATATGTGTAGTGAGTTTAAGTCAGCCTGCAATAAACTGTGCTGCAAAATATCAGAAGAATATGACAAGCATAATTTAACATCAACTGCATACATTAGTTAATAGACAAAGCAAGATAATCAATAAAAATGTTGAACAATATTGAACCCAGGTGACTCCCTACGGGAACACCAAATGAAACAAAAATAGTTTTAGATAAACAATTGTTAAATAAAACTTTTTGTGTTCTACCGCATAAGTATGACTCAATCCAATTAAATAGAGACGGAGGAAACCCTATTGCCTTTAATTTGTATAAAAGCTGCTTACGACACACACTATCAAAAGCTTTACTGAAGTCTGTACAAATGACATCACTTTGGCAACCCAACTCAAAGCCGTTATTTAAAACAGTTGAAAAGAACTGACAACAAACTTTAATTACTGTTGCAATTGGTTAGAAATGATTTTTTCAAAGAGCTTTGGAATAGCACTCAGCTTAGCAATACCTCTATAATTCGATGCATCGGCCATGCAACCTAAAGGAATATTTTTTTTGTAAAGGAATAATAAAAGACTCCTTCCAAAGAGATGGAAATTTACATAACTTTGTGGATAGATTGAAAAGAATTGATAACGGAAAACAAATGGAGCTAGAACATTTATTTAGTATGCAACTGGGAATATTATCTGGGCCAGGTAAGAAATTTGACCATCTTATATTAAGTAGATTTAAATCACCTAAAACAGTAAGACGATGTTTTTCATGTAAAAGAGTAGCGATGTATGAGATTGCAGCAGCTTGCTGACAGTAGATCCTCATTTCCGAAGAGGGAGGCACGTATGAGCAAGTAATGTATATGTTGAAACCACGAAAAGAAGTTTTAACACATATCAATTCAATGTCCTGGTAGATAATACCAATTTCCTCAGACAACAGAGACGAATTGTCTGATATAAGAACACCACCACCAGAGCGATTGGCATGAACTTTCCTAAATGAAAACAAAATTATCATTAAATAACTCAGTATTGAGTATGTGTGGTTGAAGCCAAGTTTCACTAAAGACAATTATGTCAGAAGTAAAAGAAAAACTATTAAGATAAACATTACTAAGCTTAGTTCTTAAACCTGTCACAGAAGTAGACCTTAGTTTTTTTGCACAAGAGTTGAAACAGAGGGCAACTCAACAGGATTCTGTGCTGGGGTACGTTTACTTTTATAGACGTACTCATGCACATCAATATCAACAGGCCAAAAATTGGGAGATAGAATGTTGTCGAAAATAGAACGCGAGTAGGCAAATGCAATTAAAAAGTGCGGGCCACTAAAGTGTCTGTGGAGCATCTGTTTCGAAGCCAAGCATAAAGAAACAGTTGAAAAACATATTTCAACAATTCAAGTTTCCGAGTAAATCCTCCATATTCTTTAGCAATAAAGCCAGGTATGAAATTTTCCAAATTTTTGCTTGACTTAAAAATGGTGAAAATTACTATTCAGTCATGAGCTCAAAAAATATAGAGCTTTACAAAATTAAGAATTATGTAACTGAAAATTTTTGTAATTTAAACTCGGAAACTCGTAAAATATATCAACCTCTGCATTTTTTGAGGCAGTTTACGGGAACGCACCTTTATGAAATCACGTAAAAAAACTGTGTAGTTCATTTTGAAAATTTGGCTAGGGTTGCCTATTGACCACAGTTCGGAACTATCACAGCCAACTGCAAGTACTTCATATTCAATGAAGCTATTTAAGCACTTGTTTTGAATTCAATCTTTATTCTTCGTTGGCAAGTATGTGGTTTCTTCCACTGGAGTGGAAAATGCAATGTTTCTTTCTGATATTTTCTTGGGTTTTATATCCAATCCTCTCTAGAAATGGACTTCAAAACACAACTTTTTCAGTATACCATTGCGATTTCACATAATGTTCCCGCCTCAATTCCCAAGATCTTTGTGAGGACTGCAAACCCTCGTACGTGAGCCGAATAATTCCGACTATCTCCCAAACTCTCGAGTGGTTTTAGTTTCATTGTGGTGTTAATTAAAGAATATTGGAGTTCTCTTGAAAAGAAGAATATTAGGTGTTTATTTTAACATGTTTGGGGCCATGTTAGAAAGATCACTGTAACCTTATTTAAAGATTATCGGGGCATCTTTAAAATAAGATTTGTTTTGTCTTGATTCAAGAATAACGGGGGAACGAAGATTTTTGGCGTTGATTCAACATTATGGAGACCATTTTAAGACTATCGGGCTAATTGTAAGTGTGCGATCAAAATAATAAAATTTTTATTTTCGAGATTACCATACTTTCAATGTGCTAAACCATAAGATTGCTACTAACATCAATTAATGCGTTTGAGATAAAGAGATTTTTCAAAACGACTACTCTCGGCCCCTTGCTGCAAAATTATTTTAAATCAAGTTGGATACGCTCAAATGGACATTCCTACACTACCCGCTGTTTTCACTTTGATCCTTTCGACTAGCACTTGTTCTGATCGAATAAATTTGGCCTGTCTGTGCAGCACTCTCGTAAATATGAAGACATCAAAAATTAGATGCCAGAAAGATGGGAAAAAGTAGTAGCTATCGAACAACAATTTTTTGAATACACTATTTATAACACAATACAGCCAACATTTCCCAAAATGTTCGAAAAAGAAAGTGCGAATCAATTCAAACGCACAATATACACGATGTGTTCTAAAATATCCGAACTTTTTAGTTATAAAATAAAACAAGCATGGTATTATGTTTCAAAGCTAATATTTATTCAAAATACGATCCATTTAAATCAATAAAACGTTTGGAATGATCAACCAATTTATTCATAGTCTTTTTAAACTCGCTTTTTTGGGATGTTCTTTGGCACCTGTGTCACGGTTGCTTGTATGGCTGGATTGCCATCGTAAAAAGCTCCTTTCAGTGCAGTTTTCATTTTTGGGTAAAGAAAATAATCGCACGGCGATAGATCGGGCGAATACGGAGGGTGGTCGATGAGACAAATCTGCTTTTTCCTCAAAAATACATTGACTACTCGAGCAATTTTTTGATGAATTTAATTCTTCTGCCAGCATTCTCACAGTGAAATTTGCATCGCTAGAGATTATTTCACTTCCTTTTGCGACTAACTTCTTTTTAACAATTCGTAAGTCTCAGCAAATTTTTTACCGAATTTAAAACAAAATTTAATATTTTCTCTTTGGTCCATTATGTTTTCACGACATAACTACAAAAACTATATAATTGAGCGTTCATTATGTTGCTATTTTTTTTTTTTTTTTGTTTTGGCACAAAATATTGTTTCTTGAAAGCATTTTCTCTAATGACCAACACTACATCGCACCATGAAAAATGTTTAATTAAATATTGCAAATAATCCCAAGAGTACAAATAAAAAGTACGAACCTTTCCTCGCAATATTAATATCAGAAGTTTCATTAGTTGCAAGCAAGCTTTCATCTCTTGCAATTTTGTAAGCATAAGCATGCTTTCATAAAAAAGATATTCAAAGGCAACATTTTATTTGGAACGGTACGAGGTCCCAACATCGACTTCGATCACTACCGTGTCGCACCAGACTCACCATGGTGTACACCCCACGTCCCAACACTCAACGAAAGCTAGACGTCAAAAATCTTCAAGCGCCTACCGCCCGCCGAACCGTTCTCGGTCATACACTGTTGTGATAGAAATTTTATCAAAAGGTCAAGCGTCTGACCGCAGTTTTTAAGCCCGGTGTTTCTTTCTGCAAAGATGATATACGCAGGAATCACTGAGACTATGGAGAACTCACTTCTCATATCCAAGTATGGCGGTGATAGAGAGAAAAATGACGCTGATAGAGGAGCATTTGTAGAATCACTAACTCATGATAGTTTTCTTGAAGAGCCTCCGGACTTTCACTTAATTAATTAAAAAGCCGAAAAATAACAAAACTGCAGTATCCGATTAGCTGCTATAGTAGGTAAGGCGTATGAACCAACTCTTATGCAAGGTATGGTTCGATTATTTCATTCCCAACGATGGAAAACTTAGTACTTTTTGCTCAATATTCAAGAAATAAGAACCCACCGTCTGCTTGAACTAACGTGGAATAAGTCTCCTTTTAATAGGATATAAAATTGTGTCCAGCGTATGAAGTTTTGTGCGTAGAAGTTTTGTGAGTTACACGTAGGCGGTCGTCACTTGCATTTTTGGAAGTAAGTATAACGAGTGTAGGTATTATTATTTACTTTTTTTTTTTGCCGGCGTTGTTCTGATTAAAAAATTCATTCATATTACACCGTTCACATACCTTGCACATATAGTGTGAAAAGGTATAATCATTTTAGTTTTTTTTTAAATGATAGAAAACAGCTTTTCGCTTTTTAAAACTGCGAACAAATCGGTTTCTATGGTTTAAATAAAGACACTTCTCTTGTTAAAAACTCAATCTAATTGAAATCTGTCTTAACATTAATATTCAAATTTATGTACAAATTTAAACAACAATTTGCTAACTTACCTCTAAGTGTGAAACAAATAAGACTAAATTTTGTTAAATACCGCGACTACATGCAAACACAATTAATCACTTATTAAATATTATAATTACAATATTTCTCATTAAAGATAAAGCACAAGAACATTGTTTGCTGCCGTTTTCTTGGTTTTCAGTAGTTTTTATGATTATGATATATAAAAAAAAACATATCGCAACATTGACAAATGTTTTACATACATACATACATATAAGAAATTAAAACAAAACAAGAATGTGTCTTCATTTAACACCCACTGAATTCTTAAAATATGTTTGTATTTGTTAAATGATGGCGATGTTTTTAAAGTTTTTATTGTAGTTTAAGTATACATTGTACATTTTCTGCCATATACATACTTTATATTTTATTTATACATTTTATTTATTTA
>JAWNNQ010000545.1:15000-78654 GCA_035044765.1 Leucophenga montana
GACTCTAAAGAATATTTTCTCCATACTAGAAAATATTCCAAATGTCATTCTGGCAGGAGATTTTAATGCTCGCGCTAGATGTTTTAGAGATACTCTGGACACGAAGAAGGGAAGGCTACTAGCTGACCTTGCAGTTCAATATGGTTTCAGGTGTCTCAGTTCTGGCGGTCCTACCTTCAGGAGCAATGCGAACAATTCTCGAGGGTCAGTTCTGGACCTAGATTTCACTAATGCAGTTCAGGATTGGACTTTCTAGGTTCATGCAGGTATTTTGGGGGGTAGTCAGCATCCTCATATTACGCTGCAAACAAGTATGTATAACATAACCCCTAAATTTTTTCTCCTAAAAAAGAAATTATTTGAGAAATTATCTCGAATAAAGCTGATTGGCGACGCGAGAAAGTATCTCTAAAACTATCTCTAAAACTTTTAAGGATTCTAGGTATGCTGTGGACGCGAAGAAAATACCTAAATTCTGGTGGAGTAATGATCTGACAAGATCTTATAGAAGGTTGAAAGTAACGTATGACAAGGCTTGAAGATTTCCAGAAATTGGAAAGCAAAGAAAAAATGCTATTAGGGGAAACTTGAAGAAATAAATGACAGACCAAATACAAGACAAGCCTGGAAATTTCTCAAAAACTTAAGGAACTGTAGAGAAAGCAGCTTATCCAAATGGAACAGTGATCATGATGCGATATATTTAGATTACATCGAAGACCAAATTCCTAAAACTCTTCCTCCGCCATGCTTGGTTGTGGACAGAGAGATTGCTATGGTGGAAACCGCCTTTACAAACTTTACACTGTCTGCATTTAATAAAGCTATAAAAGGTAAAAACAGCTCTGCAGGCGGTGAGGATGGGATTATTTACAGGATGCTCTTAGCCTTAAACGCACCTGCTCAAGGAAACCTTCTTACTGGGTTAAATAAAATTATTATATCTGCTAAAGTGCCCAGTAAGTTGAGAGTAAGAAGAATCTTACCAATTCCAAAACCGAATAAAAATGTTGTATGATCCGAAAAATTTCAGACCCATTTCACTCTTATCTGTTACTGCTAAAACAGTTAAAAAAATTATTAAAAATAGATTGGCTGAGATAGTAAAGGCAAATGAAATTTTTCCTTTATCCAGCTATGCCTATCAAAGAAATAAATCAGCTTCGATGTGCACCAATAATTTGTTCTTCGCAGATGATTTTGTGATTGTTACAAGTGGAAAAAAACAAGCAGAAGTCATAGCAAAAATGCAGAGCAAACTAGAAGATTTTAATCTCCTATGCAAAGATCTAGGTCTGTCTTTCAACCCTAGTAAGACCGCGACCATGATGGCGACCAGAAGCAGGAAGTTATCAATCAATCTATCCATTGACGGAGTGTCTATTCCGCAAGTAAGAGAAGCAAATTTCCTGGGTAGGGTTATAATGGCCAGTGGCTCAGATGGAAAAAATTAAATCTGGAGCACAAAAAGGTATGAATCTGATTAATATGGCTACTTATGTAAAGAGTGAGATTAGTGGTGGCCACAAATATTTATAGGTTCTTTATAAGAAGCAAAATTGAATATGCTTCGTCAACTTTTCTCAATATGGGATCAACAGCAGATGAACAAATCCAAATGATACAAACTGCGTCGTTGCGTAGGTGTTTAGGTTTGAGACCTGGAACTTCATTACATATCATATATGCACTATCTGGTGAGATGCCTCCCTTTTTTCAGATCTCTGTTTCTTACGGCTAAGGAGCTCCTTAAAGTAAAAAGGTTCAATCCTATCCGGTTTAGACGGCTAGAGGTGACCTTCTTCAAATCTGTATACCACACAACCTATGACAGATTTAAAGGGATTTTTGATAACACGGGGATTAGTACGGAATTTTATAGGCAAAAGTTCGTAAAGATTGTTACTCAGTTAAACTCAAAAAATAAACTGAAAACCTCCTCCTTAGAGTATAAGGCATTATATAGAGAGTGCGTAGAGTGTTATAGAAATGATGGTTTTACTATTTTCAGCACAGATGCATCGATTGCAACGGACTGTGTTGGATTAGGAATAGTAAATGTATCTAGTGATAGGGAATTGATGGTTAAACTTCCAAGGAGATCCTCTTCAGTTTTTGCTGAGCTTAACGCTATTTTGTGGGCGGTAAAGGAAGCAAAGAACTTAAAAATAGAAAAATTATGCATTTTTAGTGATAGCCTGGGGAGTCTACTTTTACTAAAGAATGATCAGACGGACAACTATGTAGTTGCAGAAATTCATAATAGTCTCAGCTGGGCGGAACTAAAGCAAGTTATATTAATATGGGTCCCAGGGCATGTAGGGATACCTCTAAATGAAAGAGCTGACGTGGTGGCCAAAAGAGAAGTCACTCAAGGTTAATGAATCGATAAGATTTTTAAGGAAATTGGTTCTTAATGAACGGAACAACAACTATAGAATACAGTCTGCCACAAAGGGAATATTTTTTAGATCTGTACAACCTACTGTTCTATAGAAACCGTGGCACATTAAAAGCCAACTTTCATCATATGGTATTAAGGCAATAAACCGGCTTATGTCTGGCTACTCATTTCACAAATTTTTTTGCATAAAATAAATGCAGCGGACACTGACTGGTGCAATGACTGTGACAAACTGAACACAGCAGAAAATGAAATTTTGTTTTGCAGGAATTTCGTTAGTCAACGTTTAAATTTTATCTTTTGCACAAAAGTGAAATCTATTAAAGAACTCGTCTAGAATAAAAATGAATTTTTTCTCAGTGAACTGATGGATTTTGTTAACAAAGCTCGAATCAATTTCTAGTACTTTTTGGTAAAATTACCGGTCGAAACAAACAATAGTGCCGACTGCACAACTTCCAATCGCTAAAACGCTCTGGGACTACCACGCGCATCACTATTACATGCTGCAACCCTGGCAGTATAAGCGTGCAAAACGTTTAGCCAACACTTACGCCGGCCATATGTGCTGAGTGCAATCGGAAAAAAAATAGTACCGTATAGAAGCGCACAGCTGCTAGAGTTGTCAGGAAAACATTTTATTTTGGCGGGTAATAAATTCAAATTGTTTTGCTTGAAAACTACAAAAAAAAGTCACAAAAATTCAATTAATTTGCATTTCACTAAATATCACCCTAAATTAGCAATTGTGCTACTGAAAAAAGCCAATAATAATGCGAAACAAACAGACTAATTTATTCTTGTGTGGTGTATACCCTATGTTACCAAGATCGAATAGGTTTATGAAAAGACTATAAAAATCAAATATCTCGAAGTTCTGTGGCATTTTTTGAGCGATTTGGCAAATCACTAGTACCCCAATCGCTAGCGATTTCTGTCGCACCCCCAAATAATTGCGAACACACTTAATTATTTGTAGATTTGTTGTAACACAAATAGCAGCATTCCATCTACTTAGAAAATAAGTTTGAAATTCTCTTTAAAAAAAGTGGCATCAGTAAAATGCAAAAAATGCATACGCTGTGAATGGCAAATTCGACTAGCGATTTGCAAGATGGTTTAGTAAAATGCTACAATAATTTATTAATGAAAACGTATGAATGGCTCTCTGTTTTGATGTAGATTAATCAGAAATTGTGCACTCTAATCTGCAACGATTGGCCTTTTCATTTACAAAATGAATTTTAGAGATGTATTTAGTCAAATCACCAGCTCAATTACAGGTGATTTGCAATTCGCTAGAAAATGAAGTATGTGTCATGGTAAATTGGAATTGAAACGAAATTAAAGTGAAAAAGATTCCTGAGACACCCAGAATAAAGTTTGGATTCGATGAAAGAAGACAACTGAATTTGCCGAAGTAGGAAGGATGCAATGATTTTAAAAACATTTTTGAACGGTATCCATCCAAATTCGCCTAGCATAATATTCAGTAGAGTGGTCACAAAACTTAGAGATGCATTTAATATTCTTGAAGAAACGAGTATTATTTTGCCAAATAACTTTATAAACAAATTTAAGCCAGACTCCCTACGTGCAAAATTTCGCATCAAACAGAAATCTCTTTGGACAATTTCAACTAAAACCTCAATATTATGAACGAGTCAGTACAAATTCTCAAGTTACAACAAATAAATTTTCAAGGAATTCTACTCAAACCTATTTTCACCCATTGGAAGTTGACCATATCGCAGTAAGGTAAATTTTTCCATCCAATGCCCACAATACATCTTACCGATAATCGAATTAACAATCGGATATAACATATATAAATATATATAAAAATATATAAAAATTTATTAACAAACTACAATAGAGCTAAATTAAGAGAAGCAACTCTTGTGTGGTGTCTACCCTATGTTACCAAGATCGAATAGGTTTATGAAAAGACTATAAAAATCAAATCGCTCGAAGTTCTGTGGCATGGTGAAATTTTTTGAGCGATTTGGCAAATCATTAGTACCCAAATCGCTAGCGATTTCTGTCGCACCCCCAAATAATTGCGAATACACTTAATTATTTGTAGGTTTGTTGTAACACAAACAGCAGCATTCCATCTACTTAGAAAATAAGTTTGAAATTCTCTTTAAAAAAAGTGGCACCAGTAAAATGCAAAACTTGCAAGATGTTTTAGTAAAATGCTACAATAATTTATTAGTGAAAACATATGAATGATCTGTTCTCTGCTCTGTTTTGATGTAGATTAATCAGAAATTGTGCACTCTAATCTGCAACGATTGGCCTTTTCATTTACAAAATGAATTTTAGAGATGTATTTAGTCAAATCACCAGCTCAATTACAGGTGATTTGCAATTAGCTAGAAAATGAAGTATGTGTCATGGTGAATTGGAATTGAAACGAAATTAAAGTGAAAGAGATTCCTGAGACACCCTTGATTAAGTTTGGATTCGATGAAAGAAGACAACTGAATTTGCCGAAGTAGGAAGGATGCAATGATTTTAAAAACATTTTTGAACGGTACGTATAAAAATTTTATGTGTTGGAAGCTTACTGCATTTAAACGTAAAAACGTTGATGCTTTGACTGGTCAAAATATTTTTAAATCATTAAAAGCAATCAAAAAATTTGAAGATAAGATTTGATATATTGAAACTAATGGTACTGAGTACAATTTTCAAATAATTATCAATGTAGCTATGATGAACTTCATACATTGCAAACTGTAGGAGATACATTTTTCTCAGAAAATCTAAAGAGGAAATGAATATTCTTGTAGAAAAAATGTTAGAACGTAATTTAAATAAAAAGAGGTTCAAAATCTAACACATACTCATGGAATTCTACAACATAAAATTGTTACAACAATTCAAAAGCGATTATATTAAAAGATATATCTCTACCCTCAAATACACGAGGAAGAAATATACAAATAAGCAGGGTACAAAAAAAGAGAGTGTGTCACCTTACCATAAAGAATTGTACAAAAAAAAAAAAAAATGTACAGTTCTAGGCGGAGTCGTGTTGTAGAAAATCACCGTAAGTGACAAAATCCTGATACCTTCTACCGACAGCATATCGGAAAAATTAGGTCGTGCTCAATATTTTACCACATTGGATCTTTCTAGGGAATTTCACTAAATTGTTATTAAGGATTGTGATAGCACGAAAACAGCATTTTCTACACATATGGGTCACTATGAATTTGTGAGCATGCCATTTGGGTTAAAAAACGCACCAGCAACATTTTAATTTTATTTAAATGACATTTTTACATTATATAGTAGAAGTATTGAAAAACATAGATAAAGTATCGTACGTATTTTAAACAAATTAAGAAAATATTTGAAACTTTAAGTTGATAAATGTAATTCCTTTCCAAACATCATTGAATACCCTGGCAATATCCTTAATATTTTAATATTAAACTTCTCTCCAAAACTCCAAAACAGATTAAAACAATTCTTGTAGCAGCCGGATATTATAGAAAGTTTATTATGGAATGACAAAATATTTAAAGAATGGTTCAAAACAATGAAAAATGACACAGATACATTTTACAAGCTTAAAAGAGCACTTAGTGGTCAACCACTTCTGAGATATCCAAAATTTTTAAATTTAATTTTGCAATAGGGGCCAAATATTCTCCAATTAGTCATGCAAGCACCACTTTGAACGAAAAGGAAAGAAGGTGTTCAACAACCGAAAAAGAGCTACTTGCCATTGTGTGGAAGGTTACATAGTTGTACTTCAGACCTTATGTTTATGGTAGATATTTTGATCGACTCTAAGATAATTCACCACTAAACGAAGAATGAAGGAAAAGATATTCAAAGTGCCACAGTGATTTGCCGAATCGCTCCAAACTTTCACCATGTAACAGAACTTCGAGCGATTTGATTCTTATAGCCTTCTCACAAACTTTTTCGAATTTAACAACATAGGGTATAATAGTTGTAGTTTTCAAGCAAAAGAATTTGAATTTATTGCACTCCGAAATAAAAAGTTCACCCGACAACTGATGGGCGCGGGGGGTATGTCAATCGGTAGCCTAGCTTTTGGGAATTTAGTCGCTATGAAGCGTTTCTCGGGAGCGGACCGTCCGTTGTGAGTACGTGAGTTTTACAAAAACGGTAATTCTTGACCCACCGTCCCATATGAGGAACAGCAGCAGGGTTAAAATGCCAGGAAATTCGATCAATGCCTTGTGTTGATTGATACTTTTCCTTCAAAGTCTTAAGAACTTCACAAAATTCTTTCTGTAGTACTCGAGCTGCTCCCACAAAATTGGTACCATTGTCAGAATGGACTTCAGCTGGACACCCTCTGCGGGACACAAACTGCACAAATGCTGCCAAAAATGCATTCGTTAAGAGATCACTCGTAGGCTCTAGATGTATAGCCTTTGTTGAAAAGCATACAAACACACACATAGCCTTTTGTGATTTTACATGATTCTACAACTCCAGTAACAGCGAACGGTCTCGAGATTGAAACACGTGCTGAGGGTAAGGCAGCAATTATTTGCGAAGCTTGTGTCTTCTTCCAAATAGTGTACACGTTACTTCTATTTATCCTCCATTTTATGAGATTTTTAGCCTTTACAACCCAAAATTCAGACCGAACTAGTCGCAACGTGAGATCATTTCCACCAGGACACGATATCATGTGAACAAACTCGATAATCGATAAAATCTTTAAAAGTCAGTTTGGAGGCACAATGTAACCTGCCATTGCAACGCAATATCTCATCCGAATCCATAAAGGGATTCAGCGTTTTGATAGAGCTCTTGCCCTCAACAGAAGACTTCTCTGAACAATCACGATATTCTTCAGGGAAATAGGACTTCTACTGAAGAATTTGCTACGCTTTTGGCACGAATTGAAACATGCTTAAATTCACGGCCTCTGTGTTCGATGACAAATAGTCCGGATACTTTGGCCGCTTTGACACTTGGTCATTTTCTGGTGGATGGCAAACTTTTGTCAAAAGTAGGGCCTGAGGTTAATGATGCCCCTCTGTCAATTGTAAATCGTTGGCAGAAAGTAAAAGCTCTGAACGAAGAAATTAGCATGAGATGGCGGAACTGCACAAACGAAAAAAATGGAAAGAGGCTCAGTCGAATTTAGCTACGAATGATTTGGTCGTAGTCAAAGATGAGGGTACGTCTGAATGGCGCTTAGGTAGGGTTCTTAAACTATTTCCACGTCAAGATGGACAAGTTCGAGTGGTGGACTTGAGGACTGAGCGTGGGTGTATTATGCGCCCTATCTCCAAATTAATACCCTTGCCGAACTGTAGCGCGTAGAAAATTCTGCAGTATTCGACATGTACGTCATTTAAATTATGCGCCAAGCCCTCGACTCTTTGGAAAATGGTCGAGAAGTTTATAGAGACCGGTTCAACGCTGGAAAAATCAAAATCCGGGCGTCCAAGGTCTTCGAGAACGTTCGAAAACGTAGACAGTGCTACTCAGTCTGTTCGTGACAACCCGGACCTTTCGATTCGGAAGCGTGCTGATACTTTAAACGTGCATAGATGATCATTGTTCCGCATTTTTAGCAACTTCACACACGTCCACACAGGTCTCTACCACGAGTTCGTTAAATTTTTCCTGGCAAATTGATCTCCAGGAGAGGTGACACAAATTGGCCTCCACGAAGTCCCGATTTAACCCCTATGGACTTTTTCCTGTGGGGTTACGTCAAATCTAAAGTTTACGGCAACAAATCCACTTCTCTGGCACAATTAAAAGAAAATATCCGTCACGAAATAGCAGCCATCACGGACAATACCTGCCGAAATAAATTCCCAAAGTGTGTATTTTAATATGTAATAAACATTTTTTCAATAAACTACTTCCTTTTTTTATCTATTTTTTAAATATGAACTTTCTTTTGAGACACCCCGTACTTAAATGGTAACGAAAACAAATGAACCGCGGTGAATTGCCACCTAACTGCACAATAAATACGCAATTGCTTATGGTTGCAATAATTGCGATTCAAATTAATTATTTTTAGCTGTGTTTTAACATAAAAAGCACCATAGTTTCGACTTATTGAGGTGTTGGAAATATTTCTAGACGAATTTTTTCGTTTATTTATAAAATATGCACATCCCAATTCAACGCCTTCAACGTTTCCTTGACGGATCTTGCACCATGTGGCCGAGCGTTTTCAGCGACGTCTCTTGGCTTCAGTTCGTACGGCACCCAATTTCCTTGCTTTTGAATTATTCCCATGGCTTTGAGGCGTTTGCCATCTGTTGACAAGTCAACTCCCAATGATTCTTGAGTGGTTTGACATGGATCTTCCTCGAGTAATGCTTCCAATTCTTCATCTTCAAATTTTTTGAGCTGGCCCGGACGTTCTTTGTCCTCCGTATCAAGATCACGACTTTTAAACCGACGAAACCAGTACTCACAAGTTCAAATCGATGAAGCGTAGTCCCCGTAAGCCTCACAAAGCGCACTATGGGCTTCAGCTACTTTTTCTTCAAATGAAAGCACAAAAGTCGACATGTTCACAGAGCAAAAAACCATATGTTGTTTACACTTCAGTGGAATGACACAAAAAGGAAAATGGAAGCTTATGAAGTAGGCTTTCAAATGAATATAGTCACAGGTTTACCCGATGCGATTTAGTGCTAGTTACTCCATCTCTTATGAATCCTTTTAAACTAATTCCAACACCCAATAAAATTAAGTTTGAAAATTTTTTAAAAAAAATTGTCAACAGTGAAATGCAAATCGCTTGGCTATCGGCTGTGAATGGTAAATTCAACTAGCGATTTGATAGTTGGTTTAGAAAAATTATAATTTATTAATTAAAACATTTGAAATTATTAATTGTTTAGATGTAGATAAATCAGAAATTGTATCTCCATCGATAGGTCTTATTATTTACAAAATGTATTTTAGAGGCGAATTTATTCAAATCACTTCTTGCAAATCGCAAGAAAATGAGGTCTGTGTCATGGTTAATTGAAATTAATTAATTTCCATTTGTTTCTGCTGGTGAATGCAATATGGAAATATGAAAATATGAAAAGTTTCTTATATATTTTCAATTAATTGTAACGCATTAAAGGAGGCATTGTAGACCCCATAAAGTATATATATTCTTTATGAGCTCGACGATATGAATCGATCTAGCTCTAGTCGACTGTCTGTCTGTCTGGATGTTATTGCGCATTTTTTATGCTAACCAGTTTAAAATATTAAGTTGATATTTACTACATTAAAAAATTTTTTCATGCAAAAAGTCAAAAGTAGGAGGTTGGTTTGTATGGGAGCTACCCCAAAAGGACGGCGTGGCAGGTCAATTTTGATATTCTATTAAACTGCAATAAACAGCAGTGCTTGTGCAAATTTTCAACTTGATAGCATAAAAATTGTTCCCCGAAAAATGCGCAACAACATACAGACGAACATGGCTAGATCGACTCGTCTCGTTGAGCTGATCAAGAATATATATACTACGATGGCTTCTTTAATACGTTATAAACTTTCAGACAATTGATAATACTATTCAAGCTCTGTGTGAATAGTATAATAAAACCGATATGCCGACATCCTCAACAACTTCTTTAATATTGACGATGGCTTTAAATATGCCGAAAAGGGTAGGAGGAAAAAATGCATTTTTTTTTTGCTAAGTACGTATGGTCACTGAATTCAATTTTTTCATACAAAATTTTAATACAGATTCTTTTGCCATTTTTTTCCTTTAATACGTGTCAAACTTTCAGCCAAAGTGATAATACCATTTCATGCATATGAAATTGTATTATCAATTTATCTTAGAAGTGAAAGTGAAATCACTGCCAGGAATATTTTTTAAGCATTTATAAAGTGGTAAGTCATCAATATTTATATCTAAAATTATTTCTGAAGTATCACTCAACTTATGTCCAATAGACTCCCGATAATTTGAAATGTCAAAATGAGTTTAATCATCTGGCGTTACACTTCGATTTGTTGCCTCATATGCCTTTTTTACTAGTAAACCTATCGGATAAATAGGAACATTAATTATCTCAGAGTTTAAGACTTTCATGACCTTATCTAATTGTGAGTGAGTGACGTGTGTTTTCTTATAACAACTTATTAATTTACGGTGCTAGCTAGGCTGGGTTTTCACAGTTGAAGCGAAACTGCATATTGTCTAAATCTACACACGAAATTTCGGACAAACAGAGATCCATACAAGTATGCTCAAAATTTTCCTTATCAACTTTAGCCAACCTACATAAATTAGTTCTAGAAAGACCACTCATTTTATAAAGTATACTGATGTATTTTTGTATTGATTAATTTAAATAATTTGTTATATATTTTTAATTTTCCGGTTACTATTTATACTTTTTTATTTTTTTCTTTACTAAGTTTGAATATTTCGTTATACAATCAATAAAAATTGTCTCTCGCACCTATATATATATATATGTATATATATGTGCCTATTTTATGCCCTATTATATTATTTATTATTTATAATAATGCGCAACTATGCAATTAATTAACGCACAGTAATAAAAATATTTTTGTTGTTTTTTTTTTAATCCACTCTTAATACATTTGATTTTTTTTTCTTTCAAAATTTTACTAACAACACTATGACTCAACTAATGCTCGTCAATATGTTGACAAGCGCGCCCACAGAAGACAAATATTCAGAGTATTTCTCTATTCTGCCAACCGAAATCAAAGAAACAAAAAACAGAGCAGCAATGCGGACTGCGCTACATTATTATATTACTCGACCATGTGCGAAACGTATTGGTGCATATAAAGATGTGAATAAATTGACAAATCAATGTCCTCTTTTTCATTGTTTGTATACACGGCGGCAAACTAAACCGAAACATTTTCGTCTGTTGTTTATCCCTATATAATAGCGTACTCTGATTTGTTTTTTTAGCAAATTGATAGAGGCAGAGAGATCAGGTCTTTCTGAATAGTCGTGAGCGTTACCTACATTAGACGCAGTATTTTAGAAAAAAAGAATTAATTTCGTCCCTTCTCCTTTTCAGAATTTTTCCAACAAAAAAAAAAACAAATATATTCTGTCTAATGTGTTAAAAAGAATGTATTTTCCACTTGCCTATTTTAATATATACATACATACATACATATATATATATATATATATATATATATATATATATATATATATATATATATATATATATATATATATATATATATATATATATATATATATATATATATATATATATATATATAGAGAGAGAGAGAGAGAGAGAGAGAGAGAGAGAGAGAGAGAGAGAGAGAGAGAGAGAGAGAGAGAGAGAGAGAGAGAGAGAGAGAGAGAGAGAGAGAGAGAGAGAGAGAGAGAGAGAGAGAGAGAGAGAGAGAGAGAGAGAGCGCGCGCGCGCGCGCGCGCGCGCGCGCGCGCGCGCGCGCGCGCGCGCGCGCGCGCGCGCGCGCGCGCGCGCGCGCGCGCGCGCGCGCGCGCGCGCGCGCGCGCGCGCGCGCGCGCGCGCGCGCGCGCGCGCGCGCGCGCGCGCGCGCGAGAGAGAGAGAGAGAGAGAGAGAGAGAGAGAGAGAGAGAGAGAGAGAGAGAGAGAGAGAGAGAGAGAGAGAGAGAGAGAGAGAGAGAATATATATATATATATATATATATATATATATATATATATATATATATATATATATATATATATATATATATATATATATATATATTTTTTTTTTTTTTTTATTTTTAAAAGGAAAAATTGAAATAATATGCCAAAAAAAAAATACCCCAGCGAAAAAGCACAGCGATTTACGGCAAAAAAAAAACAAAAAATAAATGAGTGCCTATTTGGTTGATCAAGTAAAAGTAGATTGAATACAAAAGTAAATAAAATTGTAAGTGGTTTTAAAACTTTGATAATTTTATGTGGACAAATAATAAAGAAAAGACAGGAATTGACATCATAAGTGCTTACAAAGAGCAAACAACAAGTGCCAGGCATAGTGATAGTATCGAGGTCGAAGAAAATATGAGCACTCAGGGGCTAATTAAGGTCATGGAGGTAGCAGTGCAATCAGCACTCAGCCACCAGGCCCAGGAAATGGAAAAACGTTTCCAAAAGAAAATGGACAGGGAAATACAAGCTCTCAGGACATAAATGGACACTCAAAGACACTCAAAGATTCTCCAACAAAAAGAAAGAGAACGTAGAATTCGAGAGAGTAAAAATCATTGAGGGGGTAAAAATGTGACGAAACCCTTGACACGGAAAAAACTTTGCCCGAATTGAACAGGAAGCAGGAGGAATACATTGCGTGGCGTGAAGCGGCAACGTGCGCATATGAGGTTTTTGAGTGATAGTTCAAAACACTTCCATTCGCTATGCATAATTAGAAACAAAATTAAAGGCGCAAGAAATCTCTTTAGTCAGTCGTTTTCCCAGCTCAGCATGAAGACCTAAAAACTGCTTTAGCGCTTGCACAGGAAGCCGAAGTCAGCAATGAATACGCACAATTTGCTGCAAGTTTCGCTAGAACGACTGAAGACAGAAATCAAAAACCTGTAGGTCAAGAGGCACATCTGCGTTATCAAAGTAACGACAATAACACGAACCAAGGGAGAGGCTCCCAGTTCAACAGAAACCAAAATGGGAATAACAAAGATACAATACCTCCTCAGGCGAACCCTCAGAATCCCCGAACAAAATATCAGCCTAGCGTCTCAAAACAGCGTTCCCAGGGTCGAGGCGTTGAACCAATGGACGTCGATCCATCCATTTCACGTTTTCGACAACCCACAAATTTCAACAAGAGACCGAACTCGACCCAGAGTCCATAAAAATTTAATCACACAGTTCAAGAACAGTGCACGACAAAGACTATCAGTCTGTCGCAGAAGAGGGTTGTACAGCAATTGAAGATGACGTAGCATATGACGACACGTGCAATTTCTTAGGAGTAAATCCTTTCTCCCGTACATCGAACGAGTTGGAGCGGGGAGAACTATCAAACTACTAATCGATACCGGAGCGTCAAAAAACTCCAATTCGGACAATGGTTTAACATTGTCCGAATTGGAAAATATTACCCCCGTAGAAAAGCCTTTCCAGGTAAAATTCCATTCATGCACACAAGTTGAGTACAAATTTTGATAAACATATTAAACGTAGATTCTTATTTCTTTGATCTACCATAATTAAATGATTTTGATGGAATAATAGGTCTCGATTTACTCATGCAAGTTGACGCGAGTCTCGATTTTGCCAAGAGTAAAAATAAATTTGACAGCGGCAATGTTGGCTCAATTTAAAAAATGTTATAACGTAAATTTTATTCCAGTCGATGACACAGACGTGCCTCCGGCTTTGAAATAAGCTTTCACTAAAATCCGTATATTGGGTGTAGCTAATTTTGTCAATTCAGAAGTTCAACAATTTGTAGAAAATGGCATCATTCGGCCGTCAAAATCGCCATACAACAAACCCATCTGGGTCGTTGATAAAAAGGGCATTGACGAGCTTGGCCACAAAAAGAAAAGAATGGTCACTGATTTTAGGAAACTAAATCAAAAACCAGTGAGCGGCAAATACCCTATACCCTCAATTTCGATAATACTGTCAAACATGGGTAAAGCTCAATTTTTTACAACCTTGGACCTGAAGTCAGGATTCCACCAAATTGCACTTACGGAAAGAAACAATGGGAAGTACGAGTTTTGTCGGCTTCCTTTTGGTCTCAAAAATGCCCCAAGTATATTTCAAAGGGCAATAGATGACTTCTAAGAGAGCAAATCGGGAAAACATCTATGTTGATGACGTAATAATATTTTCCGAGAGTAAAGAGGATCACATTAAATACATTGACTGAGTCTTAAAAAATCTTTACGACGCTGGCATGAGGATCTCCCAGGAGAAATCTAAGTTTTTTAAGAAAATTGTGGAATATCTGGGATTTGTCGTTAGCAGAGGCGGTATAAGAACTTCCTCTGATAAAGTCCAAGCGATCCAAAATTTTAAGCCACCCTCGAATTTGTTTGACTTTAGATCGTTCCTAGGGTTATCCAGCTATTATAGGTGTTTCATAAAAAACTATGCCGCTATAGCCTAGCTCCCCTAACCGAATTATTAAAAGGTGACAATGGCAAAGTTAGTGTCAATCAGTCAAGGAAACTTCAAATCGAACTATCGGCTAAACAGCTGGAAACCTTCGTCAGATTAAAAAATATCTTAATATCTGAGGATGTGATGTTAAGATACCCTGACTTTAAAAAATGCTTCGACGTAACAACTGATGCCGATAACAATGATATCAACAACATTGCGGGATAAAGAAGCAGACTTCGCTACAAGTGAGCGAGAGTTGTTGACAATTGTTTGGGCTCTCAAAAGTCTCCGAAATTACCTGTACGGAGTTAAAGAGCTCAACATTTTTACTGACCATCAGCCCTTGATATTCGTGGTATCCGACCGCAACCCGAATGCTAAAATAAAACGCTGGAAAGCCTTTTTTGACGAGCATAATGCGATCTTGATTTACAAGCCTGGCAAAGAGAATTATGTGACTGACGCACTGTCGCGTCAAAATGAGAATGCCCTAGAGTCTGATTCTCAATGCTCGGACCTCGCCACAATTCATAGCGAAGAGTCCCTGACCTACAAAATTGAGACCACGGACAAACCAATCAACTGCTATAGAAATCAGATTGTGATCGAAGAAGCTGACGTCCCCTCTGTTAAAACGTATCTGCTTTTCCAAAACAAAACAAGACACGTCATAGGAGTCTCAGATCGCAGTACACTTCTGCGGACACTGCAAGACGTAGTGAATGTAGGAGTTGTAAACGCGGTACATTGCGTATTGCCAGTCATTGCCTTCATTCAACACAACCTGATTGAACTTTTTCCGTCACTACATTCAGATACTCTAAGTATCTCGTTGCGGATATCACGGACAAATCAGAGCAGAGGGAAATAGTGACGGCCGAGCATAACAGAGCTCACCAAACGGCGCAAGAAAATGTCAAACAAATACTGCGCGATTATTTCTTTCCCAACATGAGCAGATTAGCAACAGAAATCGTTGCCAATTGTAGAGTCTGTTCAATGGCTAAATACGACCGACATCCAAAAATACAGATGCTGGGCGAAACGTCAATTCTCACCTATGCACAGATGGCATAGTGGAGGCAGACCTAGGTACGACAGTTCTCATAAAAGGGAGGGTGGTCCATAAGGACAACCTGAAGTAGAGTGGGAATAGTTTTAAGAAAATACAACAGGATAAAGCTATTTTTATGTTTATTTTACTACAGGTTAGGATATGTACTTAGACGTGGACGGTTATTACTCTGACGACAGCGACATGGAGACTTAACGACTACTCAACACGAACTTTCATAATGACACGAGGCGCCGAGTCAGCGTTCTGTCGCCGGCTCTGCAGCGAAGAACGAGCTTTGCAGGGTAGCGATAAGATAAACTTAAATTAGTCTTATCGTAACCATAAGTACTCAAGCAAGCGGGTCACTCCGTGGATAATTAAAATAAATTAAATAAAACGGGATTTGTTGTACTTATATATAAGTTATCTCATGAGTTACTTTGCCATCAAAGTACTTTCGATAAATATTCCCACAAACCGAAAAGTGCTGACGGCATGTCTGCTGCGACCGAACGATCGAAAGCAGTCAACGACTGCGCTGACTGCAAACGTAATCGGATACGCTGTACGAGGCGCAACATCAACAAAACGTGGCTCGCTGCACCGGATAAGCTAGGTGTAATTAATAAGAATAAGTTATGTTTAGTTTAAAATCGTAACTCAATAAAGCCAGTCGGCCGAATCCATGGTTACGTAAAATATAACTAATTCGCGGTTACGTAGAATATAACTAATTGGCGCCCAGTGTGAGAGAAGAACATTCAACATGCAGACGACGCTGAAGTAAGCAGGAAGAAACAAACACACAAAGAAGAGAAGAAGGCAGAAAGAAAGAAACAAGAGCATAATTCAACAGGCTGCCGAATAATTTAAGAAATTATAATGATCATGTGAGTAGAGTGTTCAGTGAAAATAAACAATAAAAAAAAATATTAAGTTGAAAAAGTAAGAAGAAATTTAAAAAAAAAGGTTTTGTGTCTGTCGGATAGGAACATTTTTGCATTTAGACAAAAGGAAATAGAAGGAAAAAATAGTGAAAAAAAGAATTTTCTTTCTTATAAAGTCGATAATATCGAAGATTTAGTAGATCTCTTTGGGTCCTTGTCAGTTAGCAAGACGGTCATGGATGCAAGCCAGGTTTCAGAGATAATAAAAGCGGAAGTAACAGCGGCACTTGCCGGTCAAAAACAAGAATTTGACAGAAAGATAGCGGAGCTTCGGGGCTCCATAGAATCAGATATGCCACAAATTAAAGTGTAAGAACAAGCAAGAATTATTCTTACTGTGCCATGTAGTGTGACACTAAATGCAGTTAAGTCCTTGCCCGAATTCACGGGAGAACAAGGAACATAAGTATCATGGCGAGAAGACGCACATAATGCGTATGAATTGTATGCGTATGAATCGCGACGGCAGCGAAAGACATTTCCAGGCGGTCACAATAATAAGAAACAAAGTGAGAGGCGCTGCAGATGGAGTTCTCTCATCATTCAATAGTACAGTACTGAATTTTGACGCGATCATAGCGCGTCATTTCATGCCTGGAATTTTATGATGAGGTTGAGAAGAAGCTTACCTTGTTGGCTAACAAAACTGTTATGTCATATGAGGAAAAACTTACTTCAGTTGTAAATAACAAATATAGGGCAGATGCACTTAGGGCATTCAGTGTTAAGGAAAACTCTGTGTGATATTCTTTTCGCTTCCAGACCCGCAGATCTGCCATCCGCTTTAGCACTGGCACATGAGGTAGACGCCAATCACGTGCGCTACGTATTTGCTTCCAACTTCGCTAATAGGTTAAATGAAGGTAAAAAGGGGGGTCAAAACCAAAATTCGGCAACACCCAAACACAATAATTTTGGAGGAAAAAATCCTCATTATTCCAACGATAGGCAGAATAAGGGCAATAACCAGGTACAGAACGAACAAAAACGGCAAAATAATATCGGCCCACGCGACCGCATCGAGCTAATGGAGGTAGGCCCTTCGCTTTCGCAATTCAGACAACAGAGCCAGTATAGAGGGGGAAATAATAGCGGACAGAGCCAGAACTTTAAACAGTCTCAAGGCTATCACCAGAAAAGAGCGGCAAATTCAGATCGCTTCACCGGCCTAAAAATACAAAGGGTCAACCATCTAGACCAGAAATTTTAAGTAGTCCCGGAGTCGGAGTATGAAGAACAGGCGATGCAAGAGGTAGACGAGCTCGAAATCAATTTTTTAGGAATGGGTCCCTCTTGCCTTGGATTCCAAGAACATTAGGGGGATGAGAAATAAAGCTCCTCGTTGACACAGGTGCTTCTAGGAGTTACATAAAACCCATACCAGACCTAAAAGGTGTAAGGTCTGTGGATTGCCCTTTCGCCGTCAAGTCAATCCACGGTCTTACTAACATAAAATCAAAATGTAAAATAAATATTTTCGGCATGAATACGGATTTCTTTGTTCTACCCAACCTGACCTCATTTGATGGAATAGTCGGGTTAGATGTATAAACAAAGCGCACGCAACATTCGACTTAAATACAAATATGCTAACATACGACTCTGGCAAGGAATGCCTACTTTTCCTCACAAGTCAAGATGTAAGTCACTTAAACATTCAGACAGGATCAGTCCCACCTGAATTTAAACAGACTTTCTTAAAAATAATTAACAGTGTAAATGGGGCATTACCATATAATACGAATGTGGTAGCAACAATCCGCACAGAGAACAATGAACCTGTGTACTCGAGATTGTATCCAAACCCCTTGGGAGTATCTGATTTTGTTAACAGCATCATAAGACCATCCAAGTCACCTTATAATAATCCCATATAAGTAGTAAATAAAAAGGGTTTGTATGAATCAGGCCAAAATAAGAAACGACTGGTAATAGAGTCGTAATTCGTAAGCTTAACGAAAAGACAGTTAACGACAAATATCCAATTTTGGTAGTAATACAATCTGGTTTTCACCAAATCAGATTGGCAGAACGAGATAGGGAAAAAACAGCATTCTCCGTCAAAAACGGAAAATAGGAATGAAAAAATGAAATCGATTACCCTTCGCTCTAATCGCACATCGGCAAATGTTGTTTCGTTTACGTAGACGACGTGATAGTCTTCTCGGACAATGAACAACAGCATTTAAAAGACGTTCAAGCTGTTCTTAGAAGTAAAGTAAAGTAAATTTTTTTTAAAAAAATTTAATATTTTATAGTATTTAAGAGATTGCTCGCATTTAAATTTACTAAAGCAGATTTCGATGGAAATACCTAATGTTCCCGTTTCGTCTACAAATGAAAGTGTGTTTTCTACATCTAGTAGAATATTGGAGGAACGACGGACACGTTTATTTGGTATAAATTCAACTAGTATTCAGTATTCAGAATAAAGCCATGATGATTGCGATGGCATAAATTTCTGCTGGGAAGGTTTGTGAGTAATCATCTTCAAGAACGTTATATACTGACGCGTTGCAATTGTATTGGACTCTACAAAACGATTATATATAGAGATGCACCTCAAAGTTAATTTAGGAGAGCCTCTACATAACCTATGGATTTCTGCAAACCAGTCGACGTATGCTCCTTGTCTTTTCTATTACAAGTGCTTGGTTTATGTATATAATTTTCTATAAAAATACGTTTTCTAGAACAGCCTCTAAGGGGATTTTGCAACAACAACAATATCAGCGATGTATAAAAGACCTTAAAATACTAGCGAGCAGCGAAATTCGCACCGTCAAATTGCTTAGCGACGGAAATGGTAAATTCATTACATCTAAGCACAACAAAAGCTGGCTATCAGGGCAAATTACTTTACAGTCAGGCTGCGGTGAGCATTTGGTTAGACACGACACCACATATATGCGAACAGCTCAATAACAGCAAAAATCAAAGCAGCGATCAATTGTTTCGAAAACAATAAGGTACCTGATCCTGACAGCATCGAATGCGGTCTAGATAACTAGAGCAAAGATATTCCAAAAACTTAAGGCTCCAGAGTGAGAATCAAAGCACTATTCGTCAAACTGCGAACTGAACAAGCAGGATTTATGAAAATAAGATCACGCCTTGACATCCTGGATTTATTGCACTGACCACATCGACCTCCTTTTGCACTACAATGAAAACATAGCAAAAACACTAAAACTCAGAAAACGTTTGAAGCCCTTAGCAAAGTATGGCATTCATCTTATGCTCCACAAAAAAAAAATAAAAAGAGACTCCTTAACTGACATATCAGATCGATACCGCTGTAAAACATACTTGTGAAGCCAATAACTGGCACCTTATTCTGAAACTATCTAAATCATTCCAATGTATAACGAGAATCACTCAACAAGTACCTTGTTTGAAAACCGCTGGGGTTGCTCATGTAAGTTGACATTACTGTCGTGTACTGTCAAACTAAATTTCCGACTGATTTAGCAGGTATTTGTATCACACGTGTTTTGTATTTCTCGATAAAATGGAAAAACAGCAATACCGATCCATAATTCCCTTCTTTCGGGTGGAAAAGCATACGAATAAATAAAATCGAAGTTGGTTCGTCGAATTTAAATTTGGTCGTATGAACTGTGCTACGAATTGGTATTTCGGTATTATCCCTGAAATATGAATTTGTCCAAAAACCGGAGTCTAGCCATTATTTTATTACTGTCATCTGTTGGCAATGAAATGGAATATTACAGATTGATCGTAAAACAAAATGTAACCAAACTATTAATGGGCACTAGTTTCTCTATTAAACACAGGAACTGTTCGGGCAATTCTACGAATTGGGGTGGTTGATTCTACTCAAAAGACTTCTGATGTCCATGCAGTTGTAAATGGTTGTGTTTACAACCAATTGGCACCGCGCATCATCATAATCACTTACAGTGTTCTCGACAGCAGCTTCGATGGCACCGCCAGTGCTCGATGGTTTCTTTTGTTGCGGCTTAGTCAGCTGCACAGCCTGTTGATGCTGCTGCAGCCGCGAAACGCGGCTACTAGCATCTAAAATTGCTGGAGCTGGCTCCTTTTCTATAGTAGCGTTGTCGGCATCCGAATCCGTTTTCATGCGTTGATTCTGCAAGAAAAATATTTAATATTTTAATAATAAAGTCTAAAAAGTTTATTTAAAAATTTGAAAATTATCAATATCACAGAGACAAATTTACATTTACACAGCAACAAGTGAAATTTGCACCACCACCGCCTGAGCTACTTGATGTCTTCTTCATTGTCGTAGGCGATACTGTTCCTACATGCGTCTGTTGCGGTTGCTGTCCGGACACACCACTGCCACTGCTTCCTCCAGAAATTACCGAATTACCGGTGGGTGGTGGTGCTGTCAACTGGCGCCGACGGCGTCGAATACGTAGCGGTGAACGGGCACCGACATAGTTGGAAAAACGACGACGCGAGTGACGCACTATCGAGACCCAATCTATCATTTTTTGTGGATTGGGTTTAAATTTAAATGTGGTTTATTTTATATGCACAATTTTTTTCCGTAAAGCGTGCCGTATTTATAAATACTAGTCTGTTTGCCCACCGGTCGACTCAATCGACCGCAATCAAGGGATAATTTTGTATATTATTGAGATTATGCGTTTGTCGTTATTGCTATTTCACCGTGCGCCAATCACAATAATCACAACAATCGGAGAGACAGTAACTAAAATAATAGAAGCGCATACAAAGTAAAATACATAATCTCCTATCTCTTCCGCGCTCGCAGAGTCGTATCAACTTGTAACTGGCTACCGCATGCTATCGTTTAACATTTATATTTGTGCGTTTTAGTTTTATGTAAGGCCTATGTGTGTTTGATTCGATGTTTGAGTGACGATTGTTTAAGACTTTACCGCTTAAAATATTCAACCAACTCGAGTTGAAATATGTAAAAAATCATATTTTACTGATTAAAAAAAAAATGTAATTGTTCAGTCGCTTAATATAGTCTATTCATTATAATATAGTCTATTCATTATAGTAACCAAGAAAAATTTGTATCTCCAAGACGCCAGAAAGAAATATACATTCTACATCAGCATCGAAAGCTGAGTCGATATAGCTATAGACTTCAAACATGGATATTTAGACTCTATTGCGAAAACTTGAAGTAAAATTATTAAAAACTTATAGAGCTCAAAAGTAAAAAAAATATAGCAAATGTTAAAATAGTCAGCGAAATTCTCTGCTGAACGCTCCAATGTGTTTTTTCCTCAACTCATGTGAGAAATTGTGGTTTATTTTTCAACAAATAATGACAACTAATTTAAATTCCACGTTTGGTCAGAAAATTTGGAAAACTCTGAGGATCGCAATCAAAAATCCGTGAAACCTGTTTTACGACAAACTACAATATAAAATGCTAGGAGAGAAATCCAAACTCCTAATTTAGTTTCTCTAAGTTTTTTCTCTTTGTCAGATAACTCTTCTTTCAGACAGATGGACGGACGAATATCTTTACATCGACTATACACTTTATAGGGTGTCCTATTATTCCTTCATATAACATACATTTTAATAATTCAACAATCCCAATATAAATATACAAATATTTTTTGTGCAGGGTATAAAAAATTAATTGGCTTACTAAGCGTTCGAATCGGCCAAATTACGAAAATGGTCTAATAAAACCGAACTTCTCATTCCTTTGATCCAACATTGTGCTTATCGCTGTTCAGAGTATAATATAGTCACGCAAGTCTACTAAACCTCTTACTTTAAAATAAAACGCTTTTGTGTGTGTGAGAATTTTAAGAATTTTTTTTTTTGCATTTCAGACAAAAACAACAACGATGACGAAATAAAAAACGATGCCAAAAGTTCTTACTTTATTCATTGTGACACAGATGCTTTTGTCGTAGTAGCTTTTCTTTTTATACCCTGCACCCAAAGGGACAAGAGTATAATAAGTTTGTGCGAAAGTATGTAACAAGCAGAAGAAGTTGTGGTAGACCCCGTTAAACTATACATATTATGAATCAGCATCGGAAACTAAGTCGATTTAGCCATGATTGTATGAAACAACAGATCTCAGAAACTATAAGACGTTTAGATTCTGCTTGACCATACTCTGATCGAGTTGGTTAAATTTTGTGGAAACCACATCCACAACGCCCACAATACGATTGTTTTATTCGTATATGCACACTTTTCTTTCTATCTTTTGCTTTCTTTTTTTTTAAATTAATTTGTTTTTAGTTTTTTAAATTAAAATTTTTTTTTTGTGATTAAAAATTTAAAATTCTGTATGTACATTAAATTTATTTCAGTATTTCGGAGTCGGAGACTGCTCCATTCTGACTTCTTTATTGCTGTTGTTCTCAATTTAGTTGTCACATTTTGCACACGTGTACAAAATGCACTCGCACATACCTTCATATTATGCTTACCAAGTTAGAGACACTTTTGCTTCTATATACAATACATGAGTATTCTATCTACTAGAGGATTAAGTAAGTTAAGAGGTACTGAAAAAATATTGTAAACGAAATGTTTCCACCAGTTCTAAGTTGTGGCCAATCTTCGGATATTTTCTCTTTATAGTTAATATTAAACTTCACTTAAAACGCGCAATAGCGCTCACAAATAGTTGTCACATATTTTTTTTGTTTTTTTTTTTTGTTATTATTCGTTTACAATACAGGCTTTTCCAACGAAAACTCGATCGTGGCAGATGGTCGAATTTTGAACGTTAAGCGGTCCGTAGTATAAATGTGTAAAATCCATAAATAAATATGTAACTACATATTAACACATTCATATGTACATGTGGAACTGTGAGATTCATACATACGCGAGCACAAACCGTCAAAATCTACATACATATTTTTTGGAATATGGAAAGAGGTGAGGGAGCCACACGAACGAATATACTCAAACATTTTACTCGTTTACTCTTACTTGTACTCATTATAACGTGAAATCTGCACAAGCATTTGCTTTTTTGATGGTTGCAAGGCTTTAAAATCTACATACTGGCCCCGTTGAGGGGGAGGTAGCTCAATCGAGACGATGATTTGTAAGACCTCAGATTTACGGATCAAATAATATTACATCATTTTTTTTCTTTCTTTTGGTTCGTAAATATATTTTTTTTTTTTTTTTTTTTTTTTTTTTTTTTTTTTTTTTTTTTTTATATTTTTTATATTTGTTATATATATATATATATATATATCTGTATATATATATATATATATATATATATGTATATATATATATATATATATATATATATATATATGTATATATATATATATACATATATACACATATATATGTATATATATACATATACATATATACACATATATATGTATATATATACATATACATATATACACATATATATGTATATATATACATATACATATATACACATATATATGTATATATATACATATACATATATACACATATATATGTATATATATACATATACATATATACACATATATATGTATATATATACATATACATATATACACATATATATGTATATATATACATATATAAATATATATATACATATAATATATATATACATATATATACTAAATATACGCTTACTGAACTACAACACCAGAAATACCAAATTAAAGCAACAACAAAATTTTACTCGAGATCTACAATACACGTGTGAATATATGTTGCTATGTATACAATATGTTCAAAACGAAATTTAAAAAAAAGACCAAAATGTTAAAAAAAATTCAGCCGAATGCGCGAAGAAAACTCACAGCACTAAAAGGCAACACAGACTGTCGCAGAAAGATCCGAATCAGTTAATGCCAAAACAGAAACTAATCACGATAAAATTAAACAAGAGTAAATTTAACATCAGTGGAACCGGAGCTGTACACCCTTCATATACACTATCATTAGTTCTCATGGCATTTGTGTGCTCGGTTTAAAATTTTAGTTTATTGTGAAAAGAAATAATAAAAGAAAAAGTGAGCAAATTTAATTAAAACATTAATTCTAAAAACCGTTTTTGCGATAACATAACTCGAATATAGACGAAGTGTACATATACTCGTATATGTAGTGATAAATTTAAAAAGACAAAGCCAAACAGAGCTCCATACCAAGTTCCAATATCTCCAAACGAAGGAAGCATCGTAGACTCGATAAAGTGTATATATTCTTGATCAGCTCGTCGAGACGAGTCGATCTAACCATGTCTGTGTATCCGTCTGATAGTTGTAGTGTATTTTTTTTAAACAAATTTTTTATATATCTCGCTGAAAGCCGGTATTTAAGCTTATTTTAGTCCCAAATTAATAGAGTAACCATATTGATACGCCACTCCCACTTTTTTGCGTAGCCTCAATACAAACCCATCGCCCACTTTTGTGTTTTTGTATAAAAACTTCTGTAGCATATAAGTCAATATTGTCTTGAAATTCGAAATGGGGGCTTCTTATTCTTCACACATACGAGTATACATGTATACTAAAGTGCTTGTCCCGCTCAGTTTTTGGAGCAGACTATATGATGATACATTACTCACATGCTAAAATGTTACGAGGGTAATTTGATAAGTCAATGCCTTTCTGAATTTCGAATTATATTGATTTGAGGATAGTCCCTGAAGGTCCCAATCTGTTTCATCGTTTCATGAACGTGGATAAAATATGAATCTTTCGCAGAATATCAGCGTCTTTGGTAGGATTGGTTCGGAAATCTTCTGATTTCTGTCCGTCTATCTTTCCTGTCTGCTTTCAATGGATATCAAACATAAAATAAAAAAGGAAATAGTTTTTTGTCTTTTTTTGTTTATAATTTTTAATTTATAATTTTTTTTTACCCTATGCGCAAAGGGGCAAGGATATAAGTTTGTGTGGTTGTATCTAACAGGCAGAAGGAGGCGTAGTAGTCCCCATAGTCTATATATATTTTTGATCAGCATCGGAAATTGAACCGAATTAGTCATGTCCGTCATAAGCAGGTGATTTATATTAAATATTTTGGATAGCACACCGACAACGCACGGCAACCACACGCCCATTTGACCCATATACCTCTGGACCGAAATTGACAGCTGCTTGTTTACGACGCGAAAAGTTTGTATGGCGATTTTTAACATAGAAAAAAAATTGAACGAGTTTGCTTGAAATTATGTGTTTAGAATCATTCAAAATGTTACAAAAATCTTATAAGGACTTGAGAACGCAAGTATTTGAGTGGCATAAAGCATTCAGTGAGGGTCGTGAAATCGTAGAAAAGTTGCCTCATGCAAGTCGTCAATCCACCTCTGTTAACGACAAAAACATCGAAAAAGTGATGGAAATTGTGCTCGTGTTGGCATTAGAAAGATAGCAGAGACACTCAACATCTCTTATGGATCGACTCAACATATTTTGGTTGATGTTTTGGGTATCAAACGCGTCGCCGCCAGACTTATACCAAAACCCTGCATTTTTTGCATTCCAGCTTGATTGTGACGGAGTTTTTGGCCAAACATGAAACAAAAGTCATCACACAGCCACCGTATTCATCAGACTTGGCACCCTGTGACTTTTTTCTGTTTCCGAAACTTAAATATCCGTTCCGGGGAACGTGTCATGAGTCGATTGATGACAGAAAAAAAATTCGCCTAAGGAACTAAAGACTATCCCGGCCGAGGCGTATAACAACTGTATGGAAAATTGGATTAACCGTTGGCATGCTTGTATTGACTCAAAAGGAGCCTATTTTGAAGGCGATAATAAAGATTTGTATTAAAATGCATAAAAATTTTGTTTTTTTTAACCAGTCCGGGTCAATTTGATCAGAAGTTATTCACACTCTCACGGCAATAAATTCGTTGATGTAATACTTGTATGGCCTTTTAAATACCTGATTATTTTGAAGTAAAATAAATAATAAATCTTATTCAGAAGTGTTAATTAAGTGTAAAAAACTTTAAAAATAAAAGTACAAATTTAAAAAGTACATATTTTCATTTCATCATAATATACAAAAATAAAAATTGTATTCCCTTTCTTTCCAAAACCATTGAGAAGTTTTTTTTACCATTAACTTTAAAATTTCCGCGTGTTAGAAATTTTTGAATAATTCAGAATGGTTATACTTGACGAGACCTATAACATACGAGTACACTTGATCACTTTAAAACTGCATCGTTTGATCGAATGATTGCCGCACTAATAATTTTGGTATTCAATTGAACTCTGATTATCTCACAGCCGTCGGTGTCAAAAGCTGCTTGTATATCTGGGGCTAAGAATCCAATCGATATTTTATTTTTAATTTTATGTTTTAGAAAGTTGTTAAGCTTTAGGAGAGGATTTATACAACTAAAGTGAGGCCTAAATCGGAATTGAATTACTGGTACAATAGAATGCGTATTGAGGTGCAAAATTTGATTTAATATGTTTTCGAATATTTTTGAAAAACAGCTTAACAAGATAATAGGGTGTTACATTTCTGGCGTATTCAATGGTTATCCAGGTTTAGAGAAAGCAATGATTTTAACATTTGCACTTGACATTTGCACACTTGCAGAATGTATCCAATTTATAAGCAGCATTGAACGACGACAGGAAGAAATCAAGCATACATACGAGTATGTTTGGGAGATCATCCAACCCTGAGGACTTCTTCCTCTTTAGCGAACGGATTATGGTCTGAATATCATCAGTTCACACAGATGGAGCATCAATCGATTCAAAATTGTTTATTTACCTATAGAAGCGTAAAAAGTGGCAACGGTTGCACTATCTGAAAGACTAAATGAGTTTATGCTTTGGTTGGAATTTATCTCCAAGTAAGTTGGATTTGTCCTGCCGACTATAAAACATTGCACTTTTATATTTAGTATGTATGTTAGATCTTTAGGATACAATATGAAAAATGTGTTAATACAGGAAACCTTATAAAAAATGTTTCCACAACAGTTAGCTCTACTGCAATATCAGAGGCACATTCATACAGTTCAACTCTCCATCTAACATATAGTGACAATAAATTTCACTATAACTTCAATATTAGGAATTTCTATATGATTCAAATAGCTACTTTAAGCTATACTTTTAGTCATCAAAATTGGAACTACAGTCATTTCTATATATACTCTAATTTGAAAATAAGAAGCGATTAAGAGCATGTATCATCGAGTGTAGTAGATACGATATGCTGAGTTTGCACGCTACGACAGGCTGCATTGCTAGTTAGGTTACCGAATTATCGAAGGTCTATGAACCAATTGATATAAAACCAATGGAAAAAATGTATTTATCGCATAATCATACAAAACGATTTGTGCTCAATTATTCTCATCTTGTCATCTTATTCATGATGATGATGATGAAAAAATAGTTCTCAAAAATGAAAAATGAAGAAACTCGCTTTACCAATCTGAACATTCTGACATCTAACATTTTCCGCGATTTATCTGTTATTGATATTATTGTTGCGTTCGGTTAAAAAATCGTGAGAATTTCATTTATCTTGATCTCGAATATAATACATACATATATAACAAATAATATCGTTATTATAGACAAACCCTCAGACGGACATGGCCAGAACGATTCGCTTTGGCCAGCAGATTACTTATGACTGAAACTTTATGGATGTTTCGATGCTTCCTTTAAAGCGTTGCAAACATTGCAACTGAATTATAACACTGTTCACCCTCTGCGTGAAGAGTATACTTAATATCGTTTACTAACTAGCAAGAAAGGCCCATTATACATTTACATGTATACATATTGTACATATATTATTCAACATTTATCGTTTACTAGCACACGCTGCTGTTGTATTAAAAAACCCCACGGCAGGGGCAACAGGGGCGTTGATTAAGCTAGAGAGCGAGCGAACAAGAGTGAAATAAAAAACAAATAAAAAAGAAAATACCGCGAGACTGCCCGTATTGCGACTCGATTTGCCGACAGCGTTTTTCATACTAAGTAGTTAATGATGTTGATGAGAAAGGCAACAGCAAAGGCGATTCCTTCGATTGTGTCAATTTTAAATCGTTTTTAAGGCACAGAAGCAGCACCAGCAGGTGGCAGCAAGCCCAACGACGCACAGCGGATTAGATGCAACGTAGGCCGAGCACAGAGAGCTGCAAAGCGTTGTTCATGTTACGATGTGTTCCCAGAAGTATGCGAGCAAATCAAAAATAAACTGTTATGCGGGTTTAAAAACAATACTTGTGAGCTACTTGTATTAGCCCATAAAACTAGGATACCATGCTATGAAATGACTGCCAATCAAAGACGACAAAATAAAGCCAAGTCAAGCCACCCACAAGCAACTTGGAGAATTTTCTCGCCAACGTTGTGCTATTGTTGCTGTCGTTTTTCTAGGCAGTGGTGTACCATACATACAATGGAAAGTTAAATATTATGCAAGCATAATTAAAAAAAAAAAATTGTTTTACGTATATGTGATTTTCATGTATTTTACTTAAAGTCAAATTAAAAAAAGATTTATACAGCTTCTATATATTTTTCGAATCAAATACACAATTGTGTTGCAATTGTTTTAAGTTAGAAAAAATTTCTTTAAATTAAACAATGAGGTAAAATATTAAAGACTGCTGACTGCCTTAGATGTGTTTTGTATTATGCAATACGCATGTCCTAAGTGAAGACTACGTCCATTATATGATGACAACACGCGCTCCCACTCGTACACACCGAAGAGTATATTATATACATAAGTACATACATATATATATACACATGATGGTGTTCATGTATGCCAAAGGGTGTTATAACCCGTAATATACAAGTATGTTTTGTATTTAGCCTGCTAATTGTGCCAATAAAATTCATTTGTATTCCGTTTTTGAAATTATGGTAGGTAGCAATCACAATGTTGATAACATCATTGTGAAAATAGTGACAAATAGAGTTGCGATCCTCCCACCTATCAATTATTGACTGTAATAAAAAAAAGATGTGAGTGATTGAAACTCACGAGACTTTGACCAGTTCGATTCGTCTCGCCGAGCTGGCGAAGTGTATATTTATGGGGTCTCAGTCCTTTATTGCGTCAAAAACTCTGTGACAAAATTATAATAGTATTCATTCTACGTGTGATAGATCAAAAAAGATTAGAAAAAGAAAAGATAAAAAAAAAAGAAATATAGTAAAAAAAACCAAGTGTTCGACAATATTATACCCTGTACATGTCATATTTTTTTCCTAGTAGACCTTGATTTGCTTCAAAGTTTTGCTTAGTATAAACAATATTACAAAGAACGCTAAACAATTGTTTAAAGAGTCTCTACCGTTACTTTAGATTCTCTAGTTCTTCTTCTAGTCGGAAAACTTTTCTCTCAGACATAGTACATACGGACGGACGGATGGGGCTAGATCGACTAGTTTTGTCACGCTGATCTGGAATATATATATTTTATGAGGTCTCCTCCGATGACTCCTTCACCTATTACAAATAGTTTTTGTACAGAGCATAAAAAGGGAGGTAGGTTTAAATAGGACCTTACACTATATTAGGTGCTAAAAATATAAACATATACATATAAACTTTATGGTGTCTCTGACGTCTCCATCTTATTTCTGGAAAAATTACAATACTATTAACATAAAGAGCGAATATTATAAAAAAATAATAAAGCATAAAAGCGTAAAAAAAAATGGCTCAATCCTTGTAGCAACGTGACGAATGGATGTGATTTCCCAAAGAAATATTAGTGGTTGGGTGTCAGAGTACTTATGGCTCAATTAGAAATTATCCTTTGTGTTGCAAACTATTCATCTTCAATAAGTTCCTGAATGCTAGCAGTGTTCACTAGCACGCGTCAACGAGAACAGACGACACAAAATGAGAAGACATTTAATTGTGTCGAACCTAAAATATAAATCTATGTAATTTTTTATGCTATAATAGTCTTATGTGAAATAATTTTTAATTATTTTTATAAGAAGGTCATAAAACATCTCCAAAGCTAAAAATCATCTTGCGAATTGTGCTTATATAATGCCTCCGTGACAATTTTAAGATTGATAGATTACATAATATGCATGTTTTGCTTACAAAATATTTATATAAATTGTATAAATGTATATTGTTTTTAACCTCTAGTGAAAATCGAAATGCTCATTGCTATATGTGATCAGCTTAACTGAGAATGGTTGTTGAGATTATTGCTAATAGCTTCTAAACCAAGTTTAAGATCGATATCTCGAAAGATAAGGGACTAATTTGCATCTGGAGGTATAGAACGACATTCAGAAAATTGTTTTACCAAGTTACCTGAGAAACGACAATTTAAGCCACAACAACAATAAATAAGTTAAATGACAGAGTAAGCTAACATAGCTGGTATTGTCACTATGGACGGTTGTTCACGGAAGTGACGAAAGCCCACCTCAGTGTGACTGCAGCACGAGCACTATATTATACGCGCAATATTGAAGTTTTTACTGGTAAGTCCGATCGAAACGTGTTATGTACCATTAAAAAGCTCTTGAAACATACATTATGAAGATGAAGATAAAAAATATAATATCTGATCACCCCAATCTGAAATATAGGGGTTGAAAAATACCCACCCTGGGGCTCGTGATGGGCCTATCACCTCAAACTTATTTTTATTTATTCTTGATCCAACGAGCCCAAGATCAAAGTTATGAATTTTTAAATTTTTTAACGAGTTATGAAATAGTTTGATTGTGTTTGTTTGAATCCTTTAGAAAACCAAAATTTTCTTGATACAGGATTTGAGTACACAAAAAACTAAACTTTTGGCGGGAAAAGTTAAAAAACAAAAAGCTCAAGTTTCAATTGGCTGCTGTGCTCAACCGGCTTAATATTTTTCAACATGCGACAGCTCGTTGCCAAGGTTTTTTGAATACCTTCCAAATGAATGCTAAGCTAGAGCTGAACAATCAATACTTTAAAAAAATATAGGTCAAAATAAATTTTGAAAGCACATTTGCGATTTTGCCGAAATTGAAACCAAATTTCCGTGCTCATATTTGGAGTGAAAATACATTGCGAAATTGGGCAAATTTTGATATATTATATTTTTCTGTGAAAATTCCGTGAGATTTGATATATCAAATATCAGATTGTCCAAAATTAGCTATTTGGCCTAATGCGTCATATTAATATCTGTTATACGCAGCGTTGACAGAAACCTGTCATACTCTTATATACTATTGTTTTTTTTTTTGATTTTTTTTCGTATGTATTCATACATACTTGTATGTATCTATTCTTGTATAAATATATTAAATTTATCGAATGTATGTAAATATGCATGCAAGAAATATGTATGTATGTATGTACGAAAATATATCGCCAAGAAAAGAAATTGGTTACTTAATTTCGCTCAATTATTGCCATAAATTTATATGTATTTAGACAAAAACAAAATGTCTGCTTTTATACCCTGTACGATAAGGCCAAAGGGAATAAAAAGTATGTGCAAATCTATTTAAGGAGGAAGGAGCAGTGGTAGACCTAATAAAGTATATATACATATATTCCTGATCAGCATGGAAAGACAAGTTGATATAGACCTGTTCGTCTGTCCGTCCGACAGTATGCTTGAACGAACATATCTCGTAGAGTGTAAGAAATAGAGAGTATGGATATTTAGACTCTCCTTTTCAATCTTCAGATAAAATGTATAAAAGTAACATTTTAAGGAGTAGCCGCTATAAAAATCTGCCCCATTTTAAGTTTTTAAATGATTTAGGGCCGTTCTTACTTGCTCACGACTTACCGATAAATAAGAAAATACGAAACGGCAAGATTACACAATTATAATAAATCAATTTTGAGTAGCCCTGGTGAATATTTGAAAAGGTGGACAGTCCAATTGCAAAAACGTAAACACAATAAAATTATAAATTTTCAGAAAAAAAATGAATGAGAGTGAGCACCGCCATCTATGAATATAATGTGCACGTTTGCATTTAAAATTTTAATACAAAATTTCAATTTTGTTTGTTTTCATTTTGCTTTTGCTTTGGTTTTTTATCGATCGAGTTGGCACGTCACTTTGCAAAAAATTCTGATAAATTTTTCGGGTCGCCGAACTCGACGTTACGATTATAGGCTTAATAAGAGTCGTGACAACGAAAACTAGCAAAAACGCATGAAAAATATGAGCGGTAAATTTATAGGCAAGTTATGAAAACGGCCCTCAATGTTTTTATTTTGAAATGAATTTATTGAAATTTATTATACTATTCACATAGATTTTGAATGGTATTATCAGTTTGTCTGAAAGTTTGTAACGCACTAAAGGAGGCATCGTAGACCCCAAAAAGTATATATATTCTTGATCAGCTCGACGAGATGAGTCGATCTAGCCATTTTCGTCTGTCCGTTCGTCTGTATGTTGTTGCGCATTTAATACGTAGATGTGCACAAAAAATGTTGCACCACTTTTCGGTTAATTTGACTTGAAACTTAATATTATAGTATATATAAACATTACTTAAAACTTAACAGCACTTATAATACACCAATAGTTCTTACATATTCTTTGTTGTTTTTTTTTTTAAATTATTTTTCGTGTAGAACAGGGGCTTTAGTAACGAAATGAAAAAAACCAGCCGGTGCAGATGGTCGAATTTCGACCAAGAATCGGACAAATTGTGTGGTGTCACAAGGCAGCTATTATCCATATGGGCGCGGTATAAAATATTTAATCTTTAAATTAATTATATATTTTTTTTTTTTTTTTTTTTAAATAAATATATGCATATAACTAGTAGGAGCATTAGCAGTAGTTCAGTTGTCAATATATTTAATTATTTGTTAATCTTAACTTACTTATAATATTGTAATCCAAATAGTATTACATATAAACTTAATTATATTTGTATGTTGCATGTCGTACAACACACAAAACCAACAAGCTTGTCATTGAATTCCACGAGATTAAAGCTTCTCCAAATCTCAGATTTTGATGTGGATGGTTTAAGTTTTATACTTCTGTCTTTTTTGAATTGAGAATTCACTCAAATTCCAGAGAATTTTAAAAGTTTCCCGATCTTGCCCGATCGCGAAGAAATTGTCGGGTCGCGCGGGATTTCCGTCCCGTGCCCATCTCTATAGTATTTGTATTTTGCTGCGATTTACCACAGTCAGGACAGCAATCATTAGACCTGATCCCGATTCGGTTCCTGTAACACTTGGACCTGTTGATCCATCCGGATCTTAATTAATCTTATTTAGCCCTAGTGCAGCGACGGAGACATTTTTTAATCTCATTAATAGGTGTTGCCCTGCCACCAAGCACAATATTGTCCCTGAGAGAGTTCATTGACTTTTCAATTGCATCTTTGTAAAATTGAGCCCTACCGGATATATAACTGCAAATGCACTCCTCTATTTGATCTTTAGGTGCGAAGTAAGATATACTCGTCTTGTTACGTATAATTTTATCAAGGAACAACTCTCGTGGGGGTGACATGAATGGAATAATTACTCCTATATGCATTTAATAAAACAGTTTCAAGAGCAATTCATTATGTTGGTGAACAGAGACTATCATCGCTTCTTCATGCAGATGATCTACATGAGTCATTTATAAACAACCAGTAGCAGTACCCAGAGCGCAGTTCTGACCTTTTTGCAGGCATTGCCATTGGGTCTTACTGAGATAAGGGGTCCAGACTGGAGCAGCATAATTTAGAACAGATCGCGCTTTATACGTGGTAGGACTTGGCTCCTTATCCTTACCCCAGGAAGGCCGAACAAGCACCACCAGCACTTTGTTTCTCGACTTTAGTCGATTTTTCGTATTCGTGGCGTGAGTTGAGAATCTAAACAGGGGAGCGAAAGTTGTCAAAGTTTCGTCGGATATTGACCTTTCGGAATACTTAAGCCCCAGCAAAGACGTCAAGTTCTATCTTAACATCCTTAGTCCAAAAGATGAAGGTATAAGCCGACGACTTGTTGAAAGTTTGATGTTTTGAGCACTGAAAAAATTGAACAAATTGTCCAAATAAATATTATTTTTTGCACAAATTTCATCGACGTCCGCGCCCGAGGATTAAATGGCACAATCATAGTGTGGTGGAGAATGAGTTGATATCCAGGTCTTGAAACAAGATTGCATGATCAACTGTATCAAATGCCAAATCCATCAGCGATAAAAGTGATAATTTCACTCAATGATCAATTCGTAGTGTGCTTTTTCTGAAGCCATGCTAGTGATCCGCTAATAGGCAATGTTCTGTCATTGATGCCTATAAGAGGACCCAAGTTTCAGAAGAGGTACAATCCTCGCTTCCTTTCAAACATTTGGAACAATTAGTGGGGAAATAGAGGAGTTGAACATGTACTGTTATAGGTCAAATAAGCTTCAGCATCAGCATTGAAATGCCGTCTAAGACGAATGCCTTGTATGATTTATCTCTTCCAATAGCAGCAGAAACCTCCTCACAAATAAAACTTTACGTTGCATTTGAATATGACGTAGGGATTTACGCTGTAGCCGATTCTTTTTCGAAAAATAGGTTGCGACACATTTTTGTCGATCGCATCTATGTCGTCCATTTCCTCGAATGTGATGGATGAGAGAGCTCTACTCTGATGAGCACATGAACGTTTTTTAATAGTGTCCTACAGACCTAAGCGTTCCAACTATGTGGCCTCTCTATGCTCCGCAAAAATATTGTTTACATTATGAGAAATGAAGGCAATACTCGAATCGTTGGCTCGCTAAGCTTGCACCTTCCTCTAGTCTAATACTAGGAAACCTTCCAGCATGAATATGCCTCTCTAAAAATTATCCTTCCCACACCAACGTCATTGGCTGAGCGATTTCTTTGTTCCGCAACACTTATTATTCCCTTTAAATCATTTCCCAGAGCCAATACCACATCTTATGGCATGCATTGAAATCACCAAGAATAATTCGATGGACCCCTTGTGCAAGTGGCTCAAGATCAGACGATAACCAGGGTCGTAGCTGTTGACTGGTAGCAGATAAAAGTTCAAAAGCTCAATCTCCACATCTACGGACTTTTCATTGTGCCTACAAGAATAAATCTTGTCGACCTACAGACGGCAGTGAAAAAGTTCTGAAAATCACCGTACGATAAAAACGATGAATTCCAGACCTCCCAGACTGTTCTTGTCGCTGTCCTGCGTGACTATATTCAAGTCAGCTAGAGATACGAAGCAGCATAAACTTAGGAGTTTGGTCTCTTGCACAGATACAATTAAGACACCATGACGCTGCATATAATCAACAATCTCAATCACTTCCCACGCAAACCATTACAATTGAGCTGCAAAACTCTAAAAGAGATAAACCGCTGCTTAAGTGAATTGCGAATACTCATAATTGGTTGATAGGGCTAGGGGAGGAAGAAGAGAAGGAAGAAGATTGTGTAGAAGAGGAACTAAATGACTGAAAGAAAGTCAGGTGAAACAAGTGATTTAGCACAACGGTGCAAGGAAATCAACCCTCCACTCTTTATGAGATCTCAGGTCAGTACATCAATACCAATTTTGGCATCTGTTACATCGCAGAGACATGACATTTCGATGTATCGAACTGCCACAAGCCGAGTATACCCAGCTAGGAACGGAAGCTGTTTGTGAGGAAGTTCTTGCACTAATGTTTTTGTTATTGTAACAGTTTGGTTTGGGCCCCAAGTTCCCAAGGATGGGTTTTCGCCCCCGACCGGTCTGCACAAAGAGTTTTGTGCAGTCAAAGGTTGTCCAACTCAGCCCTTGCATTAATAGTATATGTTGGTGCAATAATAGCTGTGCTGCCGCTGAAAATTGCAATGTATGTGTAGATGTGCACTGTTCAATCTCTATGTGTGTGAAGCACCGAACATGTTCGAAGAAGTCACATTTCGGAAAACATTGCTTCCCCAGAATCAACAAAAGCAAGGATCGGTTCCCGGGTTCAGTTCATTGTCTGCGCGGCACAGGAGTATTTTTAGCAGTTATGCCGGCAAAACAGCTGACCCATGTAATAAACTGTACGTATAAATACCTGATACAGCCACTTGTGCTGGTGCGGACAACTTTTCGCTGCGAAGATCTTTCTCCCGTTCGGGGCGTAAACCCAGTCGTCCTTCGGAACGGGAACTTCTAGTTGTGTTTGCTTGTTTCTTTCCAGTTCCTTGTATGTAACCGGGGTATAAGCAATGTTTTTCTAATGGTCATATTAGTAATTATAAATTAATTTTCAACTTCAATTTCATTTCAACTTCAAAATATTTTGTTTTGAAATCAAAGAAAGAGTAGTCAAGATATTTCCTAATTATTACCAGCATTACTTAAGTACATAACCTACAATATTCATACATACATGAGAAATATCTAAATAAAAATTAAAACCGTAAAATCTTCGATTTTTCTTTCTATCCGCAACTATATATTTGTACTAAATTAGTTCTCTTAGTCTTACCAATAAATCTTCCAATTCACTTCTAAAGGATCGACGCATTGCGTCCCCGTCACTGTCTTCAGCTGCAGCCCCCACCGCCGTCAAAGTACACGTGGAATCATTTAATATGAATGCGCCATTACGATTGCGATTAAGACTCGAACTATTTATGAACTGCAAAAACAGAGAGAAAAAGAAAGCCAAAAAAAGCTAAACTGAGTGAGAGAAGTGAAGTAGCACACAAATACAAAAGGAAGAATAGTATAAAAAGATAGCAGAAAAAAAACCAAAAGAAAATTAAACTAAAAACATAGAGAGAAAGATAAGTGAGTGAAAAAGAACCAATTGGATACTTATAAAATTGATTTTCAGACAGATTCTGTTAAAAAAAAAATCAGTTGTTTGCAGTGGTACAACTTAAGAATAATTATTGTAAAAAAATATTCAATTGCGATTGCAGTACAATTTTTTTTGAAAAAATGCCGAAAGAATGTACTAAAGAGCAATCAATGCGTAAGCTGGAGCCAATTTCCCATGTTGACTATTTTTAAATGTACACAAAATGCAAACCGTAGCAATGCAGGCAATTATTAGTGTAGAGCGATATTTAACTATCTGTGAATCACTGGTAGCAGTTGGTACTCGATATTGTAAATATCAGTGATTGAGTAGCAGTTGCTTTTTACTACTGTAAACGTCATTCACCGCGTATTAGTGATATCGTATATCAAATGAATTTAGTGTTACCAGGACTAAAAGTCGCCAATAGATGTATCAAATGAATAGTAAAAGTGATATATCAAAATGAATTTAGTAAAATCTTGGTGCAAAACAAGTTCTTTTTAGTTCTTATGTTTAAGAAGACGACTATGATCAAAAGTGTTACTTCAATTATCTTAAGTAATAAACAGATAAAGAGTTGCATGTGCTTTCTTGCTTTTTTTTTAAAGTTGGATGTTTGGTTCGTTCTTTTTTTTCAAAATACGCTATGATTTTACGAATATATCTGCTACTTAAATCACTGACTAGCTCATATCTACTATGTGTCATAAAATCTCTCTCGCAGTAAGGCCAGTCGTAGAAGACATGGCATGGTAACATTCAAGGAGACGTATAGCAATTTGTTTGACATTTGAAAATCATATTTTATGTTTATGAATCACTTATTTATGTGTGTGTTTATTGTCATGTCCGGAACTAATTTTTAACCCACTTCTAATGGTCGAAATAAGATGAGTTTGGACATGCACATGTCGAGCTGATAAAAATACAATATTATACAGGGCGTATTTTTAGAAGTTCCATTTTCCGACAAGGGTTATTGTCATTTGAGCGCAGCTGGGCTTGCCATCTTGTCATGAATAGACTTACCTCAGAACAACGCATCCCCCTTATTGAACATTTTTTCGTAAAGATCCCAACCTTCGACGTTATTAGACCCAGCTGGTGAAAGAATTAAAGCCGAATGACCTTTGTTACCGCCGTTCGTTCGACCAATGGACTGAAAATCAATTGGACGTCAACCCACTTTTTTATCGCTATATCCTATTCAGTGGTAAGGCTCATTTTTGCCTCAATGGACATGTCAATAAGCAAAATTGCCGCATTTAGAGTGAAGAAAATCCTCAAGAGATTCTCGAGACACCGTTACATCCACAAAATATCACTGTTTGGTGAGATTTATGGGCGGTGGAATCATTGGTCCTTACTTCATTAAAAATAATTAGCGATTATTTCGTGCCCCAATTGAAAGAGATGTTTATTGTAGACATGTTTTTTTAACAGGACGGCGCCGCATGCGCGGTAAACAATGGATTTACTGAAGGAAAGATTTGGCGATTGCTTTATTTTTCGAATTGGACCAGTCAACTAGCCACCGAGATCGTGCGTTTTAACGCCTTTGGATTTTATTTCTCTCGGATTACGTGAAGTCATTGGTTTATGCGAACAAAACAGCCACATTGGACGACTTTATAATAGACGACTTTATAGACAACATTGTGCGAACCATAGCCGAGATAGGGCCCCAATGTTTGAATAAGTGGTCGAATATATACCTCCAAAATGCTCCACATTGGAGCCTGATTTATCAGAAATCATATTTAGATACTAATGGCATAAAATTATATTTCTAATAACGCCAATTTTTAGGGTGAAATTAAGTAATCTTTATATTTTAATTCAATTCACAATTCTGACCTCTAAGAAATAAAAACACCATTTATAACTTTAGATGGTCAAATCTACCCCCGGATGGTCAAAATGAAAACTAAATATAATAGTACAAAAAATGCATGTGAAATTATAGCAAGCATTTTTAGATTGATCGTTTTATAATTTTTGAATAAATGTTTGCTTTTCTAAATGTTTTGTTTTCTCCCATTCGATCTATTTAGACATCTACCTATCTTGGAACTTTAAGAATATGGAATTTATGGATGAACATGCAGTCCTTCGATAATCGTGGGTACTGAAAGTAACATTGAAAAAGGTCGTGAATTTATCAAAAAATAGCTAAAATTTGCATTGCGATACATAGAAATGGAATTGAATATGTCGAAAAATTCAATTCTTCGCATTTTGACCGTAAATTTAAATATATGGAAGGTGTGTGCCAGAAATTTTTGACTGGAAGTTGGAAAAAAGTACATTTCGAACGCACAAAGTTACATATAGGTGGCGGAATCAGAAAACGATCTACTCCAAAAGTTCCGTTTTCCGTGCGACACACCTTGTAGATGATAAAAATGGTGAACAAAACCAAATGAAATAACTAATTCCATACAATAATTTTGGATTTTATTTTTCAACAAAGGTTGAATTGGCGGAATTTGACGTCAAAAGTATAAAAAAAATGATATGAATGAAAATTTAAATCAGGCATTGTATTTCGTGTCCAATTAGCTTTTGCTTTAAATCTAGTTAAAACTGTGAAGTGCTGCGGTTAACTGAAAGTGAATGTGTATAGAAAAGGATAAAAGTCCCTTCAGTCTGGTATACAAACCTCTGGTTTACAACAGCGTTATAAAACCATTTCTAACTGGTGCACTCTGGTACATACTACGAAATGAGAAATTTCATTATAATCTTAATATTCCCCGAAAAGTTTTGACCACCGCTGATCACTGACCCAACCAAGTACTCAGCGACTCAGGGTGATATCCAATTATGATCGACAAAACTACAAAACAGTTCCCCCGGAGGCTTAGTATGTACCGAATAGGACTTAGATATAAATTATTATTGTTAGTTTTAAAATAATAGAAGCTTCAATAAATAACATAATAACCTGTTTTCAAAGAATGTGAGATACAGTAATATTATACAAATAGAAACGCCCTACAAAAACAAAATAAAAGTACATAGAAAACTATTCAAAAGAAAAGCATTATTCCGGTACTTTTCATTTAGATTAGGCAAATCATAAAGAAAGTAGCATTTTTGCGCACGAGACTAAATTAGAGAAAGTTGAATGTTTCCGACGATGCACAAAAGCTCATGTAGATATTAAACATGTATTGCATTTTAAATATATAAAAACAAAACAAGAAATAACACTCCAGTCGAATGTGCTCGGCTTCTCGATACCATGTAACCTGTCTAAGGCTCTTTATAGTGGTCCGATCTGAACCTTTGGAGGATATTTTGTTTTGATTAATGTAGGATACATCAACTTTAGTCTTTCTTGATTAATTAACAAAAACAAAAAATGTTCATACAAAAAATTAAATATGGCAGTTTTATATGGGGACTATTCGTTACAGTGTTCCGATCTGTTACTATGGAGCACATTTTGTAAGTATTTACTTAATATGCACCAAATTTGGCGTATCTACCGTAATTACTTATACATTTTTTTTTAATTTGTAAATAAAAACTAATGTAAAAAAATTAAATACAAAAAAAATGTAAAAACATTTTTTATCGGCTGGTTTACCTCGAATTTTAAAGGTATATAACTGTATTATGGGCGTGGCATCCAAAATTTGTTCTAAACTTGATCTGCGTGCGTATCAGGAGAATCTAAAAGTCCAAGTTTGTAGGCTCTACCTTTTATAGTTTCCGAAATCTCGTTCAAACATACGAAGGACGGACAGACAGCTGAACATAGCAATATCGACTCCGATTCTTGATACTGATGAAGAATATATATATCAAGAATATGTATACTGCCACGCCTCCCTCTAACTATTACATATAATTTGAAAAAGTTTGTATACCCTAGGCAGAATAACGAACCGGTAAACTTTAACAAGACATTGACGCTCTTAAACCTACAACCTTGACTAGGACACTTGAAAACATTGCAACGGATGGTTTACTTTCACCACTTCTTGTTTCGTACTTACCTCAGCCATCTTTACGGTCTGTCCATCTTTTTCCCACTTGGTTGCAATCTGCAATGTCTCGGCGGTTTTTTGCTGTATCGTCTTAGAGTCATCCAAAAGTGTTAATTCATAGAATTCTTGTATGTCTACAAGAGAAAAAAGATGAACTATTAGTAAGCCAAAAAAAAATATGGATGCAAATTGGATAAAATTTATCCATGTCGAAATTATCCTTATCGATGTCGATGGTAGAAATGTATGTAAAGGGTGTTTTTATTAGCAGGTCTGTTTTTTAATGTGGCAACACTTATAAAGTTTATCGTTTTGCGTATTTAAATAAACGGAATTTTTTTGAATTGCATTGAAATTCTTAAACTACAAAACTTAAAATTGGCTTTATTAAAAAGAACATTTTATGACTTTAGTGTTCAAATGTGATGGTGTCTCGAAGGAGGACTTTCTTTACTCCAAATGCGGCAATTTTGCTTATTGACAGACCCAATGAGGAAAAATGAGCCTCATCACTGAACAGAATATTGCGATAAAAGAGTGGTTTGACTTCCAGTTTATTTTCAGCCCATTGACCGAATGTATGACGCAAACGATGGTCATTCGACTTTAATTCTTACCCCAGCTGGATCAAATAAGGTCGTAGGCCGATATTTTTACGTAAAATGTTCCATAAAGTGGATGCACAGAGCTCCAATTACTGAGCGCAATGGCAGATCGACTCATTTGGGTCCTCCTTAATACTACTCTCTACAGCAGCAATTGTTTCTTCGGTGCGCACTGTAAGACGTCTTGGCGCATGCGTATTTTCATTTAGAGTATACTTGGTGCGATTTCTTCAAAAACGAAGGTAATGAACCAGTCACGATCAATGACGAACGATATCGAGTCATTATTTTTTTGTTTCCAATTGTCCCTCACCGCCTAGACCACCAAATCATTTTTAGAATTATAAGTGCCATTGTTCCATTACTTATGAAAAATACTGTATCTATCATAGTTTTGCCACGATTTCGCTGAAAATCTAAAACTACATCACAACATTTCGAACACTTAATTACATATTACCATTAATTTTAACCATACAAATGAAAAATATATATGTGTGAGGGCTACCCCAAAAAGTGGCCCGTACTCGATCACTAGTAGATGTGTATGAAACGACCATCTATAAGCTGCCACCTTATCGAATTTTAAGTTAATATTGACGTTTTTTATACAAATGCATAAAAGTGAATAGTGGGTTTGTATGGGAGTACCTCAAAAAGAAGGCGGGACGCGCCCACTTGTATATGTTTATGAAGCGGCTATCAACTAAGATACACCAAATCGAATTTCAAGCTAATATTGATTTAAATAAAAAAGTTTTTCATACAAAAACACAAAGTGGACTGTGGGTTTGTTGGGGGTTGCCCCCATGGGCGGGGCACGCCCATTAGCCTATGTATGTTAAGCGGCTGTTCATAAAAAGGCACCATATTGCATTTCAACCTAATATTGACTTTAATAAAGACGTTTTAATGTATATGTGAAGCACCCATTAGAAGCTACTATATCAATTATTAAGTTGATATTGACTACAATAAAAAAATGTTTCATACAAAAAGTCAAAAGTGGGCGGTTGGTTTGTATGGGGGGGATACTCTACTAAACTGCAATAAAAAGAAGTGTATGTGCCAATTTTCAACTGGATACCATAAAAATTAGTCACCAAAAAATGTGCAATAACATACAAACGGACACGGGTAGATCGTCTCGTCGAGCTGATCAAGAATATATATACTTTATGGGGTCTACAATGCCACCTTTAATGCGTTACAAACTTTCAGACAATCTGATAATACCATTTCACACTATGTGTGAATGGTATAGCAAAATTTTTTTTATTCAAATGCTTAGATGTGAACAATTTATTTTAATCATTCAAAAGTTATTATGCCAACCCAATGTTATTAGGTCGGTATTTCAGATAAATCTCACAGCTGTTTGTTTTATTCCAGTTAATATAACCTCGTATTGCTATGTTTAACCTGTGTTTTTAATTCACATGGCTAATAGGTTGTAAAAACACTAAATAAATAAATTAAATAAAATTATAGTTTAAAAAATCTAAAAAAACACGCTTTAATAGTAATGTGAACTAAAAAGTAAAAAATAATGTTGAATAAGTTTAAAATGAGAAAATTAACTTTAACATAAAAAAAGCTTTAACATAATATTAAAGCGTGTTTTTTTAGTTTTTTTAAACTATAATTTTTTTGTCAATCACTTAATTCTCATTTTAAACTTATTCAAAATTATTAGTTCACATTACTATTAAAGCGTGTTTTTTTTAGTTTTTTTAAACTATAATTTTTTTTAAAAATAACATACGCCGTTCTCATCAACATATGTATTAAGTTGTTGACTCATTTTGTGAAACAATGAAACACAACAAAATTGTGAAATTATTGTATTGTCATCGGTGCTTAACACACGTTCAAAATTTCAAATTAGGAAGTTGGTGAAAATTAAATTGAAAGATTCCGTTACATAGATAGATAGATACAGGTCAAGTTAATAAAAGCGTGTTAAAAACATCAAAGGAACATTACTAACTTTGTGAAAAAAGTATACTTTGCATAGTTTGGTCTTGAAATCTGTAAGCAAGAGAAATGTTATGTTCCTCACAAAGTATGTTTGTTATGTTTGTATCTGAGTAAACGGTATAAGAAAGAGAAGAAAGAGAGAGTAAAAAAACAATCAAATGATTTTTTTTTCTGCAGTACTGATGTTTCTAGATATAGCTCGAAAGAAAGAACTTGTCTATTCTAAACTTACTTCAGCTGATCGGTGAGTAGAACATGGTTCGGGACTTCCCGTGCCTGAGCCACATCAGTCTATTGATAACGTTTTACAGTCCAGTCCCGAATTTATTGATTGTCAATCGAGTGGTAATGATTTACAATATTCTGTTACACAATGGAAATATTTCCTTGCCTGTTGCTCAACAGGCAATGAGAAATTCAGTCCATATGAGGGAAACTTACGAAAATCTTAACATAACTTTACAGAAAATTAACTAAACAGCTAATGTTTGGATGCTAAGTGGCGATTTAAAAGTTGTCTGCATGATCCTTGATCACCAAAGGAGATTTACAAAGTTTCCATGTTTTATATGTGAGTGGGACGACAGATCGACAAACAATGGCCTGTAAGAAACTTTTTGACACCTGGCGCGAAAAACATTTTGCATAGAACTTTACTAGACCCAAAATAGATTCGTCTACCCTCACTACACATAATGTTGGCCTTAATGAAACAAATTGTAAAAGCTTTGCCTAATGATGGTGATTGTTTGAAATACTTACGTAAAAAAATTATCAAAAGCTAAACTGAAATAAGGGTTTTTCGTTGGATCTGATATACTTAAAAGGATGTTCGCTTCCAGCTTCGTAGCCACTTAGTGCAAAGGAAAAGGAGGATATAATTTAAAGTGGTGACTAAGTTTTTGGGCAATGTGAAAGCCTCTGAAAGTGAACTTATCGTAGATTATATTGTCCACTTCACGCCCTACCATCTTGACTTTTTTCCTAAAAACTTAGGTGATGTGAGTGAAAAGCAGGGGGGAACGGTTTCATCAGCACATAAAAGAGATGGAGGAACGATATCAGGGACGGGGGAATATCAACATGATGGGTGATTACTGTTGGTCACTTTACATATAATAACAAAATGGATTACATCGGAAAAGAGCTATACAGAAACTTTACAGAGAAAAAGAAAAGGAAATACAAAATAAGAAAAAAAAAATAAGCACAAAAAATATTCGCATTGTAGTAATTTAATATTATCGTAAGTAAAAATTCTAACCGAATAAAATTAACTATGATTTTTAATTTTTATGTATGGAATTTTCCGTCATATTATGAGAGAATTGTGGGTGATAAAAAAACTGACGCCAAATACAGTTACAGCACTCAAAAATACATAAGATTTAAGTGAATTGCTTTAAAAAGTTTTTACAAACATTTGTATTGTTGGTCTGTGTTAATAGCAGTTAACTATTAGTACTTGTCCAAGATTTCAAAAATCGATATACCGGATGATAGCGATGACAGCGATATGTTCTTCTTTATGATGATAAAAACATATGTGTGTACAATATATGCAAATAGAGCAAGATGCAACTAAGGAGGTACACACCTAGAAGGGCTTGAAATAAGCGCGATTTGAATATACGGATGACACGTTCAATCGCAATGCGCAAAGCTCGATCCTGCGGCTCCGACAGACGTGAATGGTAGTCCTCAAGTAGCTCAAGGGCGCGATGCGCCTCTGCAAAGAAACAAAAATAAATGTATTGTCTTTTGGTATTTTGATTTGGGTTACATAAAGTCTAGGTACAAATATATACTATATGTAAAAGCAAGATGTTCAGCGGACCGTTTTAGAACAATCATGCGAAAATTTGACACACGCGTGTGGGTCAGCAATTTTCACATTGTCATGTACATATGTACATGCGCACACGTGTATACATGTCGAACAAAATCAGTAGACGCTGAAATATCGAACGAGAATGTTTTGTAGGCATTGTCAATTTGATGCACTGAGAGAAACGGTTAACCAACATCAAATAGAATATAATAACGAACTTAAGTTTTTGCAGTATACATTATTTTCGTAGCAAATTACATACAAATCATAGTATGGTAACAAATAACTATTTGCATTGCGCACCAAGCATTTCTGTCAGTGCAAGCACAACAACATAAACAAAGTGTAATAGTGTTAGTGTGACCTTCACTGTTTTAGATACATGAGAATGCGTGGAGATAAAATAAATAACTACAACCCCAACAGTTTTCATACTTTGTGAATCTAATAATTGATCATCGGGCATTAGATCGCCACCACATTCAATCTGTGCGGTATCACCGAATACAGTGGACCAGTAGCCGTGTTGGTGCCCCTGATGCTCTTTGAATATTGTTGTGTCCTTAGTTAAGCTTATAGAGTCCACATCGTTGCTGGCGTATTCAGAAGGTATGCAGTTGTTGAACGCCTCTTGTGGCGAATCACTGTGTAGATCCAAATATTGCTGCAAACACACATTTTTTTCACTTTGCTGCAACTGCTCACGCATTATACCAGTACCGCACATGTCCGCTTCAAGGTTACCTTCCAGTAAGATAATCGATTCAAGTGTGTGGCGATGCGTGGGCAGAGGAGGAGGAATGTGACTCAGCTCCTGATTTCCGCTCATGCTCGAATGCTGTAGACTATCGCGTTCGATTGACTCGATCATTGAGCGGAAACGATTCAATTCCAAACAAAGGCTATCCGAATTGTAACGACCCACATTGAATTTCGAGTAAGCTGCGCTTGTAGTACCACCCGAAGCAGACGGTGAAGCACCCGTTGTTTTTGGTATTTTACGCAGGTTCTTTGACGCTGTGGCGGTTGTCTGTGCCTCATATTCATCACGCGAAATGTCGCTCTCGGACTTTTCAAAATAACCCGACTCTACATCGGGCGTTCGCACCTCGGCAGAAAGGACATGACCAAATTCGAGCAAATCCTGTGCCGAGTAGAAACACTCGATCGATTCTCGCACACTCTCAACAGGCTTGTCACCCGATAAATCCGTTTCCATGCAGCAGTCATTCTCGTAAACGGCAGACGACGTTCGAGCAACTTCACGTTTTGCTATATTTTTGTACCCAGCGAGCAGATGACACTCTTCCTTCTCTACTTTTACTACTTTAGATGATACAGCATTGCGCTCTTCCTCGAGCATTGTTGCCATGTACCCATGTTGACTTGTTGATGGAGAAGGTAAAACAGAAATACATTCGACATGTAAATCATCGATTTGTTCGCTTGTTGCTAATACTTCTATGGTTTCGGCTTGTTCTATAAACCGTTCCCCTGTTGCCCGTTGTAAAGCTGACTGCTCAATCAATAAACTTTCGCATTTCTCAATGGCGCAGGCACTATCCAGGCAGCTAGCGACTTCATTTTTAACTCCATCTTTCAGCGTTATTTTTGAATTCAACAATTCAGTCTCCTTTGAACTCAGTTCGCTCGATTTCTCATCACATATCTCATCGGTCGTGTCTTTCTTATATCTATTAGGAGTATCAAATTCAATTTTCCCATCTTCCTTCAGCTGCTCGTTTTCCTGTTCAAATATTTGCTTTGTAGAAAACTCCGCTGGAGGTGCGAAATCCATCGATGAATCATGGTCCTCATCGCTGTCATTAAAAGTTTTGTCATCGCTACTGCTGTCCAGCGCATTTAAGGGGTCACTACTTTTCTCTCTTTCGTCACTGTCTGAATCCATTTTACCAAAAATAAGTATTATTTTAACTGGTAGAACAACTTTATTTGATTAATTTTCCTTGTATACCAATGTCGCACGGCTCTCGTGATATACTGATGCCCACGAATGCTTTCAAACAATTTCACTGCGCCACCGATCCAATTGGACAATTAGTCTTCGCGCTGAGTCTGTACTAAGAGTCAAACACAAATCAAATAAATCGATACAGATTTTTTTAAAGCGTTTATTCGGCTTTCGGGCTTTTAAAATAACGTGGTTCGGCGGACCTCGTCTTCCATTAACAACCCCAAACCCATCATCAACCCCCAACAATTATCGAAATGAAATGTACAAATATGTACGAGGGTTGCCTTGTTTGTTGTGCTGCTTCGCAATGCTAGGTGTTGTTGGGTACCAGCTGACATTTGCATTGGAAAATTTAGCATTTTACGCTTTACGTACGCAGAACGTTTTGATGTACGAACACTATTTGTGTTGTTTACAATGATTAAAAGAATACATTTCGGCGAAAAAATGCAATTAACTCGTGAAAATTTCCGTGAGATTACTTACCACGACTTTTGACGTGAGTTACCGCAACTAGAGTCCATAAATATTTTTCGAATTCTTGCTTAAAGACGAACCTAACGAAGGTTGTCCAAAAACAGCTGTTATTCCAGAAAACATCGATGCTGTGCTTGAATTGATAAGACAACACCATCATGTGACATACCGTGCGGATGAGGTATCCTTGGGCATTAGTGGAATGAGGATATAATTCGATATTACATGATTTTTTGACCATCAAGAAAAGTTGTTCTCTTTGGATATAGCTTACTTTTGATACATTTTCGTACTGATTGGTGTAAAAACATTTTGAAGAAATATATCCGCGGTGCTTCCAACCACGTCTATGACATCGTAACAGGTGACGAATTATGGATCTACACATAGCCCAAATTCAACAAAAGTTGGTCGCAAATGGTCGCCTGTTTTTTCGGTGTCAACACAACCATTTGTTAAGAAACTTTTCGGAGAATTGAAGAAAACCAACTGCCGGACATGGATTATCCCCCAACACGACAATGTGAGCTCTCATACAGGGGTTCACACAAGCGAGTTTTTGAGCACTCATCGAATTGATGAGTCATCCGCCTTACAGCGATGACTTGGTACTCAATTACTTTTCTTTGTTCCCGCAACGCTTTTCGACTCATGAAATATCATTTGAAGCTCGTTTCGGAGGTATCCATTTCAAAGTGGAAAAAATGATTCGAAAATTGGTTCAAGCGCACGCAAAACTGTATTGATCTTCATGGAGAATATTTTTAAAAACAATAAAGCCATTTGGTAAAGATAAATTCTAGTTTTCCCATTATTAGACGCACAAAATAAAATTCTACCCTTGTACAGCTGAAAATTGATACTACTATGAAAGCAATTTTCGATACAACATTTTGTACACTTATATGTTCCTCCAAATAGCTCTAATGATTTATCGATTTTATTTTGAAGTTCAGTTTTTATGATCCTAACATAACCTTCATCTCTCATCCAATAATATTCATTAAAAATTTCATTCAAATAGGTCGGATAGTTTTCAAGTCCATAGATAACGTACATCTTTCTAGAAAATTTACCGATCGACTAATTTGACCGGATTTTAGAGGTAACTAAATACAACGACAAAAATCGAATGATTGCAAATTAGGAAATAATTTTCTGATTCTGACAAATTTACAATTTCCTCCTTTTTGAAGTCGGTTAAAATCAAATTTTAAAAATAAAATGTTGCAGTAGAGATAACCTGTATTTTGTTTAAGGCTTATATGAAACATAGATTATATCCTGGTCGATCTGAACATATTTTATTAGAATTGATTAAAAACAAGAAAGAATACTGACGTCGAGAATTCATGACTTCGAATTGCACTGATAAATTTCTTTCATCAATGTAAACAATTAATTTCTCTTGTTTTAAATATACAAAAAAAAATTATATGAGTATATATATATATATATATATATATTATATATATAATATAGTATATATATATATATATATATATATATGAGATAGTATATATATATGAGAGAGAGAGAGTAGATATATATATATAGAGAGAGAGAGAGAGAGAGAGAGAGAGAGAGAGAGAGAGAGAGAGAGAGAGAGAGAGAGAGAGAGAGAGAGAGAGAGAGAGAGAGAGAGAGAGAGAGAGAGAGAGAGAGAGAGAGAGAGAGAGAGAGAGAGAGAGAGAGAGAGAGAGAGAGAGAGAGAGAGAGAGAGAGAGAGAGAGAGAGAGAGAGAGAGAGAGAGAGAGAGAGAGAGAGAGAGAGAGAGAGAGAGAGAGAGAGAGAGAGAGAGAGAGAGAGAGAGAGAGAGAGAGAGAGAGAGAGAGAGAGAGAGAGAGAGAGAGATATATATATATATATATATATATATATATATATATATATATATATATATATATATATATATATATATATATATATATATATATATATATATATATATATATATATATATATATATATATATATATATATATATATATATATATATATATATATATATATATATATATATATATATATATATATATATATATATATATATATTAAATTAAAGTTTAAATAATCTACGTTTTGATCTCCGAGATCTCGTTGTTCAAACATACAGACGGAGGGACCTGACTGGATCGACTCGTCGTCGAATGCTGTTGAAGAATATATATAGTTTATTAAAATATGAATTTAGCTGACTCAAGCTCATTTTTACATTCACAAAAAAAAAACGTTAACTTCGGTTGGACCGAAGCTCTACAATACGAATTAAAATTTTAAATCGTATTATTAAGCATAAACGTGAGGGGTTTAAATGAGGGCTACCCCACGGCCACTAGTAGATGTGTATGAAGCGACCATCTACAAGATGCCATCATATCGAATTTTAAGGCAATATTGACGTTTTTCATATAAATGTATAAAAGTGAGATGTGGGTTTGTATGGGAGTACCCCAAAAAGTGGACGGAGCACGCCCATTTGTATATGTTTATGAAGCGGCTGTCCACTAAGATACACCAAATCGAATTTCAAGCTAATATTGATTTAAATAAATAAGTTTTTCATATAAACACACAAAAGTGGGCAATAGGTTTGTTTAGGGGCTACCCCAAAATGTGTTCGTGCCGGGTCAATCTTGATCTATTAAACTGCATAAAAATTGGTCCTCAAAAAATGCGCAACAAAATACAGACAGTCAGATAGACGGACATAGCTAGATCGACTCGTCTCGTCGAGCTGATCAAAAATATATATACTTTATGGGGTCTACGTTGCCTCCTTTAATGGGTTACAAACTTTCAGACGAACTGGTAATCCCATTTCACTCTATCTAGGGTGTCACAGAAATCTCTTTCACCTCAATTTCGAGGTGTCACAGAAATCTCTTTTAGACCGTTTGAAATCACCAGCCTTTTGTTAGGTGAAATTGATTTGGTGAAAATTGATGATATATATAAACTTATCAAATCATAAGGTAAAACTTTGTTTATGTGCTAGTTTAATCGTTACTGCGTCTTAGGATTTGAACATTTAGCACATTTTATTATTTAAATTTATAAAAAATGTGTATTTATTTGCAGAAAATCGACTAGGTCGGTTTACGCAACAACAACGAATGGCAGATACATATATTTTATAACATTAGAGTTGCCAATTTAATTTAGTTTTCTCATTTCAAAATTTCATTTACATAGTCTGTAATCTAGTTTTGTTATCTACGACAACTCTGTGTAGCACAAAATTCGTCTGTACACTAAAAACTGTTCATTGAAGTCAATATTAGGTTGAAATGCGATGTAGTGCCTTTTTATGGATAGCCGCTTAACATTCAGAGCTATGGGCGTGCCCACCGCACACTTTTTTTGTTTTTTATGAAAAAATTCTTTACTTAAATCAATATTAGCTTGAAATCTATTTGGTGGATTTTAGTGAACAATCATTTCATATACATATACAAATGGGCGTGTCCCACCCACTTTTTAAAGTAGTCCCACACAAATCCACAGCTTACTTTTATGTATTTGTATGAAAAACGTCAATATCAAATTGAAATTCAATGTGGTGCCATATTATAGATGGTCGCTTCATACACATTTACTAGTGATCGTGTACCGCCATTTTTGGGGTAGCCCCTATTTAAAATCTGATATGTGAAAATCAGAGGCCGCTGTACTCTCAAGACGAAAATTTGAGGGGTAAGCCGTATTTCTATGTTTTATATTGACAAAGCTTTTGATTACGCACTTAATTGAACTCGTAATAAATAGACAGCGTAACAGTATTTATTTATTAATTTAATTAGAACGAGCAACAGAATAGTTACTACAATCAACGGTCGAACCACTTTGTTCAATTTTTTTTAAAAGACGTGGTTTAATATTTTTAATCGACATAGATTACGAGAGAGCCAATGCAATTTACAAGGCGAATTAGGGACAGTTCCGTAAGGAATACAACTGTCAAAATACTGGAAAATAGTTGAATAGAAAATATTCAGTGCGGTGTCAATATCAGTACAATTCTACAGAATTGACCAATCAGTAGTGAAGAGTAACAGATTTAATTTTGCGTAGCTTTTTTTTAAATCATCTAACACGATGATTAGATCTATCCTTATCACCTGAACAAGGAACGTTACCGAGCTGAAAAGATAGCTGTAAATTAGGATGATAATTGTGCTCAGGCAGCGCTATCAACAAAGACTAAATCAATAAAATGACCAGAAATATTACATATATTGTTGCACTGGTGCAACGACAAATCAAGAAGATTTGCAAGCAAATCATGGTTAGCAGATGCAGTTAATATATAAGTATAATCAAACATTGACCAACTTACGCTGGGAAAATTAAAGTCACCCATAACTAACAGATGACCTCTATCACGTAAAAGGGTGGCTATATGAGAAAGTGCCGCTGCATGCAACAAGTAAATACTCATTTCCGAAGAAGGCTCGATATATGAGCACGTTATATATACTATGTTAAAATCACATAAAGAAATTTTAACAAATATGATTTCAACACCCTTATCATAGCACATAAAAATTTCATCAACCATCAAAGTTGATTTAACCGATATTAGGAGACCTCGACCAGAACAATTGGGACGATCTTTTCTAAATATAGAAAAATTACTGCAGAATAATTCAGTTTTCAGAATATGTGGTTGAAGCCATGTTTCAGTATTAAATTTATTCTTTTCCTCTAATTGAAAACCAAAATAATATCTAATCCCGAATCACAAGACACATACACACATGCAAAAATAAACGATACACAAGAAAAACTCAAACAATTAATCTTGCTTCTCTTTTTATATTACGCGTTCATATCGACTTGCCTACTGATCCATTCAAGAGTGTTATATATCATTAAAATGGGCTTGAAACATATATTCAGAAAATGTTAATACATATAAAATCGAATCACCCCCCGTTCAAAAGTTATGAATTTTCAAAATTTTTGAAGAATTACATGGGGGTCATAATTTATAAAAAAAAAACGATTTTTGTTATTCAATATGTCTAGAATATTCTCCCAAAGTTTTAAGTTAATTAAATTAAAAGTGTAGAAGATAGGAGCGGTTACATGGGTTTTGCAAATTTCAAAAAAAATAAATTTTTTTATTGTCTTAGAATATTCTCCCAATTTGGGGTGTCACAGAAATCTGTTTTACACCAATTCCGACCGAAATCAATTTCGTTGGTGTAACAGAAATCTCTTTTAGACAGTTTGAAATCACTAACCTTTTGTTAGGTGAAATTGTTTATAGCATATGTATATAAACTCATCAAATCAGAATGTAAAACTTTGTTTATATGCAAGTTGAATTTATTTTCTTCGTAACTGTGTCTTAGGACTCAGACATTTAGCATATTTTATTATTTAATTTAAATTTATTAAAATGTGTATATATTTGCTGAAAACCGACTAGGTCGGTTTACGCAACAACAACGAATGACAGCTGAAAATTCTTGTCTATACCAATGAAGTGTAAGTAAATTTACTAAATTGTTTAATTTTATATATGTACATAGTATGTACGAGTATATATACGCTATCTTTCCAGGGGAAAACATCGTAATGCTCAACAATATGCTCTGTTCCTTTCATTTATTCATTATTTGATTAGCCTGCAAAATATTTTTTCATCTATGACATTCTTAACATTGCTGTGCACTAAACACAATTTTGTCCGAATTTATATCCGAAAAAAAAAAACACGCTCCACAAAGAGCGAGGTATAAAGTGTGAATGCATTAGTGCGCTGGGCTGCTGAAAACGGAAGCGCAGCAGCGTACGAGTATACTGTATAAAAATAAAATCAGAACATATTTACGAAAGCTTAACCTGAAGAGTGCTATTGCATTTCATTATTGAATAGTTCAAAAAATTATTTCTATTTTTAATAAGTAACAGATATAAGTAACGAAAATAAATTTTTTGATATATAATTTTTTGTCACATATCTTACATTTCCTTTTTTGCAATAGGCGTTAATTATGTCCATTTCTTGAATACCTACTTAGATTTTTGAGAGTTGCTGTGACGAGCATTATGAGAGGTTTCACCAGGAAATGGAGTCTATTAGTTCGGTTTGTGCAAACTCTTCACCCTCCACGGAGAGAGTCATGGATAGGAATCTGAGACAAAAACTTTCTTATCAATTCATAATTTCAATTAAAACTGGGCAAACCTAAACGAATTTCAAATTTCTCTATTTTTAAAATAAATTTTTTCACCTCAATTGTGCATAAAAAAAAAAATTTATATTTTTTAAATATTTTACCATATAACTTTCAAACCTCTTAATCCATTTAAAAAAAAATTAAACCCCGTTTTTTGGATATCTTTATTTTGACATTAGCCACATTCAGGTTGGTAATTTTTAACTTGATATATATGTAAATAAAATTGTGGTGCTACAAAAAAAAACTTCGAAAGTTCATACCGCAAAAACGTATCCATTAAAAACATTTTTGAGGATACTTCGAGTTCAGATCAAAACTTATAAACAACGGTACCGATTGGAATTTTTGTCTGAAGACTAGTGCTATCAGAAACTATAAGACGCCCTGTTGGCCGTTTTTACTCAATTGTTTTCCCGTCTGACCTTAGATTTAGAGAAAAGAAAACTTCAATATAGACTCTCGAAGTGATTCATTTTCAAAGGAATATCCCAAAATTTCTATTCTCGCAAAATTTATATAAAATTGAAAATAGACTCCGAATTTTTATTTCACACTTGTAGTCATTTTCTAGTACACACTGATTTGCTTTTACTTTTACAAACTACAAGTATATGACAAACAAATGTGTTTAATACAATGCTGTTTCAATTCTGTGTGCACGTTATAATATAGTGCAGACATTCGACTTTAGCTCTACTTTTTTTTTAGCATGCCTTGACTTGGCCCAATTTTGTTTTATATGTATAAATCAGATTATCAATAATTAAGTTTGCATTTTATCAGTAATTTTGTAGAAGGCCTTAATTTGTTTCAAATTTGTTCTCTACAAACAACAACCGTCTGTCTGTCTGTGCATTACTGTCCGCCCTATTTCCTATATCTTTGAAATATTGGTTTGAAAGTTAGTATGGAGACTTTTTATAACCAAAAGCAACTTAAGTTGAAACGATTTAATGAAGAGAATGTATAGCTCCTATACAAACCACTTTGGACTTACTTACTTTGTCGTATCGAAAATAATAATTGTTTTTAAACTAGTCAACTACATACAAAAAGTGAGTCCAATTAATAATATTGATATTGTAGAAATTGTATAAACAGTAAACATTTGAGGACTCGATAGCTCAACTGTCTAGCCTGCTGCCTTACATTCCAGATCCAAAATTTCTTAAAATTTTAATTTCTAATTTTTCGAATAATTTCATATGCAACAAAATTATCCACAGCCATCCATTTACAAACGTGAAAAGGACAAAATTCATGCCGAATACTAACTTTTTTTTTTTTTTTTTTTTTTTGAAATTCCTTATGGAAAATGTTAATGACATTTTCCGTAATTTCTATGTCTTGCTAATCGCGTAGCGCCATGTATTCGTATTTAACTTAATTTCTAAAATACATCCCGGAGGAAGTACATTAAAGTTCACCTTTTATAACTCAATCCAAATAAAAAAAATCAAAACAAAACTTCTGTAGTCTGCAATGCTGACATCACTGATTGAAAGTTTTTAATGTCACTCTGTTAAATTTTTTAAATTGCCACAACCGCCACCAACTTAAACAGAATAAACAAGAGGAAATGTTAACATCAGTTCCAATACCTTCCACGTCTGCCTTCAATTGTTAAAAAAAGAAGTTCAGACGATTGTTCTTAAGAATGATATGTGCAAAATAAAATTAGCCCCGCTAGTTCTTGAAAATGGGCGAGCTTCCACTATAGTACATATATGATGGTATAAAAAACACACTGCTTAAATTTAATCTTTGGCAATAAATAAAAATTATAGAAAATGACTTCCCTGCGGAAGGGTTTTGTTATAGAATACAATTTTTTTTTTTTTGGCATTCCTCACCTTGTGTACCATGTAAATATGATTCTAAAAAATAGTTATATGCTTAAAGAAATTTGTATTAGCGAGCTATATAATGTATGCATGAATTTTAGCTGACTCAAGGTTATTTTACATTGCGAAATATTTTTTACATATATATTTCCTCAGTGCAAAAGAAGGAATAATGAACTTTTTTTTTGTTTTTATTCTGTGTTAACAAAAAAGTTGTTCATTATTCCTTCTTTCGCATTGAAGAAATATACATATATGCAAAAAAAAATTTCCCAATGTAAAATGACCTTGACAAATCAGTGTGTTATTTTTCGTAAAATTAAATTTTTTTTTTTAAATCAGTCATACTTTTAAGTTTCGGATATTTGTTTGATATGGTAACTACTTTAATTTTTGACTTACCTTGCTTCTTTACTGGCATTATGTTGTTATTGTTGTTGTAGGCTTCCGATTATATTATAAGCAAAAAGAAAAATTTTTCCGTTTTGCTTCGTTTAGTTTGGTTGTTTCTAGCTATTATCCACCCACGCACCAACTAACACACACACACTACAAAACAACGACAACAACGGCCACGGAATTTATATATAATATAAAAGTTTATAATATATATATATTTATTATATTTTTATTTAGTAGTTTTTGTCAAATGTTGACGATTAATGCTTTTGCGCTCTTGGATTACGGCAGTTTTCGTTACTTAAAATTAACTACTTTTTTTCTTTTATGTTTATGTGTAATAATTAATATTATTTTATATATCGTATATATACAATACTATAAGCTGCGCGGATGTGGGAGTGTGCCTCGAAGTGCGTGGAGCTCGATTAATGCTGCGGCTGATGACGCATGTGTGTGTGTGTGTGTGCTTGTTTTGACAGAGTGTCCTTTCGTGCACTTTGTGCATTCTTTCTTCTCGATCGGGTGGGTTTCCACACTTTTCTCCGTTTCGGTTTTAGATCCGTTATCACGTGTATTTAATACCAGCAATTGGCGTTATACGTCTTCGAAGGCATCAAAATCAAACGGCATCTTTTTTAGATAAAACAAAACAGATGAGAAACAAGAGTCAGTTTTATAGTTCAGCACACAGAAACGAGCTACATATATTAAATACATGTGGGTGTGTGTATGAAGGATCTGCATTCGCGAATCAAACAATTCTGAATTTCGCTCACTTTTATTTCACATGTAGAACAAATAGTTGGGCCTATGAATACGAAATAGAGGTTCAAATAAATTAAAGGCGTGTGCCCATCCAGCTTTCCAGTAATTTTCTATTTCTCGTCATTAGTGGAGAAGTTAATCTTCAAAATTATCATTGGTTTCGATAAAGTATTAAGAGAGAGAGAGAGAGAGAGAGAGAGAGAGAGAGATGGCGTAGTAACAAAAAGACACCTTTGAAAAATAATGTATACCTGTACCTTAGCCAATGTAGACTTATGCAGAGTTTGAAATTTTAAATTAATTAAAAAGAAATCAAAAACAAAAAAAGAACATAAACTTTTTCCGGCTTTGAAATGTGCATATGCGTTTTAAACAACCGTAATATAGGCGTACTGAACGTTGTGGGCGTGGAATCATCAAAATTTGATATAATACTTCTGCGAGTTTGAAGTCTCTAGCTCTTATAGTTCCTGAGATCTGTTGTCTTCTACATCCAGGCGGACGGACGTACGAACATAGCTAAATCGGCTCGATTTTCGATGATGATCAAGAATATATATATTTTATGGGATCTACCACGCCTCCATTCGCACAAACTTAATACCCTTGTCCCGCTGGGTACAGGGAATAATAAATCAGTTGCGTGAAAGCACATAAAGAGAGATAAACTGGTAGGACTTTATTATTATTATTAAGAAGTATATTCGGAGCTCATATGATACAAAACTAATTGAAACAAAATTTAATCGGGGTGATATAGAAATCTCTTTCTGCTCAAAATCTCTAAATTTCATTCATAAAATTTAAATGAAGTCGGATAAAACTATATCATATCATGTCATTGCTGGCATGACATGCCAATAACACAACATAGTATCACTAAACGAAAAGTATGGCAAAGTTTTAACAATTGAAACTAAGTTTTTCTGACATTTATAAATCAATTTTTTATATGATGCACTGAATCGCCATATTTTAAAAGAATCAGAGTCTGAAAATCATTTTGACGGATACCTTTATAATTTTTTTTTCGCACAAACTGTCAATATAATATAAACATGTTTATGGGAGCCGAATTCACGAAATCGTTTCAGGAAATAGAAAATAATATGTGAGTAAACACTGGGGAGTTTTGTTTTGTTCAATGTATGTATGTATGTATGTATGTATGCCTGTATATTCTTTGGCATTCTCTGTAGCCTAAACGGCTTGATAGATTTTGACATATGTGGTATCGTTGGATTCGTCTTGTTTGCGGAAGAGCTAAAGGTATACATTTTTTAATAAGGCCTGTCAATAGAAAAAAATTAGTTTTAATTTTTAATATTATTGTAGTTAAACTTTGCTGACTTTTTTTTCAATTATAAATAAACAAAAAATTAGAACTGATTACATATGTGCATATTTTGCAGTAGTGAAACGTGTTCTTTAGTGCTTAATTTTATAAAAAAATATAATTAAAACTATTAATGATTATTTACAGCCACCTAAAAAGTGGTAAGATAAAATATACAATTAATAAGGCATCAAGTTAAGATTTTTGTTTAATAAATATGTTGTAGCGGACGAGCTTTTCGTAAATTGCAATGTATGGGTGCTGGGAGAAAAAGTAATTGAAAAAATATGCCCGTTTTTATAGTGCCCTCTTAGATAAATATTTATAGTCATACCATTATTATATATTCTAAAATAATTTCAATCCACTTGTAGTGCAATGCCGCACCTTTAGATATCTCACCATGACAAGCCAACGTTAAAGTAGCCGGTGAAACTGCTGGTGGATTGATAGGGGATTGCTCCCTGCCAGCGCTGCGCGATCCCGGAGCCGCTACACCAAGCTACAGGATATCTTTAGCTCATCTATTGTCAACGAAAAGATTCAAGCAGAACGAATAACCTCAAATACAAATTTCGTTGCTTTACCTACACTCTGAACTTTCATTTTTTTTTTGCATCACTACAAACACGACTTCACGATATAAGCGCAATCAAATTGCTTAGACCATGATGTAATAGTCTGCAATTTAATATTAACATTTACCTGCAAGAAAGGGCGGCGAAAAGATGCAACGGATTTAGGCATAATTATGGATTGGTTGTTATTGAACATGTCTCCACACAGAATCAATATTCTATATTTTCGATCAAATTGTTTTTACATTTTGTCGTAAACAATTGCTGTTTAAGGTTTGCGTCCACTAATAGAATATGGTTAAGCGAACGTTTCTATAACGCACGTTCTAAATGTCTAATACAAAACGACTGTTTTGTATTAGAATTCACATCACTGGTATCATATCTTCAACATCCTTACATCTTCTCAAATTTTCAAAATACCTACATATTGTTCAGGGGTTTTCAAATAGGCACAAAACAATTTTGTACTTTAAGGGCGCTTACTCTAATTTTCTGTCCAATCACACCTGCAGCATGAAATGAAGCACATGTGGGTCTGTTGCTGGCCAATAACGCATATTATGCTTATTGACAAAGCCATCAAGCGAAAAATTAACTTCATCGCTGAAGATGATTTTTCTTAAAAGTTGCGCTCTGAAAGTTGCGACCACTGAAGTCAAATTTCCTAAGTCATATGATAATATGTGATGACGACTATAGATGAATCTCTGAAAGGTATTCAAACATAAATAATCATATAATTGCTCGTTAACGAGATAGAAAATGGTCTTCACATTGTTGGTAATTGGGAGTCAGTATTGAAGAATTATATATGGTGCCTTCCTCTTTCCAAAATCATCTCATTACCACGTCCAAATTGTTTATTCGTAAGAAGCATGTTAGTAGACGAGAAGCTTTTTAGCTACTAACAATCTATCCGAATTTTGCCTTCACGGCGCAAGGCGGAAATGTTCTTACCAATAATTTGTCATTAAGCAGCAAACTTTAAAAATAATATATTTGAGGTTTCATTGCCAACACTATAAAATCCTTGAGATAAACTTTGATAAGTTTAATGTAAAATACTACATCATGGTTAAGGCACACATTTTGACCTGGATTATTTGTGCATAGGAAAAATACAATGTAACAATTCCACAGAAGCTCTTAGTTTTTAAAACGATATGCAACTCTAGGGCACTGCCAAAAATACAGGCTGGAACAAAAGTAATTACCCGATGTTCTTTTGCTGTAATTTTTTTTTATAATGAAAAACTTTGGTTCGCCGCTGCACCGTCCTGTTGGAATCACATGTTCTCCAATTCATCCAATTGAGGGTGAAAAAATTCGGTAATCATGGCTCTGTAGCGCGTTCTCAAAGAAAAATGGCCCGATGACTCCTCCAGCGTAAACAGCACACCACGCAGTAACTTTGAGCGGTTGTAATGGCTCTTCCTGGGTGATACACGGATTTTCGGTGCCCCAGAAACGATTATTTTGTTTATTCACGTAACCGCTAGGATTGAAATGAGCCTTATCGCTCATTATAATTTTCGATGAAAAATCGACGAATTGTTGCGCAAAAAAATTGAAAAAATTATTCCGCGTTCTTGCGGAGTAAACCGGTTCATGGCTTGTCGATTTGTATTCTGCGTTTGTATACTTCACAAATGTCAAAACCGAATTGACATTTGGCACCATTTGCAAAAGTTATAGCGTTTTCCAAAAGGGTGATTACTTTTTGACCCACCCTGTACAAATAGTCCACGCCTACAGGCCAAACAAAATAAAACACTTTGAACCGTTTGCAACGCCATATGGTTTGTGACCCATACTTATCATGTTTTAAAAAAACAAATCTGCAGATTTCACGATAGAAAGACCGCTTCCCTGCTTTCATTAAATCGCTCTTCAGCTCTTCTAGTCAACATAAGCTGAAGGCACCTCATGTGGTTATTTCCAGATAAGCTGCTCAAAAACAATAGCATCCACTATATTTCCACTGTCAATTACTTGGCTGTGCCATTAGCAACGAATTCCAGTGATATGTGGTCATGGCTTATGTACTAGGTAATTTTCGTTAGGCAGAAGTTATTTTAACTGTTTTCTTAACCTTGAATGTATGTCAATAAGTCACTCCTCAACTTTTATAACTACGTTTTATATGATAGCTACTAAGCTTATGCGGAAGTTAGGTATAGTTAGTACGTCCACACTCCCACCTATAAGGTGGCGTCCTATGTAAAATTCATCCTTCGCGAAATTAACTAAACTGAAAAATATACTTCGGGTCCAGTATATAAACATTGTGTGTCATACGGAAAATATAACTTTTGGAATAGGATATTTTTTGGTCCCAGCACCTATATGTGACTTAGTGCGTTGGAACGATACATTGTTTCCCAACTTCCAGTCTAAATTTCCATGACATTTGGTCCACTGGAATCGGAGTTAATGCCGTTGACCGGCATGTTCTTTACGATGTTGCCTTTTGGTTGAAATTTTCGTCAGTATAGCGCTATCCTTTTTCGAAAAAGTTTAAGTTGCCGTGACAAATTAAATGTGATTTTAATAAAAAATCAGTAACAAGTATCAATTAATGCGATGAAAAAGTTCTGTTTAATTTGGGACACATTCCTTAATGTTTACTTTTTAATTGAATTTAAATCCTACTCGATTCGCTTTACCAGCTAGCGGCGACAATTTAATATGTGTCAAGAATTAATCAAGAAAGAACGATGCAGCGGAGTGTACTCGACTACCAGATACCTTGCCCCCGATCTAAGGGTCACTATTTGAATATCCATTCGTTCATAGCTTAAGTAAATAGGGACGCCCTACAGTGCGGTTTTCTAACATATAATTGGTATTTTAGAATGAAAAAGAAACAAATATAATATACGGGGGTGTCGCAGAAAGCGCTTCCGCATTAAAAATCTCTAAATTTCATTCACAAAATTTTTTTTATAAATAAGTCGGTACATTTTCTTTAAAATTGTCTTAAAGTTTCTCATTTTCAGCATTAACTGCCTTTATTGCCCAAAATAATTAGACTTATTAAAAACAATCTCAACCTTGTTGAAATCTCAAACTTAAAATGCTTGGAAAAAAGACGTTACGATATAAACAATTTTTTATGAATAAACACTACTAAAAATATTGAAAAAGTCTGCACATAGGTTGATGACGAAAATCTTATATTTATTGAGACTAGAGGGTACCCGGCGTTCGTTGCTACGGCTAACAAAAATATATACTCGATATATATCAATTGCAGAAAAGAGGGCGGGACTACGCTCCTTTAAAGAACAATGTATTCTTAGGTATGCACGGCAGGGTATAAACAAGGAAGAATGCTGCAGTCGTTAGTTTATGAGTTAGCATTTCACGCACTAAGGAAAATAATGTTAACAAAAAATATAAATATCCATAAACTTTTACTGGCGTTAGGAAACTGTTCGTCATTGAATACTTTTTTTTCAATATTAGACAAGAACGAATTTTGCAATGTACAAAGTACGTGTCCAACCTGTACATAGAAAGTTGGCAGTTAATCTTGCCTGTTGTTGGCGACAGGTTTGTTGATTTTTAATAAAAATGTTAACGTGTACCATATCCAACACGATTCGATAAATTCCTTTGTATCATTTATGATGTTGTCTTCTGTCTGATGTTGTCTTATGAATGATAGTTTGCTAAGCAGGAGCACGCTTTAATGTTATAGTAGGAAGTTGATGGTGATGACATAATTAATAACGAAGCGCTTCTTCTACATGCCCAAATCTCTGTTACCAGGTATGATTCTGAAAAACTTACTATGGCTGTAAATCGATTGTTACATTTTAATTTATAGTTCACAAAGAAATCTGATCTTTGGGTTTGACGAATTTTGACTGACGCCCATTTGCGTTATTTTTGTTACATATTTCCCAAAAAACAAGAGAAAACAGAATTTTCTGTAAAATCGAAGCTGTAGTAATTTGACCGACACATAAATATAAAATGTCAAACAGTAAATTTAATTGATACAGAAAATCCTGCTTACCAGAAGTTTGTTGTTCAAATTATAAGCAAATTAAATGCTTTCTGTCACTAATAGCCCAGTCATATTAGGGTTTCACCTCGGAATGAAAGATAATAAGCAGTAAATTGGTATAAACCTTTGTTTTGACCTTCTATATGTTGTCTAAAAGTCTCATATAAAATCGTGTTCGCGTCTTAAGATATTCAAGGTCAAAGGTCGCGAATATCTCGCTTCCTATACCTTAAATGAGATTTTCACCTATTATAAAAGTTGTAGAGTATAAAATTCTCTACAACTTTTATTTCCACTTTTTTTTCATACGATTGACCGTTTTTAAGATAGAGCGTAAAGAGTGCGCAGCGCACAGTCATATATGGCGTAATGCAAGGTCAAGCCTGAGTCACGGTTAATCGT
>JAWNNQ010000546.1:0-95127 GCA_035044765.1 Leucophenga montana
CCCAAACTTGAAAGAAGCATTAAGACCTAAGAAAGACAAACTGGGAAGTGTACACAAATACACTGAAAAAAATCCTAAGGCCTAAACCACCCTATGATCCAAGGAATGTAGAGCAATTAGAAAAACTGGTCGAGGTTTTCAAAAATAACTGCTCGATGGCACTAAAGAAGGCTTGCCCTAAAGAAAGGATGAGAGTTACATACAAACCTCCATGTTGGTCGAAAGATCTTGAGGATCTGAAAAATGGTTGTAGGAAGCTTTTTAATCAGGCAAAATCCTTAGACCAAGATGCCTCATGGAACGCATACAAAAAAAAAACTAAGTTTATACAAGACAGCGATAAGAAAGTCTAAGCGTGCATCATGGGCAAAGTTCTGTAGTAATATAGAAACGTCTACGGATGCATCCCGTCTAAGAAAAATCCTATCCAAGACGCCAGTCTCGATGGGGTACCTAATGCACCCAACAGGTGAATGGACAGATTCTAGTAAAGTAACGTTAGAGTTGCTACTAGATACTCACTTCCGAGGGAATTCTGAGCAAATCAATGTAGAAATACGGGGGAAGGAGTCTCTCCCGCACTTATATCAAACATAATAAGTAGGAAGAAGATTTTATGGGCTATTGATACCTTTCAGCCCTTTAAATCCCCGTATGGTATTTTCCCAGCTCAACTACAATACACGAAAGAGTATATGTTACCTTGGCTATACACAATTTTTAATAGCTATCTCATCCTTAATCATATTCCATCAAATTGTAAGCAAGACAAAGTGGTTTTTATACCAAAGGCAGATAAAGCCTCCCACGCCGTACCCAAGGACTTCAGGCCAATTAGTCTAACGTCTTTTCTACTAAAAGTTTTTGAGAGGCCTTTGGACACTCATATAAGAATCACAGTCAATCACTCGCTTCTTTCCGATGCTCAACATGCGTATAGTAAAGGCAAATCAACAGAAACAGCCTTGCACTTCCTGGTACATAATATCGAGAAGTCGATAGAGCAAAAAGAATTTGGTTTAGCTGCATTCTTAGATATAGAGGGTGCTTTCAATAACGTTCTCCCAGTCGCTATCACCAGGGCTCTAATAGATGTTGGGATCGATGTGTCTCTAGTTTTTTTTATTCACAAAATGCTAACCAGCAGAGCTGTGAATTTGCAACTAGGAGGGACATTGGTCAGATGATTTGTCAGTAGAGGAACCCCACAAGGGGGTGTACTCTCACCACTTCTGTGGGTGATAGTGGTAAACCAGCTGCTAAAACTAATGGAGGCTGGCTAAAAGGTAATATCGTGTAGTGTAGTGTTGTTAATTAGGGGAAAATTACCACAAACACCATGTAACCTAATGGAATCCGTACTTGCGGTACTCTCAAAATGGGCTTCTGGCTGCGGCCTAGGTGTGAACCCTACAAAAACAGAACTAGTGCTCTTTTCAAGGAAATATAAGACTCCTAAATTGACTTTACCCAAACTCAACAAAACTAGTCTTACTATCAGCGTATATGCAAAATATCTTGGAGTGATCCTGGACAAAAAGCTCAATTGGAACAAAAACACGGAAGAAGGCAAACATAGCACTCTTTGCGTGCAAAAAAGCTATTGGAAGAAGGTGGGGTTTCTCTCCATCTATCGTTCATTGGTTATACACTGCAGTAGTTAGACCCATTTTGCTATACGGAGTATGTGTATGGTGGCCAGCAATAGAAAAATCTTCTACCCTTGAGCAAAGGAGTGCTGAACTTTGTATCAGTGGAGCGCTACGTACCACACCGACGGACGCATTAAATGTACTGCTCCATCTGATCCCACTTGATATCCTTGCGAGAGAGAGGGCAATAGTCACAGCCCTCAGACAAAGGGAATCTTCAGCTTGGTACGGTAGTTCCTTCGGACACTCGAGGATTCTACTACTACAAGGAAACATACCATCAAATACGGATTATTGCACACCAAACATTAACTTTGTTAAAGAGTATGACGTCATAATACCCACAAGACTACAATAGGCCAACCTTCCTGACTATAGAGAAAACGCTATCAATATCTTAACAGACGGGTCCAAGCTTAATGGTCGGGTAGGAGGAGGTGTATTTTCACCGGATCTGGGGATTAGAGTATCCTTTAGACTGCCCGATCATTGTAGCGTATTTCAGGCGGATATACCAGCCATTCAGGAAGCTACGCATCTCCTACGGTCATACTCAAATACTCAAGAACATGTGTTTATCTTCTCGGATAGTCAGGCTGCCTTGAAAGCGCTGAACTCTTTCAGCTACAACACTAAAACCACATTAGAGTGCCGGAAATCTTTTAACGAGATTGCCGAGCACTATGTTATACATCGCATCTGGGTGCCTGGTCACAAAAACATAAAGGAAAATAATGAAGCGGATAAATTAGCAAGAGAGGGTACCACTGCTGATATCCTTCCGGGGAAGGCCACAGTAGGTATACCCATGGCTACATGTAAATTACAGATCTCAACAGAGATGATCGGTATAGCAACCAATAGATGGTGCAACCTTGGCACGTGTAGAACCTCTAGACTCACTTGGCCAAAATATAATCTTAAAAGAACAATAACACTACTTCAGTACATGAGAGATAAGTTAGCTGTTATTGTGGGACCGCTCTCTGGCCACTGTACAATAGAGAGACATGCCACAAAGCTAGGTTTTCTGGGACTTCTGCAGAAGCTGCTGAAACGCCGAAGAGGAGGAGACGGTCGAGCACTTGCTATGTCATTGTCCGGCCCACAGTAGGAAGAGACTGACATATTAGGGCGCCCTTCCTGGACAACTTAATTGAGATCTCAGAAAAAGAGATTAAACAAATCTCAACCTTCTTGACACTTACAAAGTGGTTCCCTGAGTAGCTGCGGATGAAATAGGAATAAATATGGTATCACATGCTGGCCTAAGTGACAATGTGGGTTTAACCATGTTGGCCATCCTTACTTAGCCTAACCTAACCTACTTGACTTGAGTACAGATTTGTTCTTACAATTAGATATTTATATCTATTTCAAGAGTTTTATACTTATTCTAAGCATTTCTGCGCTTGATTTATAAATCGATCCCGTTTTGCACTTGATTCAAGAAAATTTAATGCGAATTGTACTAAAAAAAATTAAGTACGCCTTTGGATAAAAACAAGAACGTCAAACCTATTTTTAGTATGACTTTTCTCTGTGTAATTACACCCACTCTCATACACCCTCAATTTAAGTATTGAAGAAGAACCTAAACATTATACCTAAGTTAAATAAAACGATTGAACGGTCTTATATTTACATACCATATGGCTACGATAGTCGCGCCACCTCGTGAGACCATGAAAAAATGTATCTCGTCAGTAAATTCGCGCGACATTTTTGGAAATAGCTCCGGTTCTATTTCGTGTAAAATTTCCAAATCATTTTGTTAACACAGTTGTGAATTGATGCCAAAAGTAGTAATCAGTGTTTTTTAAATAAGCAAAGTAAAAACCAGCTGTTTTACTTTATACTCTCCACTTGCTGGCCGCAGAAACCATTTCCGACACCAAATGCTACGTGACCGACTTTTTCGCATTTTGTCTTTAGCTGCTTAAATTGCTAATATAGCATAAATTTCCACGGTTTTAACCATTTTAAATTAGTCTTGTAAATGCGATTCTGCAGCCACTGGTTAACACTGAAAATGTAGTTGCCAAAATTCAGGCGCCTCGTTTGACCACAAAGTAATATTTTTATGTGATATTTTGACATAGATGATCATTAGAACTGGAAACATAATTTTGTTGAACTGCGCAATATTTGTGACAACAATAGCTTTTTCGGTATTTGGACTATCTTGGACGTAGCTGCGGACGTAATATTTACACCTTTTTTGGCTGGATACTCTCGCAGTTGCCGATGCATGTTAGTCAACCTTCGAAACCTATGCTAAATGCAAAACAGAGCCGATCTTTTATGATGGTGTTTATTAGCGATGCTTTGTGTTTGTATTTTGTTTGAGTGTCTGTATCTCTGTTTGTAGTTGTTGCTGTGATTGACGAAATAGCAAAAGCAACAGCAACAAATGAATTTGCGCATTACTCTACAGTATTATCGCTAGAATGCGATCGATTGAGTCGACCGCTGGCATATTAATAAATACATGGTATAAATAACCAAATTAGTCTTACTTTGTACTCTTATGCTAGAACACATTCATAGGAAGAAGAATTTTCATAAAACTTTTAACAAAATAACAAATAACATTTCATCGAAGTTTACTGAATGCATTTAATGCGCTCGCAGTGCTGTATCCAACAAAAATACCCATATACGTATATTACAAAATGAAGTTGAACTTCTTACATATTGTTGCATATATTGAATATCATCACTCACATGACGTATACGAAACATTGCAGCACGACCAAACAATGGTGGTATCCAAGAAGAATTTCAGATGCTCCATTCACTTTGAAGCATTTCTATTTTATTTCAGAGAAAATAATTTTTTGTTTGCAGAAGCATCATTTGAAACTTTTCTTAAAACGAAAGTTGTAGTTGAGTTGAGATACATTGCATTGCGCTGGAGTGCAGTGAAAAGAAGCGGTGCAGTGGAAATAGGTGGAATAGTCTAAAATGGTTGCATTGCTCTGAAAGTTTCCATAACATGCCCACCCGAATGATTTGCTATCCGCAATCAGTGCCGATGTCCTTAAAAACTCCACTGGCATTCCGACAGTCTGTGGCTCTGTCGCACGGTGAGATAGTTGAACTGTTTTCCTTGTTGGTTTTCAAGTTGAAGGGCTGAATGATTGCTCCTTTATGCAATTTCCATTTATTTCTTTTTTGCACTTAAAGACATTTCACGAACATGACGTCGAAGAAGTACTTGAAGCGAAGCAGAACATTTGTTGCCATGAACTTTTGCGGCAATCGTCGTCGTCGTTGTCGTTGAGACATCTTGCACAAATATAGTACATATACGGTCAAAATACTACGGGTAAATGGTAGTCAGCAAAATTTGGAGGGTGGAGGTCCCATTGGAAATCGTAAGGGCAGCAACACACTCGTGTCAATATTGATTTTTCATCGAAGCGGCTGTCTGGCTGCAATAATAAAAATAATAATAGGAAACACAATAAATCATTAACATTGGCTATACTCTTTACATAAGTATGTAAGTATCAAAAGAAAAGTACTCCAATCTAAACTATCAAAGTTTAAATGTACGACGTTTCCCGGGATGGAATAAGTTGGATCCATACTTGTACAACAATTAACTCCCTTTTTCCCCCTAAGTGTAAAATTTTTCAAAATTGAAGAAACACGTGTTTCATTTTTGTTGTTTAGAACATACAAACCGAATTGGAAATCTAAAGGATAATGTAAAATCCCCATATAAAATTACTCTCCCTTAGAATCGAAAGTTTGGTTCCAAAGAATTACAGGTTTCAGTGAATCTGTTTTTTGTTTCAGTCAGACTCAAAACCTTTTCTACTGAGTCATTTGTGCGCGATAGGACCGGTGCAATGAATAATTTCTCTTAAATATGGAATATGGTTAAGCTTATTTTCTGAATTTCATGTTTAATTTTTACAAAATGAAGAAATAAACAATTATCAAAAAGAATTCTGCTGTAAAATATATTCATTGTCGCTTTCTCCCTTTTGACAGTTAAAACTCGATATATTTTACTACGACATTTCTAATGCGTTATACACTAATATGAAAAGCATCAATTTATTTAAGTAAAATATGGTTTTGATTGCGGCTATATTTACTGGAGGCCTTTGCATAGTTATTTTCATATGTTAAGGGTTACAAGAGCTAATCAAGAATATATTGTTCATATCACTTATAGCATTTTCCATGCGTCAGAGTAGCAAATTCAGTGATAAACTTTTCATACTACGCACACACCACATGAAGCGTGCAAAAATGGAATATAATTGGAATTTGAAATTGGAAATTTTCTATTCTATATTATTTATTCGAGCAGCGTCTGTTAGTTTTTATGCGAAGCTCGTTAAGCATGTTTCAACCACACTCTGTACAGCCATGCACTATATGTACATATGTACTCGCACATATGTATGTATACATATGTACGAGTATATATTGGACAAAGAGACTTGATGTAGTAGCAAAGTGGAGAGAACCATGTTTAACAATCCAATAAAAGTAACATTCCAATTGATTGTTAGATGACAGATAGAGTAAAGGTGACGCACAGCGAGTCGGACAGGCGGTCATTCGATATACTCGTACATATATGTATCAAATCAATTTATGATTCTAAGAAAAAAATTTAAATATTGCATCAATTTTATTGCAGTTCTTTAGTTGCCGACAAGAAATTCATTAAAGTTAAAGTTTATTGATAATAAACAAGTAAATATAGAAATAATAGGAGTATTGTTCAAATAACTTGTCATGGAAATTTGAAGGACCCCTCAATGGCAAAGTAACCGCAATATGGTTTGGCCATTCGATTCCTACTCTGTTAAATTATAAATAATTACCTGAGCAATCCAAAAAGTTTTTTTTTTTCAACAAACAAATGTTCACTCCAACTCGTGTACGTAAACTTATATAGGCCCAAGTAAACATAAATAACTCAATTTAATTGAATTGAATGAAGAAAAGAGTGAGAAACGCCAAGAAATATAAGAAATATATTGGGGGAAAAACATTTGCCCTGCACAGCATAGCAACTACTTGTATAGGAGAGACCATTGAATCATTTCTCCAGTAGACATCAGAACAGACTATCTAACTAAGGAATGGTCGCTTGTCTAGGTTGGTCTGATGCTTCGATTGTTAGATAAACATGCGGCGCGACGTTGCATGGAAATAAATCAACTATTCAAAGCTATTAACAAACAAATATTATAAAAAGTGCTGGGACAAACCGATAACGTTGAAGGGGGAAATGATTTTGGAAACTAACTAAAAGAAAAATAAAGTATTTAACTAAAAGTGAATATTATTAGAAAAACAAATTTCAATTAAACGTCGAATTCAGTGTAACGAAAGCTTAAATACTGCTTAAATGGTATGGCGGCTACGTGTATGTACGAAATATGTTTTAAAAAGTTGGAAACCAAAGTCTTAATACTCTTAAGATGTATTTAAAAATAATAAAAATAAATACTTTTAATCGGCGTTTAATGTTGTAATATTTCGATCTTCAAAAGAAAAATATTGATTATGAGTCTTATGTTCATAAGAAAGTAAGTAGACAGTTAGTTTGTAATATAGCTACCTACACATTTGGTCGGGGCAGGACCATTTCGATAAATATACGAAATATATTATTCATATCAATATAAAGACTCCATGCTGGGTCAAGGATTTATAACAAGGATAAAAAAGAGAAAACGTTAATATTAGTGGAACCGAGATTTTAATATTCTTAACATTTGCTTTTTATATATACTTCACTTGTTCCAACAATGCTCAAAAATGATCACTAGTTATTGTTCTTTTTTTCAGATATAGTGAGTTTATGCGAGAGAGATAATTGCAATTTTCACGAATATCCAAAAATGCATGCTTCAAAAACGTTTGGTGTACTTTCACAAGGTTCTATCCATTATATATAATTATATAATTTGCCTCTAAAATCTCAAAAGATTGGCTTTTGTGGCAATGTCACGCGGCGCCCACCTTGCTGATAGCTCTTTCGTATAGAGTTAATCAGTATTCCAGCTTTTACTCGATTATCATTTGTCACAACTTCATGCAGTTTTCTTATCATTTCAATGGAAGTAGTTAAGGAAAAGTTTTTATTATAGCTACCTATATACGATTATATTCAGTGCAGTCAATATCAATAGACGGACTATTTATAGGAAATGATTACCTAGCTCACACGAGAATAAAGTCATCATAGAAACAGACTTATTTCTATGGGGATATATTTCTACCACTCACTTTTCCACAGTACACAAGGTTAATTAGTAAGATTAGTGACTACCTTATAAATATAAATCCAATTTATAAGTTTCACTTAAATAGTATTACATCAACTCGTCTGTCACTTTAAGATATTTTTATGACCATTAATTGCATACTTCATATGCATATTCGAGAATGTGATCATGTGCATAAAATTTAGCATTCTAAGGCCCATCTATAGCGAGATGATGTTGCCGGTGGTGGATACTGATGCCTCATAGCCGTTGTGTTGTGGCTGCTGGTGCTGATGTCTGCCACTGATGAGGATGTGCCTGCTGTTGCACATCCGCTCACATAAATTGCTCTGTAATTTCGAAAATTTATCAATTTAAAATCATTTCGATTGCACTTTTGTCGAAGTTGAGTTGAGTTCAGCTGGGAATAGTTAAGCTAGCGACCGGAAATGTACATAGAAGCAACGCATACAATTTTCATAAAATACTTTTCGTTGCGTTTTTAGATACTTTTTTTCTCTTGCTCTCTCTTCTCTTTCTCTCTCTCTCTCTCTCTTTCTCTCTCTTTCTCTATGCTGCATTTTCACATGCAATAATTTGAAGAAACTGTTTTCAGCTGCTTAAGCGCTTTCGACTCTGTGCCGCCTTCAAATAGTTGAATGGGAGTGAACCCTTCTGCCGCGCCTTGCCAACTTTTCTCCACACAGCAATATAAGTCGGAAAAAAGGAGAAGAACTCTGACAAATTGCTTAATTACAAACTTCCCCATAAATAACACGACATTTCCTCATTTGCCGTTCTGCTTGTAGTCAAACAGACTGACATACAGACAGACAGACAGAAATTTTGCCTAGCAGGCATACTTGAAGATACTTTTCTCTGGGGCGGCAGTGAAGCGAAGTAAAGTTGCAAAACTTCTGGCAACCGAAATGGAAATTAGTAGTAAAGAACATTTTATGGCTGTTGCCACTGCCTTCTCGAATAAGTAATTATATGACATACTCAAATATAACATTAGCAACAACTGCTGCTGCACCGAACATCATGCAAATGTACAATATCTACAGTACATTTGTAGTATATACATTTGTGTCTGTTTGAATGTTTGTCATAGATACATTTGCCAACTCGTAACATGCCATTAGGCTGAGGAAATTTTGTGAATTTTATGATATTTTTCCAACTGAAACCATGACAACAACAACAACAACAACAACAACAACAACCACAACAGCTACAACGATACGAACAACACAAACAAAATCAAATTATTTCCCAACTGGAGTAAAAATAAATATATATAAATTCGATATGTACGAGTGTATCTCTACAGAATAAAATATATAAAACCAACTAAATTTATGCTTCGCTGCAGAAAAATGTTGTTGCATTGAATTGTTGCCGCTGCTGTTTGTGTCAAATGCAACATGCTGCCCCTACTTCTCGTCTATCCCCTGCCTCTACCAATACCACAATCTCTGCATCTGCTACTTTTGCGGTCGATTCCATCCAATGCTAACCAAATACGTACGTAAAAATAACTAGTATTACAACAAATACCAAAAATGTGGGAAAAACAAAACAGTTTTTGTAGATACATTTTAGAAATCCCCATTGAGCAAATCAAAAAGAGATAAACTAAATAATTTATAAATACATACAATTTAAAAAAAAAAAAAAACAAAAGCGAAAATCAAAACCATAAAAAAAATTGTTGATGTGAAAAATTATTTTCAATATTTTCACTTAATTTTTTGAGTTTTCGTTCCATTTGTATATAATACATTTTTTTCTCATTTGTTTTTATAACTAAATGCGATAAATTATTTAGTGCGCTGACAAGCGGAATTGCATTTTGGAATTTGTTCGGAATGTGATAAGGAAATGAATGGCTATGACTGTATTTAGTATAAATATTACAACGCATTCAATCCAAATGCCATTTGTGGATTTTTGTGGGCTGAATGCGAAAATCTGTTGGAATGTAGGTTGTTATAAAAATAGGTTGTTATATGAATATCTTTAATGGATATTTCGTTCAGAAGGCAACTAACCCTCACAACAAATGAGAGTTTGCCATAATCTTCGATCATGCAAACGGCACGAATTTTACATATGAAGAAGTATTTTTTTGATTTAATTTATAATCCGACGTACATTCCATAGATCTAGTGTAGGTTAAGAAACTGACTTAGTGAGAATGACATTGTACCTATAATTAATTTAATTTAATTTATTTTCGAGATGGAAGATCATATGGTTTATGTCTTTTTAACCTTCTAATTTAATCCTTTTTGTATAGTAAACTTAGAGCAAGTGGATTAGGCAGCCATTGTAATCTTTTAATATATGTTCATTAACGTGGAACAATTTATATGTGTGCTAAAAAACCGAAATTAATCTTCAGTAAACTCTAAGCAACTTGACGTTTTGAAACCATAAGCGTAAAATAGACTTCGAGCTGTCTTATTTTGGAGAAAAAAAGTATTTTAATCTGTGTTTTACTGCAATTTAAAACTCAAAAATAAAAAACTTTGCATCTATTTAAAAAAAAAAACCGTTTAAACAAAGAATACTTAGATCTACGTGTCAAAATTTTACACTATTTTACACAAATCTTAGAGTATACAGGAAATTAATTTATATTGCTTTAATTATATTAGTTTGATAGACTTTGATGATTACAATATTTTATAATAAACATTCAAATACTAGAAACATGCTGTACGAAGTCCCATCACTTTCTGACCCACAAATTCCATGCCATATACTTATAAGTAAAAGCCTCGGTTCAACCACAGTTGTAAATAATTTTTTTTTTTTGAGATGGGTATGCTCGAAATAGATTTTAGAAATATAGTTTCTAAGGCAAATTTGATTTGAATTGTCCGTATATTACATTACGTCCTACGATTTTTTGTTAAAAAAATTAACCCACCCAGCAATTTGACTGTTTATATTCTTTGATCTCGGTAGAGTGTAGTATTAGGAACATACCATACATAACTGAAATTGTTGTTGACTGTTTGTCATAGTTGGATTGTAAAAGAGAGGCTCAACATAGATTTGCGATGCAGGAGCCAGTACATATTCCTAACTTCGAGTGAGCGCTGCTTCTTCTTTTTTGCAGATATATGAAGTTTCAGCAGCCAATGTGTCTCTGTCGTCCGCACGGCTTGTGGCCAAAGTATTTACAAAGATTTACCGGGAGAAATAAATGGCATGTCTAAGCTATAGATATAGATAGTATATAGTACGGGATTAATGCATAGTATGTTGGAATGTAAATATAACTTGTACACTTACGTGAAAATACCTTTGTAGAAGATGGAGCAGCATTATTAGACAATGTTCCCTTTTATCTAATGTTGCTGAACAGTAATTCGTGTCAAAATCGGTCGTTCACTTGCTTAATGTCGAGTAAGGTAAACAACAGGGCGGTACTATTTGTTATCGAATGATTTAAGTATGACCCCATTGATTCTGTGGCATCCTAAAGACGTGCCATGATTTCTACGGAATCTGAATTGATGATCAAGAAGGACTGCATGATACTACAATACTGGCACCAAATTCAAATTTTCTGGTCGAGCCATTCCAAATTTCAGACTGCAAATTGTACTATTTGCGTCTAGCCATGTATAAACGTGTAGCCTCTATAAAATTTGACCGTTTGACGTTTTGGTTTAGTTACAATATAAATGCATATAAACTACATCTGAACAGCATAGCTCGGCATATCTGATTAGCTCCATAAAAACAGTTCTATCTGTTTCACAACAAAAGAATATGTATTTTCAATGTATATTATACATTAGCTTTCCCTATTCATTTGCTCAACTGCGAAGATACAATAAAGTATATACAAGTTGGTACTTGCAAATGGAACAATTGCATAGATATACATAAGATCTGTACAAAAGATAATGTTGTAAGTAGCAAACGAACTTGATTATAATTGTTGTTGGCACAAGTGGTATACTAGTAGCATATCCAACAGCATATATTATACAAGTATGTGTATCATATGTTCTTTGTATATATACAAATGGAAATACGTATATGTAGATAGCATTGTATTTATGTACCAACTATTGCACATACTTACGTATATGTATATACAATATATACCTATGTGTATTGTAAAATCGCTATAAGCACATAGAACGAATTTGTGTTTTTGTTATTGTTGTAGACTCAGCTTGAGTTGGTGTATTTGAGCAAGTGCCGCATATGGCGACAACAACAACAATGTGAATATATTTACCCTCATCCACGTCCTGAACTTCTATCACCTCTCGCGTGTCTTCCCTGCTGTTGTTCTATTTTTTCGCCCAAAAACGAATGTAACAGCTACAAAGTATCTACATACTTGTACATATAGCATACAAATATATATCTCTGCAAAATTATTGTAATTCTAAGCTGCACTTCAACTTTTTCATATTATGTATTTCGCTCTAACTGTCAGTAAACGGGTGTCGATATGTGTTTGGCTTAAGTTAATTATAGTTATACATAGGAATGTATCGTATTTGAGAGTATCCTGCTGTTCTCTGCTGTTCGCTAGCTGCTTGCGAACTGCTATCGTCCTGATATTTTTGTAATGACTTATATGCGTTAAAAGGAAGAAGCATAAAACTAAAGAAACTCCGATGCCGGTCGGCGATTCTCGCTTCTCGGATTTTGTCCAGCTGTGCACAACTGTCAGCGAACAGTTCTCAGCTGAGCACGAATGTATAGACGACCGCGAGGTCCTTGCTCCTGTACCACGCCCGTTCAGTGCGCAGACGTATCTCTGAAATATACCGCTGAATAAGGATTCTCTCCTTTTGCAAATTAATTACTATAGATTCAGTTTGCAGAAATCTCGGCTGATGCTTTCGCAGCTGCCTTTGCTGCTGGATTTACTGAATGACAATTTCGCCAGACAATTTGTTGTTGTTACTGTGGCTGCACTTCCAGTGAACCTGAATTTTTCACTGGAACTCTGGAATCTGATTTACCGAAGTTACTCAGACATGCATAAAAATGCCGGTTTTATTGTGCCATAACGCATCGTTACGTTACGTTACGTTACGATACGATACGCGACTTCGTGCCATTCCTGTGAGTGTGTCTAGTCGAATCGAGCTTGTTTGGTTAGGGTTGGGTTGGGTAGCTGACTACTTTCGGGTGGAGCAGGGCCGGATCGGAATCGACTGCTACTTTGTGTCAGTGTAGTGCGGTGGGGATGCAAATAGAGGGTGGCATGTACAATAAGTAGTTATGCAGACAAAAATCGACTTTTAAGAGCGTCTGCATTGACGACAAAGCGAGAATGCTTTTATAACTATATACAGGAAAACGAACGAACGAACAAACGGACGGACAACAAGGACAGACTACAGCATTCACTTCGTTTTGTAAATGTGAGTACTGTGCAGATATTTTTGAGATACATACACCTTGGATTATCTTTCATCTTTTTAGCTTTTGACTTAGGCAATTCCGAATGGAATTCCCTTCGCTTAAATGACTAAGTACACCGAACAAAATTTGAATAAGTAGTTACAATAAATAGTTTTATGATTGCAATCAATATTTCCAAATTTAAAACATATATGTGTAAATAGAATAAATAGCACTCCATGCATTTTGAATTAAGTGTAATTGGGAAACGGCGGGACGGGTCTATTAAGTCCGTCAATCTGCTAATCTGTGTTGCCAGAATTAGTCATGTCCGTCTGCCTGTTGGTCTGTCTGTATGTTGTTGCGCATTTTTTGGGGACCAATTTTTATGCTATCCAGTTAAAATTTTGCACGTACACTTAATTTGTTACAGTCCCATATGAACCCACTGCGCACTTTAATGCATTTGTATGGAAAACGTCAATATTTAGTTAAAATTTGATATGGTGGGCAGTAGTAGTCAGAGAATCCAAGTTTGTTCTAATAATATTGTCCGCTATATATTTTACTTACATATAATGTATAGTTACACAGAGGAATATTTGGAATTCCTCTGAACCGCTGGATACAAGAAACAACCCGATTTTTTCTATATAAGATCTTGAAGTCTCGGGAGTAAGGGTATATACATGAAATGCTAAACTTCTTAGCATCCAAAATTGCAAATAATATCATTCCCGTTATTCATAAGTACACATGTCAAAGATAATTTATAGTAAACGAGTATATGCAGTACGACTTTGGAACAATCAACAACCCCATCTAAGAGAAATGTGTAATGCTACGAAATACAAAAGTCGTTACATAATAATTTGCATTATAGTAAATAATAAAAGCTATTCTTATACAATAAAAAACTAAAAACAGCTACAGTGTCTGTAGCTAAGAAAAAGTTGTCAGTTTAGAAAAGACTTAGACAAACTAAACTCACGGTATAGGGTCTCTAGGTACCGCACTGCTACAAGAGTAACTTGAAATTTCATAACTCGCAACCGTTTTACCGCAACGTTTTTCGAAATATTTTTTATAATCGTATAGTATGCCTTGATATGCCTCAAAAATTGATTAGAATATTTATTTTGTAAAATTCTCGTAGTTTGTAGTAAGCAAAATTTGGGAGAAAATGCGTACGCAGATCAAGTTTAGAACAAATTTTGGATGCCACGCCCACATTACGGCTATATATTTAAAATTTAAGTTTTCAAGGTAAATTACTAGTTGAGCAAATTTATTAATTAAAAAGAAAATATGGCGAGTACGGGGAACATTATAGTCGAGCACCTCGACTACAACTCTTTCTTGATATACGAGTATTGTACTTTGTAATATATCTATCAATTTTGTTCATCGATTTTTTCTACTTGATCCATCGGATCCCCATTATTAACATTCCGAATAAATATATAGAAATCATAGAATCGTGCTATTGTTCCTCGAAACAATTTCGCAAATAATGGATTCAATAACAATATTCCAGTTGATAACTTCGGTGTAACCGAAGCTCTAATACTCTTTACTTGCCCCGACAAAGCTGGTGTTTACTTCAGTTCTTCAGTTCTTTTGAAGGGATGCTTAGATTCAAGAATTTTTAATGAATTAAATTTTATTCCTACATACATAATATATTTGGCACGTATATCGCCTTTTTGACAGTTCTGGATGGGATGAATTGTTCTGAAAAATTATATTGTGAATGAAATAATTAGAAAAAATTTGACACACTTTATTCAAAATTTAAAGACATTTTGGATCGAGCAAACATTCCCACGGCATCTGTTAATCAGCATGCTAGACAGTCAAGCTATTAAGTCATCAAATATGTCCTGATACAAGTGTACAAATTATACAATATCATCTTTTATTAATTGAATTCATTGCATGGATCAATTTCAAAATAATTACTGTTTTAAAAATTTCTATAATTCAAACATATTTTAAAGATTGCCGACAGACAGACCTTTCTAGTCCCTATACCATACTAGTCCTGCATAACAAGTTTCACGTTACAAATTGTGTTTAAAAATATCCAAAAAGGGTGTTTGGTTTGCATGGTCTTAGTATTCTCTTTCAATGCACAATTATTTTTCATTGAAAATTATGTTAGTCACAATAGGGTTAAAGAGTTTAATTAAAATCATTTAATTATAATCATAAGAATAAAATTTTCAATAAAAAAAAAATGCCCCGAATTACTTTAGCCATGGTGACCGGACTTTTGCTAGTGTTGCACATTCGCATGGATGTGTGTGTTGTTTGGTAGCAGGTTCAATCTACTCTTCCTATGTCGTATTTTCAAATTTTAAATAGTATCATGGCAGTTTTTATGTCACGTCACAGATTTTTCGTTATCTCTTTTAAGTGTCAACTAGCATTCTACGGGGACAGTTGAAACGCATTGGAAGTCTGGCGAGGAGCATTGGATGCGGGTATACATTCACTTTAGCGCTTCTGTCAGGACAACATGTTTCCCTTGCTCGAAAGTTTAAAATCTTTTTAACTGCAAAAGGGTGTTACCACTGCAATAGAACGAAAAAAAGTAAATAAATTGTGACATATGTATTTCTAAACGTATCTTATGTACGAATCCGAATGTGTAGCCATATCTGTGTATCTGTATCTGTATCTGTATCTGTATCTGTATCTGTATCTGTATCTGTATCTGTATCTGTATCTGTATCTGCATCTGCATCTGCATGAGTGTGTTGTATTTGCTTCTTTCCTTACTAAATTTAATGTCAGCTCGTTATGTGACACATAGTTCGCTCGTTCAGGCAGAGTTCAGACTTTTAAAAAAGTTCTTGTTTGTCGAAGCAACTCGACTCGACTCGACTCGATTCGACTTGACTTGAATCGAGTTAAGTTTTTCATGTTTGCGCTTTGGGTGTAACTCCGATAATATATTATATAGAATGTCCTTGTTTTTCTCGAACGCTTCCTACATTTATGTATATGTCGAACAATTGCCTCATCGTCTGCATTTGGCAATAAATGCTTTTGAAATATGTTTTGTAACTAATTTAATTTATTTGCTATTGTTGTTCGAAAATGTGGGATTTCCTTTTCCTTCATTTCTCATTTGTCCTTGCAGTTGTTGGTTTCGGTCTTGATAATATTGATTTTCGCCACTCGTTCGTTTCTTTTTGGGTTTATCGAATCGATTCGATTGCAATTCGATGAGGCAAAACAATTTGAAGGGTTTCGACGTCAGCTTGTTTAGCAATAAAAGTTTTTAATTAAGATTTTTATGATATAAATGGCTTCTAGCTTGATTTGTTGCGCATTATTGTATGATTTTATAGATCTCTAGTGAATCAGTGGGCGCAGTTTTCTATTATTAAATCATGTTTTTTAGTTTGCTGCACTCTCAAGGGATGTCGTAAATTGGATGCTTTGTTCTAATATATAATTTGAATTTGGTAGTAGAAAAGGAAGGGTCAAATGAAAAAGTTATATTGATAATTTTCAATATGTACACATAATACACATTAATGAAATTTAAATTTTCTTATATACAAATGTATGGTACAAAATGCATATTTAAATAGAACTTCTGTTTATGTTCATAAATATTTGTGCGGGGTATAAGTATAACATTCATCATACATACTTATGTATATATCGCTGACTAATGCCCTCGATACACTAGATTCGCATATAGCATATTTTCACATATTTGTAATATGCGAAAAACTTCTACAAATATGGACGAAATTTTATATATGACGTCACTCACTTTGACATTTTTGTTGTTATTTTTTAGCTAAATGAGGGAGCTGAAAGAGCTCAGATCTTATGATCGGCCGAGGGCGATGTGGTTTTCAAGAAGAAATAAAACGAATATAATTTAATGTTGTGGCCAAGAATTTAGCTTTACTATAAAGATAAGGGTTTGCCATTATGTTTCAAAAAAGATTTCGGGCAAGTGGGCGCCGCGGCTGGCTCGAATAAATTCCAGCCGAGAGGCATAATTTTCGACCACTTTTTGCAGCAATTGGGGCATATTCTCTTCCAAGGCGTCAATCGTCTCGGGCTTATCTGCGTAGACAAGCGACTTCACATAACCCCACAAAAAATAGTCCAGCGGTGTTAAATCGCACGATCTTGGAGGCCACGCTACAGGCCCACGACGCGAGATAAAGCGCTCACCAAAAGTTTCCTTCCATAAATTGATTGTTTCGTTGGATGTTGGCATGTAGCGCCGTCTTGTTGGAACCAAAGGTAGTCCACATCAACATTTTCCAATTCAGGCACGAAAAAGTCATTAATCATGGCTCTATAGCGTTCGCCATTGACTGTATCATTATGGTCGGCTTAATTTTTGAAGAAATATGGACCAATGATTCCCTCTGCCCATAGAGCACACCAAACAGTGACTTTTTGAGGAAGTAACGGCGTCTCAACAATGGCTTATGGATTATCATTACTCCAAAGCTTCATCTCTGAAGCTTCTGAGCTTCATCGCTGAAAAAAATTTTCTTGTGAAAATCGGGATCGGTGGCCATCTCCGTTTGGTAATAAATTTGCACAATTTGCAAACGTTGTTCCGGAGTATGTCTATTCATTATGAAATGGCAAACCAAACTGAACATAAATCAAGTGACAGCTGCCAAAAAAAAAACAGCTGCCGAAAACAGCGTTGCCAGATTGAAAACCACACATCTAAAAAAACCCCCTTACATATGAGTATATAAAATACAGAGTGCTTTTTAAGAAGTATAGAACATTAAAGTGCAATGAAACATTCAACTAAATGGAACAGTAAGTTTTTATTTTATTTGGTAGATTATTCTATGGCATTAATGATAAAAAATGATAACAAGCATATGGTCGCCAAGGGTATGTTCGACAAAAAGCATCCTGGAGGTCCAATTTTCCGAAACTTTTTCAGTCATTTGAGACTGTATCTGGCGAATAGTTGGCTATATATTCGCTGAAGGCTGAAATCGTTGCTGGCGTAACCGCTTAAACCAACAATTCAAAGTATCCCCACAGAAAGTAGTCCTGGGGTGAGCAAGGAAATGGCTCCGTTTCAGCGAGTTTATGTTGTCGATAAACTCTTTCCTCTTAAGTCAACGGTTACTGCAGAAGTATGCCATGTGACGCCATCTTGTTGTAGCCAAAGTCCTTCCAGACACCGTTTACGTACTTTTGGAAACAACAAATATTTCAACATTACACGATATCGGGGACCGTTGACGTTCACTGCTGTATTCACTTCGTTTTTTAAGTAGTATGAACCCTATGATCCCAACAGTCCATAAACTGCTGTGACAAAGCTACTGAGACAGAAGTGAGCCTCATCACTGAACAAAATCTTGCGACAAAAAAGTAGTGGAATAACTTACAACTATTCAAGCGAAAGCGGGGATGGGGTCGTTTGCAGAAGTGGAAAGATCTTGCCCGTTTCTCCTGGGAGCAGTCAAATTTCGATTGTTTTGCAAACGGCTCGAGCAGCTCACAAACGTCCGTTAGGACACTTAACCCTGGGGAGTGGTTGCGTTCTCACAATTTGCTCCCCATGGCGATTCCGTGGCTAATATATTGTGAGAACGCAACCACTCCCCTTAATTAGGGGTTGGTGCTGGGTTTGGTTTCCGCCACCGCAAAAAAAAAAACTTACATTAATCTCGGCTACAATCCTTAATTTATGACGACCCCCGCAAACGATTTAAGGACCATGATTTACGGATATACACCTGGAATGTCTTGTCACTCCAGATATCCATTAGTTTGATGTCCTCGACAAATTCAAGTCTAACAACACCGCAATAAAGGAAATGAGATGGATAGGACAGGGCTACTCAAAAAAGACATTCTGTGACATCTATTATAGTTGCCATACGAGGAAGAACGAATTTGGATGCGGTTTCGTGGTTAGTAGGAAACTACGAGGTCTTGTCACCAGTTTCATACCTGTAACTTAAATAAACTGATCATGTTGTGATTGACGGAAGGCACGCATCGAGCGTGTTACATGTGCGAACGGTACGAAGTCCTAACATCGACTCGGACCACTACCTTGTGGCAGCCAAGGTACGCCCCAGGCTCAGCATGGAGCATTCTTCACGTCCCAACAATCAACGAAAGCTAGACGTCGGTAAGCTGCTATCACAACAAACCGCAGAAGGTTTTTCAGCCAGACTCTCCCAGCTGTTCCGGGAGTCCGTTCCGGCTTCTGAAGCTATAGGTGAGCAGTGGCGACATATCTCCCACTCCATGGATACGGTTGCCAAGATGGTCATTGGGTACACCAGACCTGTGACGAACGCTTGGTACGACGTGGAGTGTCACAAAGCTACTGTAGAGAAAGACGCCGCTTACAAACGAACTCTACAGTCGGGAGCAACGCTATATCGTGAGAAACGGAGAGAGGATAAACCCCTTTTCAGACGTAAAAAAAAGGAAAAAGAAAGGCGTGAGCTTGAGGATGTTGAGGTCTTATGATATAGAAATGAATCTCGAAAGTTTTATCAAAAGGTCAAGACCGAAGGTATTAAGCCCGGAGTTTGTTTCTGCAAGGACAATAATGGAAGTCTGGATGCACGGGAATCACTGAGACTATGGAGAAGTCACTTCTCCAACCTACTTGGAGGCGAAGAAGAGAACACTACCATCGATAGAGATGCATACCAAGAAGCACCAATTGTTAATGGCTCTCTTATAGAGCCACCGGATTATAATGAGGTCGACACAGTAGTTAAAAAGCTGAAGAATAACAAAGCGGCAGGCTCCGATGAGTTGCCAGCTGAGTTATTTAAGACCGGTGGCGAAGAGTTGGTAAGGCGTGTGCACGAACTGTTATGCAAAATATGGTCCGATGAATGCATGCCCAACGATTGGAATCTCAGTGTTCTTTGTCCTATCTTCAAGAAAGGAGACCCCGCTGCCTACGCGAACTACCGCAGAATAATTCTCCTTTGAAATTCTGTCCCGCGTACTGTGTAAACTGCTGGAGCCATACACGAATGCATTGATAGGCCAGTATCAGTGTTGCTTTAGACCAAAGAGATCGACCAGTGAAAAGTCCCATGAGTACAATAAAGACACACACCACCTATTTGTCGATTATAAGGCCGATTTCGACACGCCAATAAGAACGGTGTTCTTCAACGCCCTATCTGAACTTGGTATCCCAGCAAAGATCGTTCGGCTTTGCATGATGACGCTATCACACACCCAAAGCCTCGTGAGACTAGGAAGAACCTCTCCGAACCCTTTGATACCAAGAGAGGTTTTAGCCAGGGTGATGATTTAACGCGCGAATTTTTTCAGTCTTTTGATGGAGTACATCCTACGCCAATGTCCATACGTATAACGGTCGAGCACGATCTTCAATAAGGAAGTGATGCTACTCGCATATGCTGATGTTATAGCCATCATCGGCATCAACGAACGGCGAGTAAGCAGGTCCTTCTCGGAGATTGAGAAACAGTCACGTCGCATTGGCCTAGCGGTGAACGAGGACAAGACGAAATACTTGGTGTCCACTCGCAGACCATCAGCGCGTCTTGGATGGTTTGTGAGTATGGAGAATTTCAACTTCAATGTTGTAGAAAACTTCGTCTATCTGGGAACGGAAATTAGCAGCGACAACAACGTTAGCCGAGAGATCACACGAAGAATCACGCTTGCTAATCGCTGCTACTTTGGGCTCAGCAAGCAAATTGGAAGTAGAGTCCTCTCTCGAACTACGAAGATAAAAATCTAAAACACTGATAATCCCGGTCCTGCTGTACGGCGCAGAAAATGGACACTGACATCAACGGATACAGCGTCTTTAGGAGTGTTCGAGAGAAAGATTCTTCGTAGCATTTTTGGTCCCCTTAGAGTTGGCGTCGAGTTTGGGACCCGTAGGAGTATGATGAGGTTGACATAGTCCAGCGCAATAAATTCCAGCGGCTGCACTGGGCTGGTCTCCTCATCCGGATGAAACCCAAAGCTCCAGCACTAAAGGTTTACGACCTGAAGAAGCTCCGAATTGCCCCGTATCTTAGTGCGCTTTCCTACGTGCGGCCTTGACCGATAGACGTAAGTATTCAAGAGCAAATTAATGAACACTTTGCAACTGAATTTTTAATATGATGATGTAAATATGCATTCGACTTTTCGATAAACTATAACATTTTTGAGTGTTGCGCCTTTAAATCTAACCTGCATTAATTGAGAAAAAATGCAATCAATATTTGAGGTCATTTATTTCAAACTATTTATTCTGCCTTGGAGGTCCAAAGATATACTAAGTTTGTGAAAATATACGAGGGAAATTTGATAATCAATTGATTTGAGGGCACTCCCTGTATTTTCGAATTATATTGATTTGATGGTAGTCCCTGATGTACCTAATCTGCATCAGTAATCTATTAAGAGATGGTAGTTGACAGGTACAACAGGTGCAAACTATCATCGTATGTAACAGGCTGGAGAAGGGGGACAGTAAATACAATGATATATATATATATATATATATATATATATATATATATATATATATATATATATATATATATATATATATATATATATATATATATATATATATATATATATATATATATATATATATATATATATATATATATATATATATATATATATATATATATATATATATATATATATATCTCTCTCTCTCTCTCTCTCTCTCTCTCTCTCTCTCTCTCTCTCTCTCTCTCTCTCTCTCTCTCTCTCTCTCTCTCTCTCTCTCTCTCTCTCTCTCTCTCTCTCTCTCTCTCTCTCTCTCTCATATATATATATATATATATATATATATATATATATATATATATATATATATATATATATATATATATATATATATATATATATATATATATATATATATCTCTCTCTCTCTCTCTCTCTCTATATATATATATATATATATATATATATATATATATATATATATATATATATATATATATATATATATATATATATATATATATATATATATATATATATATATATATATATATATATATATATATATATATATATATATATATATATATATATATATATATATATATATATATATATATATATATATATATATATATATATATATATATATATATATATATATATATATATATATATATATATATATATATATATATATATATATATATATATATATATATATATATATATAGAGAGAGAGAGAGAGAGAGAGAGAGAGAGAGAGAGAGAGAGAGAGAGAGAGAGAGATATATATATATATATATATATATATATATATATATATATATGTAATTTTGTTCTTTTGTTTTTTTTTCTATGTATGCTTTTACCAGGAACTAGTGTGGATGGCAAGGCCGATCGAAAAACGTGATTAAATTACCCGTGTTGCTGTGTGTTGCGAAATTTACAGCTGATGAAAGTTCAACTTCCGTGCAATTTTTATACATTTTTCTCATTTGAGTACCTTTTTTTTCAAAAACAAATAATTCGTGTTTTAGAATTGATTAAACTAATTGTTTTTGAAAAAAGGTACTCAAATGAGAAAAATGTATAAAAATTGCACGGAAGTTGAACTTTCATCAGCTGTAAATTCAGACCAATATTGGTTAAAATTGAAAATGTTATAGAAGAAATATTATGATTCAAATTTGTAAACTAGTATAATTGCTGATATTGAAATTTGTAAACTAGTGTAATTGCTTGTTATAACACTCAACATGGAGCCATGTATTTTACATTTTTGTACCCTGTACCTATAGGGTAGAATGGTAGATTTAGTTTGCGGAAATATATGTAACAGACAGTAGGAGATGTGTTAGCCATGTTCGTCGGCCGTACGACCGTGTCTTTGAACAACTACTTGTATATCTTGGAGACTATGCTAGACAGTTTCAAGGTTGGATACTCGTCATATTCTCTCTACAGATAAAGTGTATTAAATAAACGTGTCAACCCCACTTTATGAGGTAGAACCATTCTAATCTGCCCCCATATTTTTGAGTTTTTTTTATGAAAATAGTTTTTTTATGTTTATTAATCAATTAAGCTATAAACGCCTGTTTTAAGGTATCTCACGTCAATACTTCTATTGAAAAAGCTATCATGGCTCCAGATCGGAATACTATAGAATATAGCCACCATAAAAATAGTTAATAGGTTAATAGAAATGCTTAAGAGGATTACACCTTCCAAATGTTAAATTTTGATATTATTTGTAATCGCGTAATGAAGCACATCTTTTACTGTCGAAGATGAAAGTTTGTCTCACAATTGTGTAGTAAAATCAGTGAAACATTCCCAAAACTTCATCAATAATCTAGTGCGTTCGACTCTTTTCGATCTATGTTTCTTGGGTTATCGAAATAAAATTTTCATTGTAATGTATTGTTGCTTTCCATCAACTACTACCTTGCAACATTTTGCCTTTGACAATCGCTACCTACAAGAATTCAGAGACTTTAAAATTTAAGCAATCCATTATAATATCAATCATACAGTGCATAATAGAACATGTATAACAATTATTGTCCTGGAATCGACACCCTTATACATTACTCGTATCGAATTCGGTTCCATTTGTTCTATTGTCGTGCAGAGCTCAAATAACAATCACTATATACAATATATACAGACAGAACAGCCCTCCGACTGTCAGACAGACAGACAGACAGACAGGCAGACAGACAAGTGTTCCGGTTCCACAAGATTCAAATTCAAATCTGAAAAAAAAACAATCAACAAAAAAAAAAAAAAATTAATACGCGGTACAGTATAATAGACTATTGTCACAAATCTTTAGAAGCCGAAGCCATTATCTCAACAAAATGCAGCACCAAAAACGTCAATTCACTATGGATTTCATTATGCTCATGTGAAAGGAAATTTATGAATATTTTATAATTTCGAAAACTACTTGAAAAACATTTTCGATGTCTTTGCTGTCTGTTCCTTGACACTGACGACTCGATGGCATTGTCATCCTCATCCACGAATTTAAGCCACACAAACAATATAAACTTCAAATAACGCTTCGTCGCATATCAAATTAATTACACAGAACAGAACAGGACAGACCAGAACTACAGGGAGGAGAACTGAACGTAATCGAGTTCTGAGCAGTTGAGAAGCTCGAAACGCCTCGATTTAGCAGAGAGGAGCATGCCCTAACTAGTACAAAAAGGGGTACCCAGGGACGCAAAGTGCTTAAAATACTTAGAAGCCGAGACAGTCATTCATTCAGTGAGTTAGTCAGTCACTCAGTCAGTCAGTCAGTCTAGCTGGAAGCGACAACCCCAGATTCTTTTCTTATGCACAACGACGACGACTGAATGAATGACTGACTGAGCGACGGAACTGAACGGAACGCCATACATTCCATGCAATGCATAAGTATTCATAAAGCAGAGAAAACTTTATACAAAAGGCGAGTTAAGCTTTTTCTTTCCTTTTTTGTTAATTTTTTTTTTTTTTTTTTGTCAGATTCAACTCAAAAAAGAGTGACGAGTAAGTCGACCAAAGGGGGAGGAGGTGGGGTAGGCAAACAAAATAAAGCAAAACAAAAAATGAAACTGAAGGCATAAATTATGCCTTCAAAGTGATTGTTCAAAGAAAAGTTTAACATTTTTCCTCAAGTCGTCCTCATATTCACCATTCCTTGTTTTCTTCCTCACAGCCCCCCTGTTTTTTTGTGTCCAACACACCCATTGAGTCGTTCTCTTCTTTCTATTATCAACATTGACAAGAACAACAAAAACAACAAAAACAACAACAACAACAGGATTGAGATGAGATGAGTACAACAAACAAGCAACAATAACACGAAACATTGTTTGGGCATTACACTAACAAAAAAGAGACTTATGTACACACACACACACACACACATACACATACACATACACACTCGCAAAGGAAAGCAAATAAATGGAAACAAACATGTAAAAAATTGAAAGGAAACAGAAATTGCAAGCTATGAATTTGAAAAAAAAAATAATAAAAAAAATGGCACGAATTTGTTAAAGTTTTTAGGAAGAAAAAAACTAAATAGTAACGAAAAACTGTGCCTTCGGTAGAGCCGATACTTTAATACCTTTCACTCACGACATTTAAAATCGTATAGCAGCTAAAAGTTTTAAGGGATTGTTTTGTCAATTTCAAGGCTTTATTGTGAAACAAGAAAGAGCGCTGCAGTCAAGTGGTTTTGACTGTAAGGCTCCTTTTATACACGATAGATCATCTTTAGTGGTTCTGGACATATGTGGAACATTTTATTAGAATTGATGAAAAAATTAGCCTTAATTTAGTTAAAAATAAAAATATTTTTATAGAAGAATTCATAAATGAGGGCAGCTTTTGCCTGTAAGGATTGTTTGGTAAGAATCTACGTAAGATACGCCATTATTGGCATTTCAAGCTTAATTAAGAACACAGACCAACAAATTCCATACAAAACTTATAAATGGAGGGCAAGTTTATATGGGAGCAACCCATTACAGTGGGTATATTTTATTGGGATTTCGATACTCCAAATTTGATGATTTGGTGGTTAATTTCCCATGGTGTGAAATGATACGAGTATTATTAGTTTGACAAAAAGTTTGTAATGCATTAAAGGAAACATCATAGACCCCAATAAATACCTATATATGTCCACCATGTCTGTCTGTTCGTCTGTCTGATATCCAGCTGTAACCCGGCACATACACTAATTTTTACTGCTGTCGAATACAGTAACCATTTTTTAAAGTCAATATTAGCTTGATACGATGGACTCTTTTACATGAGCTCTTCACTTAAATATACTAACGGGCGTATCTCGCCCACTTTATGAGGTAGCCCCCATACAAAACCACGTCTTTAATTAAATCAATATCAGCTTGACATTCGATGTAGTCGCTTAATATAGATGGTCGCTTCATACTCATATAGTAATGGACGTCTCCCGCCAACTTTTTGGGTTAGTCCCTATTCAAACCCACCACCCACGTTTATGTTTTATACAGGGGACCACAGAAATCGCTAGCAAGTTGGCTACTAGTGATTTGCCAAATCGCTCAAAAAATTTCATCACGCCATGAACTTCAACCGATTTTATTTTTATAGAATTTTCTCAAAAATTTTCGTACTTAGCAACATAGGGTAGCCACAATGCAAAAATAAATTAGTCTAATGTGTATTATGAATTATTATTGATTTTTTTTTTCAGTAGCATAATTGGTAATTTACAGTGATATTTAGTTAAATGCAAATAAGTTGCATTTTTGTGACTTTTTCTTGTAGTTTCCAAGCAAAAAAATTGGAATTTATTGTCCGCCAAACTAAAGAGCAGCTGTGCGCCACATGTACGGTAGTACTTTTGGCAGTGAATGCTAAATTCAACTAGCAATTTAAGTGAAATTCAAGCGAGAGTAATTCGTGATAAACAGTACAAAAAAAAAAATATTGTAACAAGGCATATTGGCTTTGTTGAGCTGTCAAAATGAATATAACATAGAGAAGTTTGCAACGGAGACACCATAAAGTATGCATATATATCCCATAGCCATGTTTTACATTTCGTAAGTATATCTGTCTGATTGACGTTCTCCCGCTGGAGAAGAAGACAAACTAAACTTCGGTATATGGTCTCTGCTACAAGAGTAACTTGAAATTGCATAACTCGCAAACCATTTTACTGTTAAATTCGCCAATGGAAAGTATGCAAAGTAGATGGACGCGGAGCTGGTGGCTGTTACCGGATGTCTAGCGAATTCACTAGCTTCAATACCATTCACACGAAGTTTTCAGCTGAGAACTTGTGTTGTAAGTTTGTTAGAGACTACTCCTAAAGTCCCAAGTACAATTTTTACGATTTTGAGCTGCTAGTCGGCCCCAAGATTTATTTTTATTGCAGTCAAATAGAGTACGCATATTAACTAACCATGCCCAATTTTTGAGGTATTCTCATACAACCCCGTCCACTTTTGACTTTTGTATCAAAAACTTTTTATTGAAGTCAAATTAAATTTTGATATCGTTGCTTCCTATGGTCGAACGATTTAAATATGAAGGGAAGTGACCCACCCACTTTTATTGGTAGCCCCCATTTAAACCAAGCACGCATTTTTGGGTTTTTGTAGGAAAAAACCATTTAGTAGATATATATATATAGAAATGGGCTCTGGGCTTCTTATCCATTTTGAGACCCTAATTCTCCTCAGACTGTGGTTCAGCACATTCATCACATATTGATTGTTGTAAGATTCTACGCGTCAACAGTACATTTTGCTCAACCTTATAATTTCCTCCTTGACATTTGAGATCAGTAGTTCCGATGTATAACAAAGTATCTAACATAGAATGGTGTACCAACGAGCATACTCAGGAGCTTCGAGTGAAACCTTTGCATGTGTAAAGCAGTGTGCCATATAGTGAAATACCGCCATTATTATTAAACTCAGCGCCGATCAAAAGTTCAGCAGCCAGTTTGATGAGTTTGATATCTAACTTTATCTTTATATGAGGTTGCCAGTAAGCCGTCTGTCCAGTGTCAGGCCAATAATAATACTAATGCATTTGGCACAAAGTAAATATGCACACCGTATATACCGTACAGGTGCAGGGTATAAAAAGTGCTAACTGCGGTTGAGAAATAAAATAACATTTTTAGTCTTTTGCCAGTTCTCGTAAACATTAACGGCTCGACGAAAGTTACATATAGTAAGATTGTTTCTCAAAGTGTGAATTTTATGTTAGCTACTTTAGTATTCACGTATCAAACGTTAAATATTTGCACTAAAATGCTTACACAATCCTTCAAAATATACGTTCCTCCATACAATGTGGATAAAAAGCTATTCAGGTGAATAAAAACAAGTGCTGAGTGCATTTTCACAAACGGTTGGAGACTGCTTCAAAGTAAGGATGGTAACTCATCGCTACTCAACTCATCTTTTTACATTGACTTTGTTCAAAACGCCGACCAATTTAAGAATGAGATTTACAATTTACTTAATACACAATACTCGCAGCGTAATTTGTATATTGAATGAGAGTTTGTCAGGAGAACGGCTAAGGGGCTTGGCAGCAGTTACTGTCATGGAAACGTGCGGCCTCATACGCTTTACACTTTAAATGGCCTCATAAAAAATATTATCTTACACTGCAACAAAGCTACATTCATATATGTACGTATTTTACAAGTATGTACATCAACTTTTGGTTAGGTCGTAAAATTGCCTATAAACTGCAATGATAATAAAACACACTCCGCTGTATGGTATGTGTCTATTCATATTAATTCTTCGGATTTTCGTTTCATAAGTATGTATGTATTTCGTCCGCGCAACGGAAAATCACATTTTGTAGTTTGAGATCCCAGCGGACTGATTATTATTGAGTGCGGGTACTTCACGTGCACACACATCGCTGAGTCGTCATCCGAATTCCATTTACAGTGCCAATGCCAGCGGTAGAGACATTTTCAGCTCCCGCTGTTGAAATTCACGAGTTGCTCTACTCAGCTCTGCTTTGCTCAGCTCCTTTGATGCATTCGTTGCGCTTCGGTTGCTGCTATTAAAGTGCGCGGAGCGTTCTAGGTTGTCTTATTACCCGCTTTTGTGCGCTGCGCCTTTGTAAATTGCTTTTTGAGATGTAAAAGAGCGCAAACAGAAATCTTTTATGGACTCGACTCAATTCAAATCGTCTCGACTCAACTCAACTCAACTCAGCTCGTCTCATTCTATTTTCCTTTCTTTATTTTATTTCTTTCGTTTGAATTCACTTTAGTAGGTTTGTCACCAACCGCGCCGGCGACCTCCTCGACTCTGTTCTGCTGAAGAGATCCTTTGACATTTGAATAGTTCATTATTTTCAAAGATATTCACATACATACATAATTCGAATGAAAAAAAAGTTTTAAAGTCGTTCGCTTGGTAGCTTTGACGTTCGGTTGCTCGTTTTCTTTTGTTAGTCTGTGTTCCATTTGTCGTTCATCAATTTGAAAGGTACTTGCTTTTCAACTTACCGTTGGCCTCTATTATTATCCGTCCCTCATTCCGATCACCGTTCCAATCTTCTTTTTGTTTCTATGCTTGCAGTTTTTGGTTGAAAAGAGTATCTATTCGTTGGACAGTTCATTAAAATTTAACTATTTTTGGCTATATGGCCTCTTACTATTATTATTTTTCTTTATTTTGATTTCAATGGAAACTGTTTAGAAGTCGCTATCAGTAAAGAAAAAGAAAAACAAGAAAAAACGTAAACTTCGGTTGAACCGAAGCTCTAATACCATACACAAGAAATTTTAAATCGTATTGTAAAACATAAATGTGAGGGGTTTAAAAAGGGGCTAGTAGATGTGTATGAAGCGACCATCTACAAGATGCCGTCATATCGAATTTCAAGTTGATAGTTACGTTTTTTATACAAATACATAAAAGTGAGCTGTGGATTGGTATGTGACTACCTCAAAAAGTTGGCGGGACACGCCCATTTATATATGTATATGAAGCAGTTGTCCATTAAAACCCACTAAATCGAATTTGAAGCAAATATTTATTTAAAGAAACGATTTTTTTATAAAAAAAAAACAAAAGTGGTAGGTGACTTTGTATGGGGGCTACCCCAAAAAGTAGGCAGGACACGCCCATTAGTCTATGTATGTTAAGCGGCTAGCCATAGAAAGGCACCACGTCGCATTTCAACCTAATATTGACTTTAACAAAGAAGTTTCTCATACAAAAACACAAAATTGGGCAGTAGGTTTGTATGGGGGCTACCCCAATCAGTGGACAGGTCCCACCCATAAATGTATATGTGAAGTGTCCGTCTACTAGAAGCTACCATATCAAATATTAAGTTGATATTGACTACAATGAAAAATTTTTTTATACAAAATGTCAAAAGGGGATTTTGTATGGGTGGGTTTGTATGGGGGCTACCTCAAATAGAAGTAAGTGTGTAAATTTTCAACTGGAACATACAGACAGATAAATTTAAAATTTTCGATTATTCTTCGTACAAAAACAAAATTGTTTTTTTTTTTTTTTTTTTTTTGTAATATACAGAATTATACGTACTGCCATGCTTGGGAATTCTGAAGTTAACTCTTATTGGCTGTTCACGTGAGTTTTGTCACGGAGTATCTTACACATTAATGAAAGCATTGGACTGCAGTAGAGTGTGCAAATCATGCATAAGCATTCAAAAAAGGCGGCAGGGTATTCCGAAAATGTGAACTCTCGACTCCAAATTGTTGTAGTGGCATACGAACAGTATTTTTCTGCAATTTCATAAAATAAACAATGCCGTTTTATACCATTCACACATAATGTGATATGATATAAGCAGTTTCTCATAACGTTAAAGGACACATCTTAGACGCCATAAATTATATATATACATATATACTTGCTTAGCTTGACAAGTCGATTTAGCCAAGTCTGGGAGTTCCTGTGCTTTAAAAAAATTTGTTTTTTTTAAAGATATCCAGCTGTAACGCGACACGTATACTTATTCTATATAATCCAAATTGACAAGCCACGCCCGCCTTTTAGAATAGCCCCCTTACAAACCTACTTTTGACTTTGTGTAAGAACAGCTTATGTTTTGCAGTCAATATAAAGTTTAATATTGACATGATGGGTTTTTATGAACACATCACATATGTATCAATGGGTTTGAACTTCCCACTTTTAGGGGTAGCCCCCATATAAATTCACCACCCACTTTTACATTTTTTACTTACAATTGACTGGTGACTTGTTTCACATATATATTAAGAGGCGTGTCCCGCCAATTCTTAGGGGGCTCTCACAAACTTATAACACACGTTTAGGTTATTAGATGTTACTAATATTTTGTTCTCTATAGCTGCATAGCTTATTCAACCCTATAAATCCCTAGGACCAGACGATATATACTTCCAGAGTATCTCTAAAGAGGGGGAGTTCTATCACTACTATGGGTCCAAAAGATCGATAAGATTCTTAGGTGCATGGAAGATGATAGCTATCGCGTCTATGTATAGCCTATGTAGATTACGTAGCGGCGGCAACAAGTGGCAGATTCCCACAAACGCTATGTGACCTAATGGAAACCCTGCTTATAGATCTTTCTAGTTGGGAGGACTCTTCAGGCTTAGTAAGCAAAACTAAGACTAAGCTTATATTGCTTCCCTCCCAAATTGAATGAAATGCATCTCACATTCGGAGTTAGAGTTAAATTCCTGGGCCTAAAACTAGATAGGAAGTATAAGCAAAAGATGGGGTTTCTCTCCAGCATTATATACTGGATGTATACTGTCATAGTGAGACCAATACTCTTGTATGGCATAGTAGTGTCGTCAGTACTTCAAAAGGACTCAATCAGAAACATCTTGAATAAGGTAGAACAGAGTATGTATAAGCGAGGCGTTGTGCACTACACCAATAGAAGCGCTAAATTCGATATTATATTTCCTTCCACTCGACCTAATTGGAGAAAAATACCACAATAGCGGCCATCAGGCATAGAGAATGCGGTTATTGGAAGAATGGGACACTCAATAATTCTAAGAGACCTACCCGGAAGTAAGATTATTTTATCCCTATTGTATCCCTATACTGGACTTCAATAGGAACCCGAAACCATCCATCTTCTTCTATGTCTCTGCCCCGGACTGTCCGAGAGAAGTTTCAGGCACCAGAGGGACTATTTCCTAAATAAAACTTTTAAGCTAGAGGTAAAAAATGTAGTGAAGTATGTAAGATATTCCTAATGGTTGTAAAAGGATAGGGTTCGCGGCTCAAAGGAGATTCATATGGTATCACAACGGGCCTTATGCGGCCTAAGTGATAGGTAGGCGCTTGTAATTCACCCGATCATTCTAACCTAACCCTATATAACCAATAGCTGCACAATTTGAAATTTCGTGTGAATTGTATGAAAGGATTATCAGAACGCCTGCTAATTGTGCAAAAGTGTAATAGAGTTATCTGTTCTAGCATTAAATCTGTGTGACATAATGTTACGAATGTTCTCAAAATAATTTTGACAATTAGACATTTCTGTTAATTTCATCGAATTAACGAGTTTATTTTGACTTGAATATTTAATTGCATTTTGTTTAATTTAACTTAATTTAATTTTGTTGTATTTACCCAATTCATATAAATTTTCTTTGGTGGAGGCAGTTCGAATTCGAACCACAACCAAGGCCGCTGAGCAAAAAGTCTCACCGTCTTAGCTAGCTCAGCTATACTTTTTTATATATACTTTTCCTATTTATCTAAAGACGATTTTTAATAAATAAAATAAATTACCATAGTTCACTTCACAGTTCACGAATTTTCGTAAATCTGTACAAGAGAAACGTTGACATCGGTCTAACCGAAGCATTTAAACCGAGCACATGAAATTTCAAATCGTATATCAATTTTGTACATTTTGAAGCCATGAACTAATAAAAATAATTAATTGTAAAACCTAAATGGTTTCTGCGTTTCTATGGGGTTAAAAGTGGGTGGGACACGCCCTTTGATATGTGTGAAGAATCCATTCACAAGAAGCCACCATTTAAAATTTCAAGTTGATATTAAATGCAACAAGTTTGTATGGGAGTACCCCTAGAATTGAGAAGGGAATCGTACTAAGTGTTAAAAAGTTTTTGGATTATAAAGAATTCTTTGATTTTATAATTCAAATCCACATGCGATACTCATAAAAATTTACACAAACTTCTTCGGTGAAGTTAAAAGCAACTCTTCAATGTACTCGTATAATTTGTACAATAAATATCTGAATGTTATACTTTATTGTATCATTTTTTCTGAATTCTGCTATATTGTTTCATAGAAATGCATTAGTGAAATCAACAGAAAAACAAATCACTGAATTTTTAAGCCGATGATAAATGAAGCTTTTTGTTAGTCATTTTACAAATAAATTACGCAAATAAATACATTGTTAAAAAAAAGAATAAAAACATTCCAATTATTATTCGAACGAACGAAGAAATAGTCGTCTTCCTCAGAATTTATTGTTATTTGAATAGATCATTTAATTTAAGCGAAATTTACAAACTTGATCTCGTTGAACTGAGTACTGTGTGAAAGGAGAGCAGCGAACAATTGTGGAAAACGAGTTACAGCTTTTAATTGCATGTAAATTCATGAATTTATGCAAATTATAAAAATTCAAATGAAATTCTTTACGATAAACGTGCGAATGAGCGACAGATGCATGGTGGATGGTTGAGGGGTAAATTTTTATTGTAATTATTTCTTTGTTACTTAGTTTTTCTGTATACACCTCACACATACTTATTGTGAAAAGGGTATTATAAGTTTGTCGAAAAGTTTATAACGCATTAAAGCTGACATCGGAGAGCAGGATAAATAATCTTGAAAAGTTTGTCTGTCCATCTTGCTGTCGGTATGCATTTTATTCGCCCAGTTCAATAGAATTCTGGTTGAAATTCGGCATGGAGACTTAATTTAATTGCAAGCATATAAAATATAAACAGACTTTGGATTGACAAATGTTGATTTAAACTTAAATCATACCCCCAATAGCAATGTCGACCAAACCTATGGTGGGTTTTGGTCTAGGCAACTTCTTTATTAATATAGAGATTCCATACCTAATGTGGATATTTCTAATATTAATCTATATAAAATATCAGTAGTTCAGATTTCAATACAACTTATAGCTATGTACACAGATAGTGCTTTTGACCCAGATAACTTCTAAATTATACAAGCTTCTCTAGAAGGAAACTTCAAATTTGGTGTGGATGGCATCGGAGTTATAGACGTTTGATAAAGAATTGATACCTAGATAACTGAACATTCTATTGTGCTGGCTAATATTGTAGGGGGTGTGGGTTTAAAACTCACTCTATCGTAATTATATATAAATAATTACAATAATAAAAAAAAAATTTAATTCGTGCTAAATACATTTTATTATATTAAAAAGTTTTAAATATAAAAAAAAAAACTTAACAACTTAAGTTAAAACTATCGTTGAAGAGAAAATGGCATGTGTGAAGAGTATTTAACATTTGGTTCTAACCGAAGTAGAGGTACAGGGTATCTAAATGTCGGGGAAGCTTTTATTTTTATATTTAACATGAAACGATTCCAACGAAAAGATAGATACTTAAAGGTGGAAATTGCAATTCTGAGCAATTATTTTCAAGTAAGGCATTTCACAATGACATCTCTTGATGACGATGGCGACATCGTCGCTTTTGGGTTCGATTAATGCGCTTTTTGTTTGAGATACTTATAATTTGAAGTGAGTCATGTCATATAAAATCGTTAGGCAAATATATTATTAAAATCAATTTAGCATCGAAATGCTTTTTTTATGAAACACGAAACTTTGGAGAAGCATATTCTTTTCGTAGAAGAACAAATTAATGTTTCCGTCGAAGACAAACTGTCAATTAAAGCAACGAATGACAAATAAGCAAGAGTTTAGAGCTGTTTAAATGGCTTTTGAATACACAAATTTTGAAAAACACTTTTTGTCGCAGCGGATTTCATTTCCAATCTTTTTTGCGAACTTCAGTTCAGTTTCTGGCACAATATTTGATTGTCCTCAACTTTGTATGCAATGTACGCTATCGAATGTCATGCTTGAAAAATAAAAACAAGAGTAAATTTTGTATGGGAAAAATAATAATAAAAAAAAAATGGAACGATTTTTTCAATAAAGAATTATGAGTGAACGTGTTAACAACGCATGACAAGAATTTATTTAATTGAATAGCAGCTAATTTTCATCCCTGATTTTACTAAAACCATGAGGATGCTCGATTTTTAAATGATATTGGTGCGCTTATCAGACCAATTTACAATATTTATATAAGCGACCGTCACGATTGTATTATAACATGTTTATTAAAATCCAATGTTTTAATAAACACCAGTGTGCCCAATAAAAACAATTCTGTGGCTGCTCGGACTCCTTATTCGGCTGACTTGAATCCTTGTGACTATTACTCTTCCGTTATTGAAATATAACATCAAGTGACTTCATTTGGGAGAATGTAGAACATTCAAATGACTATAAACGACCAGCAGTATTTCAGTATCCGAGTTCTGGCATTGAAATAAGGAGGTGTAATGCGACCGATTAAACGAAATTTTTTTAATCGATCTCATTACACAATCTATTTCGTATATTATTCTTCGACAATAGTATGCAATTTGAAGACAAAGCTTTTTGCATTTTAGATACATACTGGGAAATTTATAACAATCGGAATTCAATATCAACCCAATTTCTAACTCAATTTTCGAATCAGTGTTTCCTAATAAAATCTGCTGTACATTTCGATTTGTTTCTTGCGAAGTATTGCAGGGGTGCCAACTTTGCACACAATATATTGTGGCTGCATATTCAATTCCACATAACATATAACTCGTGTGTACCGCAACTTATTTGTTAAATAATTATATTTTTCCTAAATTAGTATTTATGTTCGATCATTTATATTATCAGATGCATACAGGTTAGCAGTACTATCACAATTTCGATTTCAATTTAGATATGATTTCGAAGAATCGTTTTGCTTACTGCTATCATTTTTTTTTTATTTTTTTTATCATTTATTAATTAAAATGCAATGGAAGCTTGGCTTTGTTGTATTATGCGGAATACTAACACTTCAAATGTACATATAAAAAATGGTTTATAGCACTTTTTTAGTGCATAAGTTATTGTAATTAACCAATCCAATAGCAAAATCCCGACAAATTGTGCTCGAATTGATTTTGATCGAAACACTATCAGAACACAAAAAATTAATAATGTTCTCGAAATTGGATCGAAACTGAGCTCATGCCTATGCACACACCCCTTTTTAGGTTTGCATCTTCTGAAAAAAAGTAATACAAAAGTAAAGGTCATCGGATAAAATGACGTCCACTCGCAAAATGACCGGTGTTGCTCGTTGGCTCCCCGCATATAAGATGCTAATTAAATTCGTTATAATTCAGTACCTATTTGACTCAGATCCATGAAACTTAGTACATATAAAGGGTACAGGGAAAAGTTGGCAGCGCCACTTACTTACTTATTTGGCTTTTCCGCACCATTCGGTGTAGTTTAGTGCGCGCCGGAGCCAGTCACTGGCAATCAGACGCTTATCAGTATCTTATAGATATTTAGCTTCGTACTTCGAGAGAAGCGCATACAAAGTGAGACAACACCATTGTTTCGAAACTTCTCGTTTCTACAGTCGCCAAAGTTTAGCCCCTGAAGACTAATCAAATCAACTTGCCCCATCGCCATAAGTCGGCTGCAAAAAAAAAACAAAAAAATGAAATAGTGAATGAAATCATTAATAATTTTATGATTGCAAGAAAACGTGCGTGGGCATGAGAATGTATCTTATTGTGCATATATACTTGTATGTACATATATGTCTAAAGAACCTCTCATTAACTGTGGACAGTCGCCAGTTTGAAAAGTTGAAAATAAATAAATAAATGCATGCATGACACAAATGACTCAATTGTGGCCTGGCTTTTAGACTTGCGATGCTTGCATGATGCATGCATAAATATTCGTCGAAAAAAGACAACCATCATGGCGTCCGGTCATCAGAAGGAAGTGAAGTACAATACATACATACATATTTAGTTGGAGATTGACATCTCGACGCATCAATGGCGACAGACGACGATGATGCCGTCCGTCGCCTAAAACAACTTGAAAATTGTCTGGCAATAGGTTACAGTCACATTCCGTATTCGTATGCATTTTTGTACATTTATGTAGGTAGATTTATCATATGAATGAATTCTCATTTACTTCGCTCTCCATAAGTTCGTTTGGATGCAATGTTTGGATTTATTTTCATTTATTTTCCATTTCCGATTTCTGATTTGAAAACAAATAAAAACGCTGGAGAAAATAAAATCAACTGTGCAAATGCAAATGTGCTGTATAACTAAAAATATTGTATTGTATAATTGAAAAATAAAAAAATAATAAAAAAAATCAATCGTCGTTATGTCCTCGTTATACCCTGCACCCAAAATGACTAGAGTATACAAATGTCTGTAACAAGCGTGCCAGACCTCATAAAGTTGTCCGTCCGGTTGTATGAAAAAACCGATCACTGGGAACACTGAGCTAGAGCCAGCATACTTTGATTTTTAGATTATATTTCTCCATACATCGAACGAGTTTATCAAATCGATATGCCACGCCCACATTTCTATTAAAATCAATATATACATTGAAATGGATATGGTAGCTTCTTATGGACGAACGCTTCACATATCAATAGGCATATTCCGCCCCTTTTTTGCGTATGCCTCATTCGAACCATCGGCTACAATAAATTTTTTTTCCCGATTGGGCTCTATAGTTGCTGTCGAGAAAAAATAAAAGAGCTTCAGTTGCACCGAAGTAAATGGTTTTTGTTTGTTGTTTTATTGGTACAGGGTGTCTAACTGTCGGGCAAGCTCGACTTCTTACTTCTTACTTGTTTTATTTTTATTTTTTTGGATGGCCTGGTTTGTATGAGGAATCAGTGAACTGTGTGTAGAAGCAAACATTTGAATTTTACATTAACGGAGCGAATATATATTTTTATTTGCGCAAAACAGCGGCTCAGTGTTTATATTTAAACGAACCGAACGCACGCCTAGCAATCGAAATCAACGCCAGCGGAGGCATGGAGGCCCACTCGCATAGTGGAGCGCGATTGTTTTCTTCTTGTACGCGAATTTATTTTCCTGCATTTAACCAGCCAATGCCACCGCGGTCTGCGTCCCTATTGACAGACGTCAGAATGCCGCCGCCATCGCACAAGCAAAATGTTATTTAAGCAAAGATAAAGATACAAATAAACATTCCCTTCTTTTTTTTTTAACCAAGCAAATGAAGCCGCTTTTGCGGTGCAGTCGGCGGCAAAGTTGAATTCGGTCGAATTGAGTTGGGTCGCGTTTCGTTGGGCTGAGCTGAGCTGAGTTGAGGGCAAATTGCTGCATGCGAATGCAAACAGATATCGGAAATTCAAAACTTTTTTCGCATTTTACTGCGGTCGGTTTGTGCGTTCATGGGTTTCTAAAATATACACACATTTATTTTTTTTTTTTTTTTTTTTTTACAGTTTTGCGTTGAGCAAACAAAACTTTAACTTTACTGTTATTTTGCGTAGTTTTTGCGCTTCTATTTGCTTGGTATACAAAAACAGACGTTGCCACTGGTAAACAAAAGACGCTGCCACTTCCCAGCCAAACAAACTCCAGCAACGCGCAGGCGATAAAAGAGAGGTGCCACCTTCGAGGAGTTTTATTCGATAAAATCTTTGGATCGACCCTTTAGTTTTCTTGTATTGCCACAAAGTTTGACAAATGATGAGTTATTGGATGTCACTGACATTAATCCCCACTGAAGAGGAGCATAAATATTATTCTACGAGAATTTCTAAATGTAAGCGGCTTCGAAACAAAATTTATTTCAAAAGCCATGTATGTAAGTTCCCTTATGTGTTAAGAACAAAAACATATAGGGGTGCGCTGTGAAAACTCTTGCGTTTCAAAAACGTTCAATAAATCTTTGCCTTGCAAAGTGGGCTTTTAACTAACCGGCACAAAAGATGTTTTTAACGATTGTTAACGGAACTGGTTAGGTATTGTGCTTTAGTCATACTATGGTTAAAATTTCGGGCCGTGTTAGACACGAATAATATGCTCATTTTTGTGCTACTTCATTTTATAGAGCAGTTCGAAAAATAGTCACAACACAAACTCCAATGGTGCGAGCGGTTCAAATATAGTTTCATCACTGAACAAGATGAAATCCATGAGGACAACCATCAGAAACTATCCTCACTTCCATGAGCATATATGCGAACTAGAGGGAAACTCTAGGTAAAAACCTGTATGAACCATATGAGAATGCAATTAGCTTAATGTTGGAACATTTCATTTTAGTCTATATATTGTTCATAATAATGCTTGACGAGACTCTAATTATCCACATCCGATGTGACCCAAAAGTTGAGTCAGCTCACTTTTTCGACGTATGTATAATACTGCCGCTTGGCGCTAGTTTCTTGGCGTTTGGTGCGCTTGACGCTCGCTTTTTGATGGGGTGCTGCAGAAAAACTTTAATGCTTGAATCAACCATTCAACTTGAAACCAACACTTCGAGTTTTCTGATAAATTTATTGTATGTAGCAACTTTAATTTATATTTAGTAAATTATTTAAATATATATTTCAATCAAACGAAAACAATTTATTTACTTGTCATAGCAAACGCACCACAGAGCTGTAAAATAATGATTGATTTTTAATTCAGGAAGAATGTTCTATTATTCCACCACTCGTTTTGCAAAAAATTACATACTTTGAATAATTTATTGAAAACTTTATGAAATAAAAAAAAAAAAATGAATTGAATTGAATGGAAATTTTACTAAATTAATCAAAAATGTAACAAATTTGTATTCTTGCCAGAAATCTAGCACCGTCTGAACCTGCCTTAAGGATAAAAAAATAGCCGAATGGGAATCAATTTTGTCAAGCCCCACTTTCCATTTCAAGTTAATATCGACTGTAATGAAAAAGTTTGTACCTAAAAAGGGTATGACACTCCGGAGATCCTGAGCGAATGCCGTACACTCACACACAGGCAGACGGACATGACTAGATCGGCTCGTCCTTTTGAGCTAATTATAAATATAATTGTATATACATAGTTTGTGGGATCTGTGGCTCCTTCTTTTTGATGTTACAAACTACGTGACAAAATAAATATACTATTCATCTGATGAAGCTGATGAAGCTCAAGAAAAAGGCTGAGGCCACCGGCCGGGTCGCAGGTTGTGGACCTTCTACTTCTTTAACGCCGAAGAAAGGGGAGGCCGGTACTTGCAAAAAAAAACGAAAGGTAACAACAAATACCGAAAAGCGTGTTAGAGCTGCAACACCACTGAGCTCTAGCTCCTCGAAGAGCGTAGGGAGGCCTGACGGAAACGTCTTACCCCCGAAGGCTTTTACTAGTGGACGGGCCAAAAACTTCGTTCGTCCTGACCAAAAGAAAGCCTGCAATGCTGACCGTCGCGAAGCCTGTCGCATACTCAAGCGGCATGCTACTGCTCCTATTAAGGAAGACCAGAATCCCATGGAGGATTTCAAAAAGATAAATGAAGATATTGAATGTGCCAAAGCGGTGGTACCAGACTTTGACACAAAATTGTATGGAACGAACAACGTAAACAAGAGTCAAATATCTATGGAGGAGAGTCAATTGGCAGCGCCTAAGAGAGCCAAGACTAGTGACCCTCCATGGGTCAAATCCTTCACGGAGGTAGCAAAAAAGGAGCATAACATTTTGACAGTCATTGACAAGAATAACGAAGCTGGAAGGATTCAACGTCACCAGTGGAAGTGGGTTTAACAAAGGGTGCTTTAATAACGTTCTCCCAGTCGCTATCACCAGGGCTCTGACATATGTTGTGGTCGATGCGTCTCTGGTTGTTCTTATTCACAAAATGCTAACCAGCAGAGCTGTGAATTCGCAACTAGGAAGGGCATCGGTCAGAAAATTTGTCAGTAGAGGAACCCCACAGGGGCGTGTACTCTCTCCGCTTAAGTGGGTGATAGTGGTGACCCAGCTGCTAAAACTCATGGAGGTGGCTGGCTCAATGTAATAGCGTACGCGGATGACGTAGTGGTGTTAATTAGGGGAAACTTCCCACAAACACTATGTAACCTTAATGGAATGCGCTCTTGCGGTACTTTCGAAATGGGCTTCTGGCTGCGGCCCCGACAAAAAAAGAACTAGTGCTTTTTTCAAGGAAATACACTGACTGTACCCAAACTTTACAATATTAGTCTCACTATCAGCGAATTCGCAAAATATGTGGAATGGAAAATGGAATAAAAATCACGGAAGAGCGTATGAAAATGGCAAATATAGCACTCTTAGCGTGCAAAGAAGCTATTGGAAGAAGATGGGGTTTCTCTCCATCTATCGTCCACTGGCTATATACGGCAGTAGTTAGGCCCATTCTGCTCTACGGAATATGTGTATGGTGGCCGGCACTAGAAAGGGCTTCTACGCTTAAGCAAATGCATAAGGTGCAAAGTAGTGCAGAACTGTGTATCAGTGGAGCTTTACGTACCACACCGACGGAAGCACTAAACGTAATACTCCATTTGATCCCACTTGATCTCATTGCGAGAGAGATCTCATTGCGAGAGAGGGCAATAGTTACAGCCCTTAGACTGAGGAAATCTTCAGCTTGGCATGGTAGCTCCTTCGGATACTCGAGGATACCACAATTACTACAAACTGAAAGCGCTGAACTCTTTCAGCTCCAACACCAAAACCACAACGCAGTGCCGTAAATCTCTTAACGAGATTGCCGAGCACTATGTTACACATCTCATCTGGGTGCCTGGTCACCAAAATATAGAGAGAAATTGTGAAGCGGATAAACTAGCCAGAGAGGGTACCACTGCTGATATCCTTCCTGGGAAGGCCACAGTAGGTATACCCATGGCTACATGTAAACTACAGATCTCAACAAAGATGATCGGTATAGCAACCTTGGCACGTGCAGACTCTCGAGCCTCATCTGGCCAAAATATATAGCCCTCACAGGTTACTGCATAATAGGGACATGCCACAAGACTAGGGTTGAACTCCTGGGACTTCTGTAGAATCTGTGGAAATGCCGAAGAGGAGGAGACGGTCGAGCACTCGCTATGTCATTGCCCGGCCCACAGTAGGAAGAAACTAACTTTATTAGGGCGCCCCTTCCTGGATAACTTAACTGAGATTTCGGAAAAAAAGATGGGTTGTTTGTAAAGTCGGTTTACGGATGATAATTTTACGTGATAACGTCATAATTGAATTATTATCACTGAACTATCATTATTTTGTATAATACAAAGAAGGAGTTAATCGAACACAAAAAAACTGAATATTTAAATATTTCAATTAAATACAACTACAAATAAATATAACTCGTGCATATTTATAATCGCTGTAACTCGCCCCCCACGCTTGCATTTGCATTAAGCAGGCCATCCACAGTCGAATTCGTTTAACGAACGTGATCGGTTCGACGAAATTTTAGTCGTTGGTGGTATTGTTCGTGTCCAAATTTCGTGTTGGACGATTTGTTCGAGAAAAATAGAAATGAATCTATCTTGGCTGTGTTCGAAGAGGTAGATGAACAGGCATACAGACTAGAGCTTCAAAAATTAAAAAGGAGCGAAAAATCTGGCGCTGGTTCGGATGATATTTATAAGTCAAGCATCTGGTATTTCAACGACTTAGATTTTCTGAATGACCAGGAGTCGTCAGTTGATGGAATCAACACCTTCGATGACGGCCCGGAAATTAAAATAGTAAGATTTTGAGCATAAAAACAATTGTTTATTGTCTGCGAAGTGTAAAGTGCGTGTCAAGAACAATATTAAATATTAAATGTGATAATTTTCCCAAGGTACTGCTCCAATTTTGTTGAAATATTCGCGAAACTTAACTTAAATTAATATAATAATAAATACGTTATTAATCGAAAATTTTATTTTCTAGCCAAAGGCCACTAAACGGAAATGTGATGAAGGAGCTGAGTTCCTGCAAAAGGCAGTCGCGCACTTGGACAATATCAACACAAAAAAAAAAAGAGATGACGCTGATATTTTCGCTGAAGGATGGACTGTCATGTTCAGGCAGTTGTCGAAGGAGCAACAGCTTTTTGCAAAAAAAGGAATTGACGTGCTCCTTATGCAAGGCCGTATGAATATTCTCACATATCCAGCTGTGTCAAGCATTGCAAACTTGCAGAATAAGCAGGATTATTCTTCTCCTGTTTATCAGATGCCAGTGCAGGTTCATCCGCGTCAACAAATTTTTTGTGCGGGCACTCCACTTATAAGTAACTCCATCACTACATCTTCATTTATGTCGCAGCACTCTGAAGATGGGAATGCACCACTTCCAGTATTGATCACACAAAATAGGAATGTGTCAGCTTCCTCGTTTACTGATTTGTTTAACAGCAATGAATACGCATAAGAGGTGTACGATTTAAAATTAATATTTAAATAAAACATTTTTTCTTACCTTAATATTCGGCTTCAGCATTTTAATTATGACACGACATGTTTCGAGTACTATGAGCCCAAGACTCTGGGGAGAAATGCCAGTTAAAAATTTTAGATCTTCGTAGCTTTGGCCACTGACCAAAAAGCGCAAAGTCACTGAAAGCCTTCCATTTGCGCTTATTGCTGCTCTCATTATAATGTCCTGTTGATGAATTTCTGGAGCTACCAAATTGAATAGTGCTTCATATGTTTCTCTGTCCATTCTAAGAAAATTATTCAAATCCACACGAGAAGTTTCTTTCAGCTCCTTCGAATGATTAGTATGGGTGAATTTTTGGTGCTTTGCGTACCAATCTTTCATCCACATACTGTGCTCTCTTTTTTGCGATTGCTCCTTTTTCTTTTCTTTTTTTTTCCCTAAACAAATATGTATAGCCATCAGGGCGATGATTGTGTCGTTATCCGTTGACATGTTTACTCGCTGAAAATTTTCTACAAATGATGTTTGCAAGCAATTTTTGAACTAGTTAGTGGGCAAATGTAATTCTTGTTCGACGAACAGTTCGTCCAACAAATTCGACTATGGATGGCCTGCTTTAATGAGTTCCAAGTTAAACACTCTCTCGCTCTCACGCTCTTAATGTTCGTGTTTGTGTGCGCAGCAAGTATTTTTTTATTTCTGCTTTGTGTTGCTTATATTGGTTCCCAGTTCTTTAACTTTGTAATACGTTTTTGGCGTTGCTTGCTAAAGTGCGGCTGCGTTAATTCGTATAGTAGTAAGTAGTTTTCTAAGTTACGAGTTCAAACCTCGGACGAACTCAGAAAAAAGATTTTATTGAAACAAACTTATTTTACGCTTACAATGTTATTTTCATATACCATATGCATACCGCACCCCACCACGCGCTAGATAACACTAATTCGCAAACACACACACACACACACACACAACTATAGCTTTCACAAGCCAACGCAAGCAGAACGATTAGGGCGGTCGTGCCTGTCTACCGCTCGTTCAGGCAGAACGTCAGAAATGGGCATGGCCTTTTCGCGTAAATCAATTTAATAGACGTTATTACGTCAAAAATGATAGTGAACGATCCCCGAATCAAAATCAGAGAAGTCGCTGATGATGTTGGCAATTAAATTGGATCATACTACGAAATTGTTTCGAATGTTTTGGGTGATTTTTGTGTCCAAATTTCATTCAGACTTTGAGGCGAAAGCGTTTTCAGCGACAAATTATATCATGTTTGCAAATGTGTCAAGACGCGCTTCATGTGGCAAGATGCTTAAAGCCCCTAACGTCCAAAATATTCCACCGTTTTGAAAAACTATAGATTCTTCACAATTTTCTTCTTTTAGTTTTAAATATTAATTTTATTCATCTTCTATTAAAATTGTACCAGCAAAAACACTATGAAGTCAGGCTCTTAAATGTTGCTCGTCAACATGTTGGCCGAGCGCCCACAAAACCATCGAGCCTAACGTCGAACTGTTCAACCGTTCAACTGTACCTTAGACCCAATATGTACTGAAAAAAAAAATAAGTTTCGCTTCTCTAAGAACATCCGCCATATGATTTTGCTTGGAAATACTACAATTAACAGATTTAGGTTAAGTAGTAATTTGAAAGCAGAGAGAGCTGGTTTGTCTCCGTCAATTAATGTATCTGCGATTGAACAGGAAGGGACGGCAATAGTTATAATTCCTTCACTCCTTAGTCTGGCTAGTAAACGATTAATTAAAAATATTTTTTTCAGTTCCTCCAGGTGAATCAAGAAAATCTAACCGCTACTGTGAGAGGTAACGCTATTTAATACTTCATCAGAAGTTTCTTTCTCTTCTTGATTCAATTTTGGGACATTTTCAGCACCGACTTTGGACAGATGAAGAGTATCGTAATGCTGACGGTTATCGATAACAAATTATATGACATAGATATGACAATAACTTCAATATGAATAAGGCATTGACAAGGAATAGCTTGTTATTTCCTTATTCTTCTCGACTTACTTTAGTGCCTACTCCTCTACACAACCTTTCCAAGAACAACAAAAATCAAACGATTATGTTGTGTCCAAGGAGGTTTAAACAGTTGTGAACATTTTGAACTAGCCTATTTATATATAGATACTAGATAGACCCCGCGACGTTGTACGCGGCCCTTTTCGCTGCCACTCCTTCCCCCTGCTACTCCTACCCCCTGCCACTCCTTCCACCTTCCCACTTTCCACATGCTCCTTTACTCTACCTCAAATTCTATTAAAATTAGAAAAATTAAAAAAAAAAATTTCTGTTTATCCAATCGTCACGAAACAGGATCACCACGGGATCACCCACGGGACTATTTTGAATATTGAAACAAAATTTGATCAAAATCGGTTGAGCAGTTTCGGAGTCTATAGGGAACATACATACGTGCTTCCATTGATACATATATGTATGTATGTATATATATATATATATATATATATATATATATATATATATATATATATATATATAGATAGATATATATATATATATATATATATATATATACATATATATAAAAAAAAAAAAAAAAAATATAATATATATATATATATATATATATATATATATATATATATATATATATATATATATATATATATATATATATATATATATATATATATATATATATATATATATATATATATATATATATATATATATATATATATATATATATATATATATATATATATGTAATATAAATTTAAATACACATATAGTAAAGTAGTAATAAAATTTTAAAAACACCAACTCATGATCAATGACCGCTTTAGCTCATGACCAGCTGGTGCGACATCTAGCGTTGAGTTGAACAACATCTAGTTCGCTTGCTAGCGCTTATGTGAAATTGTGTGGTCCACCTCACCTTCCACATACATACATACTTCCATTTTTATATATATAGATTTTAGATTTATATTAATATTAATAAAAATAAATAAAATTTCTAAAATAAAAGTAGCCTAAGTTACTCCTTATTACATCAGCTATCTGCCAGTGAAAGTCCCGTCAAAATCGGTCCAGCCGTTTCAGAGATTAGCCCAAACAAACAGACAGACAGACAGACAAAAATTGTAAAAAAAATTTATTTTGGTATATGTACCGTGTATACATCCATATGCATTTAGTAAAAAGCGGTTATTTTAATATTACAAACAGACACTCCAATTTTATTTATCTGTATAGATATAGACCAACCACATAAAGAAATTTAGAGTATTAAAATTTAAAGAGTATGGAAGCCAGCCTAAGTCGTACAAGTAGATGCATATCCCAGAATGCATATCAAATATCAAATTTACAAAATATGCTGTTTTCATTGATTTTTATTTTAGGTATTATAAGTACTATATGTTGGTTTGACTTAGGCGAACAGTGTTTTTTTTTTGTGTTGTTTTGTTTTTTTTTTGCGTATTTTGATTATTTCATAAATTGCACGTCTGTGTCAAAATGATAGGCGTGACATTTCCAGATTCATTAAACGCGATAAATGAGTTGGTAATTTAGTATTATCAAATTGTTAAATCATGTATAGATTTTTGAGCTCGATGCGAACAAACATGCCAGCAAGAAGATGCTAACAAAAGTTCGTTCAATTGGATTTAAAAAAAAAAAATGTATATATATATATCTCACATAAAATAATTGTGCTCCATACGAGTATATGTTGGTCTGGCTGATTGTTACATCGCAAAACAGTGATAATATTTTTGAGTTACCGCCTTGCAAACTAGTAAAAGGGCTTTGTGTAACTAGAAACAACGCATTTTATAAATGACAGCGATCTGCCAGAGTCGATCTAGCCATAGCTAGATGTAGCTGGTGTTATGGTTTAGTTTCCATATTTTGAATTTGTTTTATTTATTGAAGTTTTTTTTTCTGATTTAAACAACGTCGCCAATAATTGTCGAAAAACGAAAATAATTTCCGAGAACTTTTTTCCAACATTTTTAAACTGTCTTTGTTTGGGTAAATTGAGAAAAAATATATTCTAGGCAAATGAAGGCATGGCAGACCCCTATTAAGTCGAGTTGACATTGTTATGCTCGTCGGTTTGACTCAATGATCACCTAGATCTCAGACGTTATTGAAACTAGAGGCACAAAACCGCGGCTCCCCTGACACATATGCCATTCATGTTTATCAAATTTCTTAGGCATAATCGCCCATCCCACCTACCTATTTATCTCTTATAAAAAGATACACTTTAGAAAATAACTAAGCAGCAGTGAGCTACTTTGCTGTAAGTTATGTATGCAAATATCTGCAAGTTTGGCAGCTACTCAAATGTACGCAATTTGACAGAAATTCGCGTGAAGACGAGTTTTTTGGTGTAGTTCCATACAGATACCTCATCCACTGGTATGGTTGGTATGGACACTTTTTACAAGCTAAGCAACATACTGATCAAAATTGTCGTGACGTGGCTACTAGATATAGATAGTTTCCATAAAATGTGAGAAGAGTATTAAAGGTTCGGTTCCACCGATGTTACCGTTTAATTATGCTGTTTATTGCCCTAATGAGTTACAATACAAACGAAAGGGGGCAGGGTATTTTAAAGTTGTGCACTAACGAATACAGCATTCTTGTTTTACCTAAATTTTCAAAACAATTAAAGTGTACACGTTGCCAAATCAACGAAATATGGTTGTGGGCGGTTTTCTTTAACATCCGTACTTAAACATGCAATACCGTTACTTGTTATTGTCAAAAAGGAAGCAGTTCCCCTTCTTTCTCATGTTTGAATAAAATTCAATAATTATAGTGAACGATTTTGCCTGTGCAGGTGAATAGTAGCTAAAATTTGTTGCGCTATGTAGTAAATCAATATAATTACATTTTTCGGTGGAGTAACATCTTTTATGTTCCATAGTATCAGCTGCGGATACATATAAGTCCATGTTTCGTCGAGTATTACTAGTTTTTTTGAGGTACTAGACCTCTTTTCATGAAATTTTGTAAGGTAATATAAAGCAAAACGAGCTTGTGTTGACTTCATCGTAATTTTCCTTCTGGAAGTTCCGATTTTAATAAATTCTTGAGAATATCGAAAGAAAGGTCCTCCAAACGCCAAAGGTGTTTTTATGGTATTTAAAGCTGTTTTTAACTGTCCATAATACTTACCTACAAAATGATTGGTATTATGTACAATATCTTAACAATTTCATAAATCATAAGCTATATTCTCTATGATATTTCATGACTGTGGAAGTAAAGTCTTACGGAAGTAGCAAAATATGCTTCATTAAGAATTATAACAAATGGACGTTTCCACGCCTCCCCATACAAAAGAAATCCAAATTCGTCATATCTTAAGGTCAGACGCGCAAATCATTTGCACAATTTTTGTGTACTTATAGTTTGGCGAAACCATATGTTTTTTGACTAATACCAGTTTGGTGGTCAGATGTACAACAAATCATTTGGCACTGAGATTTGGTCCAAATTTCTCTCCAATTTGGTTGAAAGGTCATAGTTTGCGACAAACGCATTTTGTTAAAACTTTAAAAGTCGGAGGTTGATGAAAATTTGCAGTAAACGTTGTTGGTCTTGGGTTGCTGTGGTTTGAATGACAGCTTCACCCACTAGAGAAAATTCAATAGTAGGCGGTTTGTTTGGGGGCTACCCTAAAAAGTGGAGTGGAGTTATATACATGGTGCGGCAGCATAACTTCCTTTGTTTCAAAACGCAATGAAACCCATTTTGTGAATCAGATTTTGTTTTTTTGTTTTTTTTTGACGTGATAACGTCTATTAAATCGATGAGCGCGGCCACATACGAAAGAGTTATGCCCATTTGTCTAAGTCCAATTCATCAAGAAAAAATATTTCCAACATGTTCACATACCAACCTGAATTAACTGTCACTGTGACACCATTGTCTTAAAAAAATCAGGGTATAATAATCCTGAGATGAAGAAATTCTGACTATAGGTGAGTGCAAAGGCCTTTCATGCAATTCTCGAGGATTGGTGTCAAATTTGAAGTTAATATTGATTTCAATAAAAATTTGTTTCATACAAAAATTTAAAAGTTGCGGAGTGGTTTGCATCAAGGCTATCCTTAAAAGTGGGCGTGACATGTCAATGTGATTACTCTATTTGACTTGAATTATAAGTCTTATGACAACTAAAAAACTGTTACAAAAGAAATACGGAACAACATCCAGATGAACAAACAGACAGACAGACGGACATAGCCAGATTTAACCGCCTCGATGAGTTGATCAAGTATATATAAACTTTATGAAGTCTACGATGCTTCCTTCAATCAGATACAAACTTTTAGGCAAACTATAATATCATTTCACAGATATTTTTTTCTCTTTTTTTTACAAGTTTCATCACAATCTGTTCAGTAGTATCAGCGTTCCGTGTAACAACATGTAACGCAACTCAGTACTGTTTACCCGTGCGAAGGCGGGTACGATTGAAAATAAAAACCGATTATTCTACTACAAGGCGGAAAGTCTCCTGCCGTCTTAGCTTCAGTAATTTTTCGTTTTCAAGTAATCGCAACGAGCTTCAAGTAATTTTGTCCAGAATACATCGTTCAATATATCATTCAATTAAAGCGAAATTGTCAAGAGATTATCAATAATCATCATTTTATTGAACTTTCGTAAATCTCCTCGTTCAAACAAAATGAATCCGCTTAACGTTGAACGAATGTCGCTGACTGAGACAAGCAGCCTTGTCGCTTTGTCCGTCCGTCTGTCAGACAATTACATATCGAATGAACACTTTTTTGCTGCTTTTTGTGTGTTTGCATTTTTCATTTCTAGAAATCAATAAAAATCAATTTGGAATAATCAAAGTTGGTTCGAGTCGTGCTCGTTCTCCGGTGCAACACCCAGAAGACACACCCAGGGCATTTGATTTTCTTCAATACGTACATATTGTATCTTAAAAATTGATAGAAAATATTTAAATTGAAATGACGAAGAAATATTAAAGTCATAAAACAAAATAAAATAGAATAAAATAAAATAAAATAATATCAATATAACCATATATTGAATAATTGAAGCTTTAATTACGCCCACTTAATAGGATTTCAAATTAGCTGAAGGCACAAAAAACTTAAAATAAAATATTACTTACTTAAATGTCAAAGCGAAATTAAAACAGCAGAAGGGTCTGTGGTAGAAGTTGAAAGAAAATTGAAAAGTCACATTAATTAAGAGGGGAAAAATTTAATTATAGCTTACGCGGCGGTGTGAAATACTTCACCTGTGCTGTTAATGCGAATGTCGATGAGTGTCTGTCTGGGCGTCCGTCCGTCGGACGGACTATCTACAACGTATCTACGTGCCACACATTTCGCTTCGTTTTTGAATGCAACAACAATGATGCTAAATAAAAATCAATTAAGCATTATTTTGTTGTTGTTGAGCGGCGAGCTGTCAAAGCGCTACTTGAGGCAATGAATGCTCTGAGATATGCCGCATGTATCTGCGTATCTAAGCATCTATCAGATACGTGCTTGCGAGTGGGTCTTTCGTGTGTGTGTGTGTGTTTGTGTGTGTGTATGTATTAGTTGGCGTGTGAAATGACAACAAACGACGCAAAACCGCTCACCACACTCAGCTGAACTAATTCGTTAAAATATTCGTGCGCTTTTTTATCCGCATTTTTTTCTAAATTTGTTTTTACTTTGACGCCTCGTCGCTTGTTTCGCATTAAAAACACATTTCTTTTGTATCTTTATTGTCCATGACTATGTGCGAATGTATGTAAATAGAATTGGCCCCACTGGGAGGCCGCGTGACAATGCCCAATGACCGACAACCAACAACGACCCAAGAGGCCTCCGCAGTAACGATTTATTTTTCTTGTTGCTATTTAACTTTGGCAATAGACCAAAAATTCTTCGTAATTTGCGCACAAAAGCGACTCGCCAGCAACACTTTACGGCAAACTGTCTTCGAAATACTCAAGCGAAGTAAAATAGCAAATTTAATTGAATTGAACTCAAATATACATATAAGCGGATTTTTTTCTTTTTTGAAAACAAACTTTCAGTCGCACAAACAAAATTGATTCGTCTCGTCGAACAGATCAGGATTATATGTAATTTTTATGATCTATGAAGTATAATTTTCGTTGTTACAATCATCGTTACAAAAGTAAATACGGGAAACTGAGTGTGTTCTGATCAATCCCAGTTTTAGACCTTCACGGCCTAAATATGGTCTTTAAATATAATACATATATTATAATTAATATTTTATAGATACATAAAATTTTGGCGACTAAGATTCACAGAGAGAAGTAAAAAGTAGTTGAAGAGAGTTCCCAACTTTATTTTATTACAATAATCTGAAGCCACAGGAAATCTATTCAGGTCTCGTAATATACTTACCAATATTTTGTAACTTACACAAATTGTTGTGAGGGGCTTTAATTTGACGTAATCATCTTTTCACTGTGCTAAATTCAGAAAAATAAACACGATTCAATCTCTACACGCATAGGGTAAAATATCTACTCCACTACGCACAGCAAAACTCAAAAATTTAGTTACACTTTATATGATCTTTGTGGAATAATAAGAACTACAAATTGAAACAAGCACAAGTTAAAGTCGAGGTGCTCGTCTATACTATATCCTATACATGTCATATTTTTCGTAGTTGGCCTTGATTTGACACTAAATTTTGCTTTATGCATACTATCTACGCTGTACAATTTTTGAGTCAAATCATGGCATACAATAAAATTAAAATAAACATTTAAAAAAAAAATTCTAACTGAATGTGAATTTTCACCACAGAAGCAAAACGGCTACGAATTATGTAATTTCAAGTTGCACTGTACCTAGGGAGTCAATGCAGTGAGTTTAAATTCTCTAAGTCTTCTCTAGTTAGTTCTATACGGACGGACGGAGATGGCACACCCTCGTCTTGTCGTGCTGATCACAAATTTATATACTTTAAGGGGTCTCCCATACTTCTTTCGCTATTTTGCAAACATTTTGACAGTTCAACAAACCCAATGTACACTCTTACAAATATTTGTTTTACAGGGTATACAAATTTTTCATTGTCCAGTTTTTGAAGACTTTAATAAAGCATATAAAACAACCATTAAACAATTTCAAATTGCATTATTGATGAGTTTATAGTTCGACTCTGCTATACTCAAACGCTTTGTGTTGGGAATAATTTAAGTCATTGCTTTATAAGATTACAGAGGAACTATCGTATTCAAAATTATATAGATACTTTACTGCTATGAGGACTAGCCTGGCAAATCGTCCGCCGTTTGCCTTAGCTATACTCTATTTCCAATCGTCTAAAATAGTGAAATGCTATTATTTCGTTTAAATTACAAACTGCGAAACTCAATAAAACTGTAATTAAGCAACTCAAAAAGAATAAACGGGTAATCGTTAGAGTAATTTTTATAAAAGGGGGACTGGGCTTGTGCATAATCCAGACGATTCGATCTATCGAAATACAAATGTCGCAGTTCTCATGGAAGTCATTCAATCAGTCTGGTCTGGTCTGCGACACTAATGACTTAACATGATATTTAAACGAGTGTACTTATACACCTGGGTGTGAGTGTTGTTCAATCGAGTCAGGTCAAGTTGGGTCGGAAGTGAATGAAATGGTGGTGGTGATTGACGTCTCCGAGTGCTTACGTGTCCATTTGAGCCATTCTATAAATACGCAATCGAGGTCATTAAGCAATTTAATATTTTAACAAACTGATAATAATCGGGAGGGTATAATTATCCAATATGACATACATCTTCACCCCCTTTTCCTTTGTTCAGGTTTTTTACATCTAAAAAATAAATTTCTTCAAAAGTGAATTCGTTAAAATGGACTGTTTTTATTTATTTTCCGGAGGAAATTTAATTGTGATTTCATTTCGCGTTGAGCATTGTGAAATTTAAGTGATTTCATATCTCGAAAACGTTCTGAGGTGAAAAACGGCCAATTTTAATGTAATCACTTTAGACATTTTTTCTGCTTACGGAAAGACCATAGCCAGTTTTATACCAAGTTTCAAACCGATTACTATTGGGACTAGTTTGCGATGCTCCGATGTTAGACGGCAGACACAGATAAACATACACAAAAGAGCTGATCATGAATATATATAATTTCAAGGGTCTCCATTGCTTCCTTTTACAATAACATTGCTGAAACATTGTGAGAATTTAAAATAATAGCGATTGAGTTGGGAATAATTGATTTTTTCTAACCTCAATCCGCGTATTCATATAGAATCTAAATGTCAAAATTTTCTTCTTTCTAGTTCTTACAGTATCTGAGTTCTGTTGATTTATACAACCGGACGGACTTTTTTACATCGACTCTGTTTCTGAGACTGATGAAGAATAAATATAGGCTGTATGGGATCTACCACTTTTCCTTCTTTATCTTACCATACCCATTTCCCTTTGGGCCAATTGTAACGTTCGTGTTTTTTTTTTTTTTTTTATTTCAATAAAATGAAAAAAAAAATCGATCCCTAATTAAATTTACATTTTTGGAAGAAAAAACCAGCGAAGAAATAGAAGCAATTTAATATGCTATCAATAAGCACCCTTCACATTCTATCACAATCGTGAGATATTGTTTGAACGAATGATCGTAATGTTTTAGATGAAAAGCGGTCATGCCGCCCGGCAAATATGATTACTGAGGAAATCGTTAAAAACTTCCATAATATGATGATCACTGATTACCAAAATAATGTGCGCGAAGTTCAGGATGGCGTAGGTGTCTCTTACGGAAAGGCAATCAAACTTTTACATAATAAGTTAAGTTTGAGAAAGAGTAGGGCCGAGGTGCACCGCGATTGACAACGGTGTACAACATGCGGATACTAAATTCTCGCTCTCTGATATCCATACACGTTGCCTGAAACAAGTGAGGCAACAAATGGCTACATGAGGCCAGGCTTAAAAATCCTGAGCAGATACAAGCTGGTCCCACCGTATTTAAAATAGAATCTGCACTCACTTTGTTGAGGTGGTAACTCAATCGTTGGGACCAGTCAGATATCTTAAAATCGGTATAAGTTTAGCGCTTCTAATATGCATTTAGTTTTTTATGGTATTTGCGGCTCACACTGGTTTGCTTGATTATAATTTATATAATTTAGTAAATTAAAAAAAAAAAAAAAATAATAATAATGACTTTGAAGTTGTTCAGATAAAACCACAGAAAAGTTGTAGGGGGATCAGCTAAATGGCCGCTACTTTTGCGTCAGGGAATATAACTCTTAGTTTTTGGAAACGAACTATTATCTGAAAAGTGATTCTTAATCTTTTTACAACGGTCGCCACAAGAAACATATTTTGACTGAAAAATTTGATACAGTTCCCCTACTACAAAGACAAGAAACAAGTTTAGCTTTTGCATTTTAAGGATGGGCATGACTACTGTTTTTGGCTGCTAAGGCCTCCATTTCCAAACCTAAGTGTGCACCTATGTAACGCTCCAATGCTATGAACTATTGCTTCATTGAAGATATAAATTACGTACTATATCCGTACAACTGATATATCATGGTACAGTTCTGGCTGGACATCTGTGGATTTTTTTTTTGTTACCAACTCCTAATGATGAATCGTTTTACATTACCTGAAGTTTTCGTCGAAGCCTTTCCATCTTACTAAGATGCCAGAACGGAAAAGAATAAATTGTGTATAATGTAATGGAGATAAATTTGAGAAAATTCAAATCTATTTTTGTCAATTCTTTTGTTTGATGTCACATTTTTGAAATTTATGGACCACCCCGCGACATATGAAATGAAAGACGACAACAACAAAGTCACAGGTACAGGAGGTAACAACTTGTATTTATTTCACTATATGTACATACACGTGCGTAAATATAAATATGTATATATGTGAATCTTTATAAGTATGTTTTACATACATACAAGGCAAGTATATACAAATTATATGTAATAAGTTGCTCTCTCTATCTCTCCTTGGGCTTAATTACATGGATTAAATTTTATTTGGCGTTTATGCGTGTTTTCATTTTTTTGTAGTTGTTTTATATATTTAGTAGCTATTGTTGGTTTTAGTTTTCTTATACCCTTTACACATAGTATGAAAAAAGTATTATCAGTTTGTCGGAAAGATTGTGACGAATTGGAGACCCAACGTATTATATATACAATGTATGGATCACCTCGACAAGACAAATCGATGTAGCCATGTCTGTCTAACCGCCTGTCTATTATTCTATTACTAAGTCAGCTTTTGAAATATTGGCTGATTTTCAAAATGAGCCCTACGGAATATTGTTCTCATGCAAACCGATTTTCGAATATTATATGGATAACTGTCGTGAAAAATTCAAAACTTCAATTTTGAGCCTCCTGCCATGCATACCCCATACTATCCTAGAGTCCGGATAGAGGACCTTGAACAGATTTCTTTATTATCCAATGGTCCATGTAGTAGTCTTCTTATAATCTTATTTAGAGATTCCAATTTTAATATTGATATCATTATCGTCAATCCCCATACTACGTACATTCAGATACAGATCATACAAAAGTATGCTCCAGATAGAGGGCAGACCAGAACTCAGAATATAGTATGGATGTTACTCCTCGTCAATCCATAGCCAAAAAAATCTTTACAACACATAAACCAAAAAAATACATAGTTTTTCTCTGGACACTATTAAGTTTTATGTGAAGGGTATTAAAAATTTCGATCCACCTACCTTTTTTTTCTTGTCTTATACTATTGCTTTTATTGTTGGAAGCGACTCGTACTCGTAAGTAGTTCAGGCAATCGACATACAAATATAGGCTTAGTGCGTCGCCAAGCGGAGCGAAATTGATAGGAGTGGTGAAGTGTAGTGAAGTGAATGTAAGTTAGGCACCAGCGGCAGGGAAAGAAGCCGCATATAGATACATGCTTATAGTCTAAGCATATTGCCATTTGATACAACTCGCCCCGCATACATTCATCGCTGCCATATAATCTGCCAACTTTGCCTCTGCCGCTGGATATAATTCCAGGGATTATAAATGAACGAAGGAAATTTTGTTGTTTAATGATAATCGAAATTGTCATGTGTCTTTGTAGTCATTGTCGTCTGTGTTTCTGTGTTAATTGCAGAGTGCAGGCTCAGCTTTCATGGTTCGACGATTATAGATTTCTTAGACTTTTTGGCCATAAATTGTACATATGTACATATATGGTGAACACTTTTACTTAAACAACGATTACTTAATTTTAAGAACTCATAAGAATTTCAATAATATTTATTTTCATAGATAATCATAATAAATGTTCGCCATCGTTTAGTTTGTTGAATATAATAATGGTTCTACTTTTAATTAAGTATTTTCTTTCATTTCAAAGCCTGTTATACTATTTAAACACTTGTCGAACTTTTTCATTTGTACAAACAGTACAAGCCGGAGTGAACGTCCTCTGGAATTTTAGTCAACACGCTAGACATTTGAGCTATTGTGACATAAAATACCTTTTGTACGAGTATGTAGTGGATCAATTTCAAAACAAATATCTTTTCTGGTGTCCGCTGTTTGCCTATAAACTTTCAGAATATGTCAAGAACACAGTTCTTTTGTAAATTGTATGGTCGTTGGACTAATTCAAATACTTTTAATGGTTGCACACAGAAGCTGACAACAAGCACATACTCCCATATAAAACCAAAAGTTTCTCAGTATAACTTAAAAAATATTTACAATAATTTTGTATTAATTTACTGTATTACAATTATTTCCATATTAATATACAATATAAGCAATCAAAGAATTTGTCTTACCATTTTAAATTTGATGCCATGCCATATAAAGTTAGAATCATAAAATTAATTGTATCCATCAATCCAAAAAGGCCTCGATAAATATTGAATGTACTTACATATATCCAACAAAGACAAAAATGGTTTCCTGCAATAAAAATTAACAGAAGGTTGTTTATAAATTTTATTTAAACAGAAACACAAACATTAAAAAGTCAAATACAAATTGCCTACAATAGTGAAGCATAAACAAGTTACAAAATTAATGAAACGCATAGAAATGACAAAGTAGATGAATACGACTAACACAAAATGAGATAAACGAGCTGAAAATAAATGAGGCGCTTCTGCACAGTAAACGATTTAAAAGTGGATGTGGTTGTGGAATATGATGAACCGAACGGATGAGGCCGTTCTCGAGATACAAAGTATCTCCAAGTAGCATTTGTAACTCAAATTCGACGTTGTCAGTTGACAAAGCCATGCATGACATGATACGATATTTATAATGACGATAATAATGATGATTATAATGATGATGATGATGATGATGATTACGATGAATCTGACATGACATGTGGCAAATGATTCGGGTGGCAATCATTTCCAAGTGCACTGATAATAATGACGCATTGTGTACATAATGTTAATGATTATGATTTGATAAGTCGTCATGACAATCACATATGAAAAGCTAAAACAAACTAAAGTGAATCGAATTTTGATTGCTGAATAAATCCATTAGCAAACAAAAAATAAATAAGACAGATTCACAAAAACGTAATGATAGATCAAAGCTGCCACCGACTCTTTCATATATGCTTATTTAAACCACATTGTTTTGGTGATTTTTTTCACACTCGCATTCAAAATACAAAAATAAACATTTTTATAGTTCGATATGTATTTAGCAGCTATTTTCAGAATATAATCAAATATACAAAACATATAAGAGCACTAGTTGAGGTGCCCACCTATGGTATACATTCCACATACATTTGATGAAAATTAATGAAGTCTTAACATGCCTGCAACCGCTTCTAGCCTTTATAGATGTCAATTCACTATAGTGTCCAGAGCTTATTACTCGTGACTTGATAATTAATATAGTCCATCTTATGATGATGCTTGGGAGACAAATTGAAATCGGTAAAATAGATTGGTTCTTAGATATGATTACATGAAACAAGCAACAGCTTATTGGTCTGCAATATTTAAAAAGTTGTCCCGACTTGTAACCTGTCTTTGGGATGTTTGTGCTCTTTTCTTGTCGTTGAGTTAGATTGCCTAAATACATTATTGAGTTGCTTCAGACCTTCTCTATAGAAGATACTTTTCACACTTTGGCATTTTGATATTTTCTAGTTTTCATTCCACCATTCTTTAAAGTTTTCGTTCCATCAAGGAACTTATTTCGTAAAAACTATTCTTGAAAGATGTGGAATTGGTTGAGTGAAATTCAACCACAGTCAAACTTCTGATATATTGAAATTACGTGACGAAAGAAATGGTAGAAAGTGCTTAGAGGCCTCCAATGTCATTTCGTATCTGACGGTGTTACTTCACATCTTATAGCGTTGACTCGTTCTTTCTACACACTATGTTTGACGAAATATTCAAGTTTGGTGGTTCTCTTTCTAATAGTAATTGAGATCTCTGTCTTCATACAGAAAGACGGACATGGTTGCCTCGATCCGTCCTTTGATGCTAACACGAATTAATATACTTAATAAGGTCTGTCACGCTTCCTTTGATTGTTCCGTACATCATTGACCTTAAAATCATCAGATTACCAAGTTTCATCTAATTTTGGCCATTGTTTTCGCGTTTGACCACCATATTAATTCAGTCATTTGTATTTAATTATCAAAATTTGGATTTCTCATTGGAAAAACAAGTGCATCCCTTCAACTAATGTTTCAAGAAATGTTGAATTTAGTCGAAACAAAATATAAAAACGATGATGTAGGTAAATAATATTTTTTCGACGTTTTATTAGTTATTTGCTATATTTTGACTGGGAAAATAAATGCTATACGAGATACTTGGAATCACAAACTGTATGAGCATTACCAGATTACTCTCCTTTTTATTATCAAATGTTTCTGTCAACTTGCTCATTCTTACTATTTCTTACTTAATTCCGTTCTCGCACTTTCTTGAATATATTTTGATATTTAGTATATTTAATTTAGTTACTGAATATTTGTTACTGGAAAATATACAATCTATTATTGCGTAATATGGGCCTCGAAACAATATATCGAACAATATTTTAAAAATTCAGTTATGAACGATTTTTATATGTTTTTAGATGCATTGATAATTATATCTCACCTTTATACAAATGGCTGATACATCAAAAGTTTTTGATTTCATTAGTTTTTTTTTTTTGGAAATTCCAAATAAACTTTAAAAAATAATAATTTCGCTCAATTAGGCCCATAAATAAGCGCACGATTAATATTTAATTATTATTAATGCATTTTCCGACATGCCAACTCAGAAATGATAATTATTATTATCGTCATTATTATTTTTATCTTATTCATTTCGGTCGGTTGGTTATCTGAGGCCCTCATGCAAAGCAAACAGATGCCGTTGATAAGGTCACTGCGGGATAGAGTGGGTTGCTACATAGACGAGTTCTAGTGGAGTGGGACAATGTACGGTAGGGGAGCCACAGCCAACAAATGGCTGCTAAAGCGATGAAACGCTCAACAAAGTCACACAACCCCATTGACGATGCCGATCATCATATTCGAGGTATTTATGTACAAGAATACTCGTATATATTTACAACAGCATGTGGCGCCTTCATCGACACCATCAGCGATGCAGCAATATGCTCCATACTTCACCTCTTACGGCCCCGGGGCAGCTGCACGACCAATCCTACAGTGTGTGAGTGTGTGTGAATCTGTGTTTGTCGGTTTCGCTTGCTTTTGACATTAAGTTCATAAAAGTAAAATTCTCGTTTTGCCGGCATTAATGTTGCATGCAACATCAGTATCGACATCGGCGGCCTTTGCTGCCCCGTTGAAATCATGACGCCTTTAGTGCAACAGCAATTATTTTCCTCTTTTAATACACTGCATAGACACAGATGTGAAGAGGTATATTAGTTTCGTTTACAACTTATTCTTAAAACACTTTCTTTCTTTTCTTGCGCTTTGCCACCTTGTACATCTTACAAAGTGTCGGAGATCCCACACAGCATACCTATGCATACCCTTGATGAACTCTCAAAGAGACGAGTAAATCTAGCCACGACTGGCTGTCCATTCTTCCTTCGTCGCCCACAAATCAATATTACATTTATTGACAAGTTTTTTCAATAAATTAAAAACAAATAAAATTTGGATTTTTTTCAAAATATTTTGATTACCTTAATAGATTACCCAACACACCCACAAAATATGATTGAAGAATTTAAGTGCAAGTCGTCGGAGCCCTAAACCTCTGCTTTATTTTCATGAAATTTGTTTCGTTATGTTGTTTTTTACTACACTTTGCAGTAGTAAAAAACGTTTAATTTTATCAAAAATTCACAATTACCTACTATTTGCAATGGAAACAAAGCTTAAATTATGAAGAACATAAGAGTAACAACCAAGTTTATGTTTCTATGCGCTATTTCTTTATTTTTATTTTTTATTTTATAGTATTTTAGACTACCTTTACCTAAATGTCTTGTGTTTCGAGGAGGTAAAAGTCGGCCACCAATACGCTGCTTTGAACTGTAAATAATACGGCGATATAAACCTTTTTTGTTCGTATTTGCTCGATTTTGAAAAGTGTATTGTTTTTCCAGCAATTTAGATTTCACAATTGATTAAATTTTTGATATTTAAATTGCCGATAGATGCAAAACTGTTACAACTTCTGATAGAATCTTTCAAAAGATCAGTCAAAATATAAATCAAAGTGCAAAAAAAAAACAAATTCATACTTTCACTAAATACATATATCAACAAGTATCTACCAAAATGCAATAGATTGATGGATGAAAATCACCGAAAAAAATTATTACAAATATTGTGAAAAAAAGTATTTTTTGAAATGTGATGTTGGACGTTCACGTTTGTCACGTTAACACATTGAGCGTAAAATTGAAACATGGAAGACTGAAATCCCAGACCGTTGTCTGGGATTCGTTCGCTCAGCGAAATGCAGGAGGCACGAAAATATTCCCATAAGTATCGTACCTTCGAAGAAATCGATTCCAAATACACCAGATGAAATATCCAAGCTATACCAGACGAAACGGAAATGAAGACATGAATTATATTAAGTGTTCCTTTACTGAAACCATGACTCAAGTTTCCATATAAAATTTGTTAAACCATACTGCCAGTCGAAACATACATTTCAAAAAGGAATCGAATCCCTAAGATCGGTCTAAAGTTTTATCTAGTTATTATATATGCGTCTTCCACTTTGAAGTCTGCATCATATTTTGGCACCAGTGGCACTGGTTCAAAAAATATTATTATCATATCGTGATAATTTTTTTTTTTCATATTTCCTAGCAAAAGTACACGTTAGAACATTGAACATCTCACAATTGAACACTTCTATCGTGAGATTGTGCAGGGTATCATGTAGTCGTACACCACAACTATTGCACTCTTTCTTATTTCCTCTGCCGTACTCAACTTCTCAATAGTTTTAATGCTGTTACCTTTTTTTGTATCTTTTTTTTATTGTTATTTGTATATGCGGCAGTTTTTGAAACATGTTTTTGCACTTACATATCTTATTTTACCATCTTTTTAAATATGGAGACAAACTGTCAAGTGAAATTAGTTGGATTTGTTTGACACACAACAGCAACGCAACAACAACATCATAAGGCTACTATAGCAAATATAAAAGAAGTGAGAATATGAAACTAACAAACAAAAACTGAAATGAGAAAACAATAGACCATTATAATCTATAATTTAAGTTTTAGATACAATACAATATGTACATAAGGTTCCACAATTCGTACTTCTTTTACCCGTCCGTCTTTCTCCCATTTTAGTCATAAATGTTATATTAGTCGTACTTGTCTGTTTGCGTATCTGTCGTACATTGAGTATCACAAAAGTTTATAGCTGGATTCCTTGCAAACAAGTTTTCTTTTTTTTTGAGCTTTTATTATAGAAGCGCTACCAATCCCTTTGCATACACTAACGACGAAATGAATTTTTTTTCCTACAATAAGCTACAAATTTAGGCCTGAATGATTAATGAGTGCATAATTTATATTAATATTGTTCAAAAGGCTATAACAGTGTACGAACCAGAATTAATTATTCAATAAGCATTACCTTTCTGAAAAAGCCTCACAAATAATATGAAAAGTGAATTATCCGTTTTTCTGCTGGTTTGGCATGCAATAAATTCTTCATCAGCTCGATGAGACGAACCTATACAAAACAAATTTGTGTAACAAGAAGAAGGAGGCGTGGCAGACTCTATCGAGAATAGTGTCTCTTTATGTGCCATATTTTTATATCCCGATATAATGTAAAGCTGATTTCTAAATCATTTTCTATCTTTGACAGATTTGCACACATGTTTAGGTATGTTTAATAAGAATTGCGAAGACACAAAAAGCAACTTATTATCAAAAATAATCGATTAGCTTCAATTAAGGTTTTTCTCAGACTAAATCGATGAAATCACAAAGAAAATGTATAATTTCACAGGAATCGGCTGGACGCGCAATCTCTGAATCCCATAGCGCTTTTAAGATGTAATTACAATTAAACAAGAAAATGGTTAACACCTGCAGAACCGAAGCTTCAATACTCTTCAAAAGCATTAAACAAATTACTGCCAACACTGTTGGGTTACTGACTTCTGTCTCTTAAAGTAGGCGAGACACGCTTAATAATATATAATGTTTGTACATACACCTTCTTGTATAAAGAATAGTTTATTTAAAATAAAATAAATAACATATTATTAATTTGATATATGGTCATTGGAACGTTTGCATAATTGCCAGAGCAAATAGGTGCTCCCTTTTTTTAGAATTTTAATATTGTCCGGCACCGGTACCGTACCTGTATACCGAAACTGAAGTCCAAGAACAGTACCGAAACCGAATACCGAAATAAATTGGAACCAGTACAGGAATTTATACCGAAAGACACGTTTCGGTGCGTACCGAAACCGGAACCAAAACCGAAGTACATTTCGGTTTTATTCCCTGCTTTTTTTTTATATAAATAAAGTTTTTTTTTTCAATTTTCTTCATTCAAAAAAAAAAAATATTTTTTGAATTAGAGTATGAAGTGCGGAAAGGTATTTCGAAGACGTAATCTCACGACTGCAGCATTCTCTCATATTTTTGATGCAGGCACAGTGAGTATTCATATCGATATGTCACGACTAATTTTTGGGAATTCACTCATACAAATCCACCGCTTAGTATTATTGTAGTATGTTGTATTTTGTGTTTAATTTTCATTCTCTTAAAACCATGTTGCCGACATCGGGAATACAGACAGTTATGGGTAGAAAGCTCCTGGCACACTATTCTTTGTAGAAATATTCAGGTCTAAGAGTACATTTCAGTAAGATAATGCACACATCCAGTATACCATAGACGTAAATTATTAGGTAGCAATCCAAAATGCCTCATAGTTGTATTGGCTACCATATTTGCCAGAGCAAATAGGTGCCAGTATACCATAGACGTAAATTTTAATTGAGTACTACGAGCAATTGTAAAATACTCACCTGAAAATGGGTCGCGTGAACAACATACAAGGAATGTTTAAACATTTTATAATGATATTAAATATAAGATAAAAATAGGGGTTTAACACGTGGAAGTACATAATTTAAAGTTTTGATGGGATGCGCTATTCAAGTGAGCCAAATAAGATATCAACTGGAAAATCAATAAGGTAAGATATGAATCTCCAAATAGAAGATGGGAGCTACTGAATCATAGGGAGTCAGTCCCATATAAAGCATTATGGAGTGGGTTCATTTCAACATGCAGAGCCTCCGAATTTAATTTCAAGTCGATTGCTCGCAAACAAAAATTTCCATACAAAATCCGAAAAGCGGACGTTGGGATTATTTTAGGCTACAGGTTGTGATTACACAAACTATTATTAGACAATTCGCTATAGATCGTTCAGTTTTGGAAGCTGGATCAGTGTTTTAGTATTATAATAAACAATTATGATCAAGAGTCGTGCTCGGGTTATATTAGTGATTTACAATATATGGAAGTATTGTACTGATTGATTACATTTTAGAGATTACACAATATTGATAACATCAGTGATCCAAGTCTGAAGACCATTTTTCATTGCAGTAAAACGGTTTTCCGAGTAATATTTTGAAATAAACTTGATAATTTATTAAATATTTAAAGAAATATATTTGTATAACCTGTTAAAAAAGGGATAAGGGTATAATACGTTTGTGTGAATTAATATAACAGGCGGAAGGAGCCCCATTATGTAATATATTCCGAAACTGAATCGATTTAGTTATGAATGTATGAAACAACTGATCTCAGGAACTATAAGAGCTAGAGACTTCAAACATGAAAATTTTGATTCTCCTTGACCATACGCAAATGCTTTGTATTAGATGACACCCATAATATGGATATTTGGCCCGCATATGCTCACTTTTCAAGGCCGCATATTTTCTTATTTTGTTTCGTTTTTCTTTTAAAAAAAAAAAAATTTTAATTTAAAATATTAATTTTTAAATTAAAAAAACAAAATTTTTTAATCGAACAATTTGTTTTCTTTTTTTTTAAGTCTGCATAGATCTACATAAGCAAGGATGCAGCGATTGCTCCATTCTTACCTGATTAAAACTAGAATCGCCGAAGATACCAATTCGTCCAAAATGCTTTTTATTGCGTTCGATGGGTACAAAAGAGAACTTGCTAATAGTTTAATTTACAGTCGAAATTATATTTATTTGTTGCAGTCGAAAACTACATCTTCAATGCTATTTTGGGCAACGGAGGGAAGATAGCAACACGGTAGATAGTTTAGGTTTATTTTGGTACCTGGCTACCAAGGATCTCTGCTGTACTGCATAGTGTCCGCGAGCAGGTAGTATGCCCAAATACTTGTGCTTCTTAATAGAGGTCTATCAAGAGGCGTAGGTGTTTGTACGTATACATATATATACACACACATATATACACACATATATATATATATATATATATATATATATATATATATATATATATATATATATATATATATATATATATTTATTATATATATATATATATATATATATATATATATATATATATATATATATATATATATATATATATATATATATATATATATATATATATATATATATATATATATATATATATATATATATACATATATATACATATATATACACAAACATATATACACACACATATATATATATATATTGACGGTGTATTATCCCGTAAAATTGAGTGAATCTGTATATGTATATATATATATATATATATATAGAGAGAGAGAGAAAAATAGATATATATATATATATATATATATATATATATATATATATATATATATATATATATATATATATATATATATATATATATATATATATATATATATATATATATATATATATATATATATATATATATATATATATATATATATATATATATACATATACAGATTCACTCAATTTTACGGGATAATACACCGTCAATCACTTATCATGAGTCCGTTGGTACATGCTTCCGTCCACATGTTGCTTCATCGATATCGGATCGAATGAAAGATTAAACACGCACAGCGATATGGAGGTGAGGTGGAAACCTAGAACAGCCAGCTGGATGGATAAACGTGCGAACGAACGGACAAATAATCCCATAATAATTTATTTGAGACGTCGAACTCCTTTGTTTTACGATATTATTATGTGGATTTTTAATTTTTTTCTTTCTCACTCATGTTTATGAGGTTTTGTTCCTTTTTGCAATACGTATCTATTTATTCGATTCGCAGCAAAATGACAGTTATATACGCGCGGGTGACCTTTGTGATGCGCTCATTCTGCCGCTCGTCACCTTCCTATCACTTTGAGTGAAAATACTACTAGCCGGGTAGCTACAGACCAACAATCAGATTCGGAATCGGAATCAGAGTCGCATCGCAGTCATTATCATTGTCGTTATCAACATTTTGTAGGATGAGTGAGTCCATCGTTCTCTTCTGTTTTGGCCTGGCTGCAGCGATATTTGCAGTCAATGGTAATGTGCGTGAAGCGGGGCAGAATGAATCTACGTTGGGTAATTCTGTCAGTTTTTAAATGCAAAGTCTGTGAACAAACAAAATGCCAAATAAAATGTACATAAAATGAAACGCCCCTTAATAGCTACACGTCTGCCACTATTATCGCCGTTGCCGCCATCGTTGATATAGGTACGTACTGATGTATCTACTTTACGTCCGACGTCTGTGTCCGACTGTTTCGTCGTCTTATTTCAACTGTCATTGCAGTCATGCTTGGGGCTTCATCGTTCGTTCGTTGTCGTCACTTGTTTGTTTTTTAGCACAATTTTTAGATTGTTGCAGCTCTGCTGCTATTCTTGTACTTGATGTTTTAGTTGTTGTTGTACGTCTCTTAACCGCAATTGCTAACGTAATCTACTAGATAGTCAGTCAGTCGACACTTAGACCGACAAAAGTATAACGCACAGACATACAAGTATATATAAGTACAAACAAGTGACGCGACTTCGTCCGCAGTAAGTTTCGACATGGCTAATATTAATTTATTAATAGTGATTTTTAAATTACTACAATAGTTTGAAAATCGACTAACAACATATTTAATTACACTAGGCAACAACAAATTAAATCCCAAGCTCACCCTGCAGCCACAGCTTTAGTTCAAATTTTAAGAACAGCCAAAACGCGATATAACATCAAAAGCCGACACGACTTATCCATTTCCGTCTTACACTCTGTATGAGCGCCGATATATCAGAGACTATGAGAGATAGCGCCACCAACCATTGATAGGTTGTATTATTTCCTCTTCAGACAAAGTACATAAAATTAAGGTGTCAACCCTACTGTAAGGGGTAACTCCATATAAACTTATTTCCGAATTTTTGTATGAAAAACAGACTGTTACTTGAGCTAGAAACAATAAACTCGATAAAATATCCCACATAGGGAGGATTGGACCATTCTATTGGTTGGTCGATTTCTATTAAATTGTGGGATGTCTAAATATGTAAGACGTTTAGTTTAATTTTGAAAATGATAGCTAAAAAAAAAACAGGAAAAATCGTTAACTTTGGTGGAACCTAAGCTTCTACACCATTCACACGAAGTTTTAAGTTGTGTACTTAGCAGATATAACGAAAAAAGTAATTGTAAAACATTACAATCTAGGCGTGGATGGAAAGTTTGTTGGGGACATGCCCCTTGAAAATTGTGTGAAGCGTCCGTCCATAAAAACCACCATATCAAATGTTAAATTTATGTTGCCTCTTATGAAAAAGTTTGTTATGCGTAATCGCAAACATGTGGGTTACCCCTTAAAAAAGGGAATTAAACCCAGTTATATATGTATGTGAAACTCTTCACACTTGTAATGAAAATAATCCAAATGAAATTATGTCTATTTGCATTGTACGAACAACTAGTATACCCGACGTCCACTGATTCATATAAAAAGTACTGGGAAAATACTGTTCCACTGGAAAAATTTTCTGTGCAATGCCTCCATGTATTATCCAAATTGTAGAATAGCTGTATTTTTGATTACAGATAATTACACTACTTGTGGAAGGTATAAAACTGCCATGTCATACAAACTTTGACCACTCCATTTGCTCCTGTGGAGTTGAGTTTCCAAAAACCAAGTTTTGTCGTAAGATAAGTCTCACAAAAACTAAGTGTTGATCATCAGTCAGTGAGTCAGTCAGGCCAACCATTTATATGTACATATATAGATATACGTATGTATCTATGCAGTTGTATCTCACTTCGTGACTAAGTTTGCTTCTTTTTTATTTTGCTGTAGCGCATTTTCCTCTACCGCTTTTGTAGTTCAGTATCGCACCATTTGGTCTTCGCTTCTGCTGCGACAGATAGATTTGTAGCTGTCGTTGATTAAAACAGGTCAAAAACGAATCTAGATATTTTTTTTGTGCCAATTGCATGGCTGCTGCTGTTTTTGGTCTTAGTCGGCTTGCGCGTCTATTTTATTTTAGGTCTATTCTGTATTTGGTAAACAAACATCCGAATGAACAAACAAGCTGTCTTACTGCTCTCACTGTTATTCCGTCTGTCCGTCAGTCCGCTTATCCGTCTATCGCTCAGTTTGTATCTCTTATCCCAAGCGGATTTTTCACTCAACCTTAAGCTAAAATAAACGCAACGAAAATTGCTGCCTAGTTTAAGTATGCAGCTACTGCGCTCCGTCTTTCCCTCTACCCCATTAACTAACATTCTCAATATGTATCTTTCGTAATTCTGTGCCATGGCCGTTATCATTTGCTGGAGCAGCAGCTTTTAAGTTGCTTTTGTGCTTTTTAATTAAAACAAATTCACGTTATTTACGCCTGGCATTATAATTTAATTAATAAGCCTTAATTAAAACCTAATTAGCTTTTAATTGTATTGTTGTGTCGCTGTTTTTGTTGGTGTTTCTGTATCGTATCTGTGTGCCTGTGCGTCTATGTGTGTTAGTGAAGCATGTGCTTCGCATATTTTTGTAGCGTACATCGAATCGAATGTCGTCGGCATTATAATTGATATAGCGAATACATAAATTCAATATAATGCATTGCATGTTTGCTTGCCTTTGATAATTTTAGGGTTTATTATTTTGATACGAACGGATATTTCTTTGAAATTTATGGGCACACATTTAGCCGTTGGAAGTCAAACTTGAAACTTTGTCAACGCAATTGTTAAATGAATGGCATAACAGCTGTTTGACGTATTCGACATAAACAATTCGGTATCCATTTAAATTGCACGCAGATTAGGGTTGAGCAAATCGTTTTATTATATTGGACTGACTTTAAATATAGTCTCCAGAAAAAAATTATATATAGTTTATTAGATTAAATGAATATTTTTAAATAAAAACTTGTTCAAAATCTGTTACTTTAAAACCCTCTACATCGTTAGTTACCTGAAAAGTTTAAAATTTATATAGAGTATATATACAAACACTGATAAAATCAAGTAAGAACGCTACAGTCGAGCTTGCCGGACCGTTAAATACACTGTACAACTTAAAAATTCGCACCCGATTTATGGTAGATAAGTTAAATCTGTAACCAGGGAACACAACGCGGAAGCCACTGAATGCCATATATGCAAGTGTAACATATATTTCAGTGACATACGAGTAGACTTAAGATACATAAGTTTTGGAAGATGCGGCTTCGTGCTCCCCAAAAAAAATTTAAAAAAAATTGTTTGTAATAAAACAAACAAAAAAACAAATAAATTGTGGAATCGAGGCTTTCATAACATTCACACGAAGTTTCAAACTACGAACTTAAGTGGGGGAGAGGTTGTTTGTATGGGGGTACCCCAAAAAATGGACGAGGCACGTCAATATGGATACTCTATTAAACAGCAATAAAAAGTAGTGGATGTGTTGACTAACAAATGGATGTCTTAAAAATTTGTCCCAAAAAAAAAAGAAAACAACAACGTCCAGACAAACGGACATAACTAAATCGACTCGTATCATCGAGCTGATTAAGAATATATATACTTTATGGGGCCTACGTTGCCTCCTTTAATGCGTTACAAACTCTCAGGCAAACTTCTAATACCATTTCATACTATGAGTAAATGGTATAAAAACCAAATGAAATCCAAGCCAAGCGAGCAATGGAACGGTTCTATTTGACTTAAAAACAGGTTTGTTCTTAAAATAGATTTTTATAGTTATTTCAAGAATTTTATTCTTATTCTTAAGATTTCTACGCTCGATTTTTAAATCGATTCACTTTCTTACTTTATTTTTAATAATTGAGTACCACGACTCCTACTAAATTTTCTTGAATCAAGTGCAAACGGGATTGATTTATAAATCCAGCGCGGAAATACTTACAAGTCAAATACAAAAATCTCAGAATGTCAAATAAGTCCTTTTTGACTAGAAGTAACTAGAAATTTCTTCAATCAATCCCTTAGAGGTGAAAAAAAAATTTGAGAGGAAAATACAATTTACTCTCTCAATTTGTCCAATTTCTTCACACCGACAGTAAATGCTAAAATCAATAGGTTATGATTCGGTAACGCCATATACCGGGTGCCTTCTCAGTGCCGTTCGCATGTGTCACGGTTCGATACCAGGTTCCTTCACCAAGGAACGTTTTTATTAACCGGTGTAAGTACAACAAAACTAAATTAGAATTTTCTAAAAATAAAATAAAAAAGAAACAAACAAAAAACGGGTAAATAAAAAAAAATATTTGAGCCCTATGCGTATAAATGTATTATGTTTCATGGACTACCAACTTCTACGTAGCATGGTAAAAGCCACAATGGAGACCCAATAAAAATTTTTTTTTATCTACTTGATAGAATAAGTCGATCATATACCCATCATATGTCGTATCCATTCCTCCATTTTCATGGGCTTTAAAAAGTTTATATTCAATAATTTTTCTAATTCCATGTATCCTTCCAGAAGGGCACACAAAAATGCTCGGATCTCAAACTCTTCAAGATGAACTGGTTGCTGAATTTAAGTTCGCAACTGAATTTGAGGAACAAGATACTGTTATACAAGACAATAATAAAACTGATATGGGCATATGGCATTCAGCTCTGTGGCACGGCTTCCAACTTTAATGTGAATATCCTGCAAAGATTTCAGTCAAAGCTCCTTCGTAGGCTCGTTTGAGCACCATACTATGTCAGAAACTCAGTTATCCATCGAGACTTACTAATTCCAACTGTCAAGGAAGAAATTATAAGGTTCAGAAATAGGTAATGCACACCCGTAGAATCTCACACAAACCATTATGTGGTGAATCTGCTGTAAAACAACCTGCACATGAGAAGACTGCATCTTTACTATAATATAGCTATATATCAGAATAACATATAGGCTATAATTTATGAAGATTAAATTAAAGCATTTATTTAATTATTTATTTTATTATTTATTCTCGATCGGTTAGCATCTTTACCCGTTCTGATCATTCTCGATCTTATCGGTTATATTAACCCTAATACAATATTCACGCTTAACCCTAATACAACATATGACCCAACAAACTAACATTTATGTTTACAATATATACATATGAGAATAGTTCGTTAAGTACTTTTCACCCTCCTACCCCATCCCCTTTTTTAATCGCGCTTTTAGCATTTTTGTATGAACAATTTTATTACCCGAGGGGTCATGATGAAGGGCGAAGTGGTGCAGGGAGAAGGGCAGCAAAGCGCCAGGTACTAACTATGTAAACACAAACCAAGGAGCTGCTGATATGAAGTTGCAGATCACTAACAGGATACGAAAATCTCTCAGGTTTATGACATACTATAAACTATATACTAAGTTTTCAAGTAAAATAGCCATAAACCAACGAGCATACAATAGAGAAAACGTTGCAGATCATTAACAGGACGCAAATAACTCTTTGGTTTATGACATGCCATAAATATTACAGTACAAACAATCATTTGAATCAGATTAGGAATTCTACCATTGAAAAATAGAATATAAGCATCAACATTTTTACAAATAAATTTAATATCTTACAATTGCTCAAAAATAACGGAAATAAGTATTTAATATTTTTATTTATTAGCTACTAATAATAGCTATCCTAATAATATTATAAATTAGAAAGTGTGTATGGATATGCGGATGTGTGGATAGATGTGTCTTTGTTACTCAATCACGCAAAAACTACTAAATGGATTTTAAAGAAACTTTACAATAATATATGTAGTTCATATATCAGAATAACACATCCTACTAATATTATAAAATAGAAAGTTTGTATGGATGTGTAGATGTGTGAATGTTTGTTACTCCTTCACGCAAAAACTACTGAATGGATTGTAATGAAACTTTACAACAGTATAGCTCATATATATCATCAGAAGAACACATAGGCTATAATTTATATTTTTGATATTTTGATTTATAATTTGATATTGGTTAATTGGAAACTTTTTTTTTTGGTTAGATACACTTACAACAAGTTATTTCATTTTTATTATATTATTTAATTTATAAATAGGTAGGCATTTGATTATTTGTTTTATAAACGATTTGTGATTTGTACATATAATTTTGATTTTAATTTTATTATCCGCACACTGAATAATAAAAAGCAACTATACTACTAAGAATTATGCCGGAAAAGCGTAAGTCTAATCTTTCCCAAAGTTCTAATAAAGCTCGAGCTATGAGCGTAGCTATAATTGACGAGACATTTCCACAAGCTGAACTGCGAAGGATTGAACTGGCGTTGCGTGTGGCAGCACATAGAGCTGCTTAGTCACCAGAGTAGTCCCAAGCTCGGCGTCAACAATATGATGAATATCTGGCATCTCAGCGGACTGCTTCAACAGAACGCTCAATATATGGCATCCCAACGTGTTGATGAGGATCAAGAACAGTCCCAAGCCCAAGGAGGAGTGAAAGGGGAAGGAGTGGCGGCAACGCGCCGGGTACCAGCTAGTATAATAGTATAATATAATAAATAAAAAAGAAAACTATTTCGAAGCAGGACTAGATTCCGAATCTCAAAAATTATATATCAGCAACAACTTAACCGATAGCTATGAATTTTGCAGCGTGTTACTACCGATAATGAGAAGATTATAGTCTACATATCACTTGAAAGAGGGACAACGTACCCAAACAGAAGACCGCATTCTCCAAGCAAAAGTATATGAATTGTGCTACAAATTGGTTCCTCATACCCTTTAATTTGCATTTAAAATCCTTTTTCGATTATAATTAGCTTTCAAACTTAAATAAAATGCTATGTAGACATGACTTAAGTTAAATGAAGAGGATATAGCTATATATGGGAAAAATATCTGTATATTTTGAGGGCTGGACATATCATATTATTTGATCTGCATAGAAAAGTTTAGAGTTACTAGTTCTGGAACTGGAATTGGAATTGGAAGGTCATAACGCACTAAAATACTAGTGCAATTTAATACGGGTATATGATCTTAGAAATTCCATACATTATGAATTTGTTTTCGGCGGGCAACTCAATACCTGTGAGACTTTTGGAACTCATTCTCCACGTCTACAAAGTCATAATATTTATTGCATGTGAAAATTCAATAAAACACAAAGAAAATGACGTTCCCAGTTTTCACTGATTAAAGTCGGCATATGTATGTATGTATACTTACGATCCAGTATAATAGTTAAGAGAAAGACAGCTAAAGGCTGTTAAAGCATTAATTTTCTTTGTTGAATGCGCTTCAAGCACATATGTATCTACAGGGTGTCTCAAAAGAAAGTTACCATTTAAAAAATCGATAAAAAAAGTAAGTTGTTTATTGAAAAAATGTTTATTAAAGATTAAATCGGGACTTCGTGGAAGCCAATTTATGTCACTTCTCCTGGAGATCAATTTGCCAGGAAAAATTTCATGAACTCGTGGTAGAGACTTGTTGGAAGTGTGTGAAGTTGTTAAAAATGCGGAACAATGATGATCTATGCACGTTTAAAGCAACAGCACGCTTCCGAATCAAAAGTTCCGGGTTGTCACGAACAGACTGAGTAACACTGTTTACGTTTTCGAACGTTCTCGAAAACCTTGGAAGCCCGGATTTTGATTTTTCCAGCGTTGAACCGGTCTCTTCAAACTTCTCGACCCATTTTCCAATGAGTCGACGGCTTGGCGCATCATTTAAATGACGAACATGTCGAATACTGCATAATTTTCAACGTGCTAAAGTCGCTGAATTACCGTTTTTGTAAAACTCACGTACGCACAACGCACGGTCCACTCCCGAGAAACGCTACATAGCGACTTATTCTCACAATCTAGGCTACCGATTGACATACCCCCGCGCCCCTCGGAATAGTTGCGTTCACGCAATCAGCAAATCAAATGTGAACTATCTTTTGAGACACCCTTTATTTTAAGCACAATAACGAGCCTCAGCGACGATGACGTCTTCAACTATTATTGTAGAGGACGACAGGCCCACTTCTAACAGATACTTTATCGCTCATAAAATTATCAATTAAATGAAGTGAGTCCAATGTCAATAAAAATATAAGAGCGAAAGAGGGAAAAAATTAAACAGAAAATAAAATGATTGAAATAAAACAAATAAAAAGATTCAAATAAAGAAAATAACTCACTTAATGGATTTCACTGTTGTCTGTCCGTCTGTCATTGCGTGCAATAAAGTTTTGTTTTTCCTTTGCTTTTCAGTGTTTATATTTATTTTCCCTCTGCTTGTATCCTTTAGTTGTTGTTTTAATAAATATGACATTAAAATAAAATAGCGAGAACCACAATTGCAGTCGCAGCATGTCATAATGCGTTGCAATGCAGCTATGAAAGATTGAGATTGAATTTGATGGCGAGAAGAGCGAAGTACATGGAAATCTCAAACCGCAACTGAAATGTAACCGCTGTAGTTGAGCTCAACATCCACTTTATGGGTGGGTCAGAAACGAGAGGTGGGATGAACCGAGTTGTGTTCGGCAGCGGTAACCAGAAGCCAGCAATACGTATCTATACAATGTACTCGTAATCAAAGATGAGAAGCTAGAAACCTAAAACCGAAAAAATGAAGGAAAAACTGCAGTAAAAAAGTTTAAAGTAAAAGAAGCACTCAAGAGACCGAACGAACCAAGGTCTGATATGTATGGGCGGACAGACGGTGGGTCGGTCCATCTGTCGGTTGTCGAATAGACATGTTTGTGGTCATAGTTGCAATTTTGCTTGACTGCGAGCGCATTGAATAACGTGACTAACATTTGCGTGCGCGTTTATTGTCTGTGTTTATGTGTATCTGTGTGTGTGTGTGTGTGTGTGTGCGTGTGTGTGTGTATGTTCGTATCAATGTGCGTTTTGGGGCCACGAATTCTGTGTCTCGCATACTGCAAGTGTTCAACCAAACGAAGTCCATCCATTTGAATGTACGTCCATCGTTTCGTCCAGCATTTGTTGTCTGTCCATCCGCACGCTTGTGTAACCTTTTAATCCGTTTTGTAAGCAGAACGTTACGCACGTTTGAATGTTACCTCGTACAAAACAAAAAAAAAAGAACCAAAAAAACATAACAACAATAATGTAACGTAAACAAGATGCACACTGCCAACGATTCCATTCCGATAGACATCAGTCACACTGCACCGCAATATGCGCACTTCATGCTACCGTCTGTCTATTTGTCCATCCATGTGCCTGTCCGCCTGTCTGTCCGACCATACTGCGTGGCTGTGCATCTGTATATCTACTGAATTGTACGATATCCACTGTCAAGTAAAAGAGTTTGTGAGTTGGTTTTTCATTTTTTTGCGGATTGTGTGCGGATAAATGGTGAAATTGGTATAAATGATGGAATTACATTGTTTGCTGCATCTTTGTCCCATGATATTTCCCTCTCCCACTTCCTATTCTTGCCACACTGTGCACTATATTATTGGATTATTCGCGTATTACATTTTTTAATTTTATATTTAATACTCTGCATGTCCATTTAAAGTGCTGCCAATTTAGACAATTCCGATTATACTATTGTATCTTGTATTTGTTCTTGTTTCTGTAATTTTTTTCCGCATACATAAAAATATATGCTTATCTATATATATACATCTGAATGCTCCATGAACAGTACTATATATATCACAAATTCAGTATTGTTTTATATCATCAAAAATGTCGAAGTAAACATTACATTCAAGGGTTAAAAGCTAAAGTCCTAAAATTAAATATTATAAATATTGTACCATTTCGGGTCATTTGTTTAATACTCGCATAATCACAGTTAACAATCTGAATAATAAGTCAAATAAAAAAACATCTTAACGAGATGAAACCCAAGTGACGAAAACATACCTGCAATTCTAAACTTTCGATTTTGTGACAAAAGATTTGGGATTGATACGATAATTGAATACACTTTATTTAAAGAAGTAATCGGAGAGTTGAAATATGCAAACTTAAAGAATGTATCTCTTATAGTGTCCAAAATTTCATGGTTCAAATAGAGGGCCCGACGGGCATAGCTATATCGACTCAGATTCCTATGCTGATAAAGAATATATACACCATATGGAAAAATCCATTGGGTTTAAGTCTGGGGAATATGGTGGCCATTGTTGTGAACAAATGAAACTGGGAACGTTATCTTGTAAAAAAAAAAACGTTGGGTTTCTCTGGCTTTATGGGATGGTGACGAGTCTTGTCTAAACATCCAATGTTTTCTACCGAATTGTTTACGTGCCCAAGGTAACAAACCATCGTTTAAAATCATTTCACGGTTCATTTGTTCATATACCTTTAAGGAAAATGAGTGGTGAGCGTACTCTGGTAGTTACCGCGGCCCAAACCATCACTGATGCACGCGCTTGCTTTCGCTGATTTGCACTTTAACCATACTCGAATGTATTGTTTCTTTACATATTGCTTAACCGTAAAATTTTATTTAATCAGAAAAGACCACATTTTCAAGCTCGTTACTAACGTGCAAGTGTTTTAACACTTCTGCTCTTTGTGCAGGTGTTATATCTTGCACTTTTTGTATTTTGTAGGGCTTTAATCGTAGTTAATTTTTTAAATATGCGCCCCATGCTTCGTGCAGACACACTGAGTTATTTAGCCAATTGAACTGCGCATTGTCGTGGATTACGTTGATTTGTGGACATCACGTTTCTAACCATTTCTGCCGATGTTGCTGTTTTTTGGATATTCACCTCCATGGCGTCTTTGGATGCTACCAGTATCGTTGTAACGTATAATGGTCCGATGCTCAAACATTTTGTTCACACGTAAATGACGTAGACGATTTTCTAGCCAAATACAAAGCAATAACACTGTTGCGTTTGAATTCCATTTCGATAACTTTTTTTAACTACGACGTAAAACGATATGATTTCGTATGCTTGTAAACAATATAACAGACTGACACTTGACAAAACAAGAGCGCGCTGTCATTAGCCGTTTGGTTGATACAGCAGCGTGAAGTTGCTATATTAGTTTTAACTTGATTCGTTGCGCGTTTGTTCTGTAAGAAGATTCCATACAATTCTTGTTTTGATGTGCTGTAGATATTTAAAAACCTAGCACGTACATGTGTGTAATACAGTTAAATGTAAAGCATTCTTAAAACATTCGCTTTTTCGGTTTAAATAACGACAACTGCGAAAACAATAACAAAATGACGATTAAGAGAAAAATAACAAACCATAAAAAAAAAAATGAAAATATTGTGAAGGCATGCGCACAATCATTTAAACTAAAATTTCACTAAAAACAGCAGATACTTCAGGCAAAAACAACAACACGAAAAACAGTCAGCAATAACAGCAAGCCACTTCTTAAGAGATTTAATATGAAAAATACTGCCATACATCATTTCAAAAAACATTACCTGTGCACAGGTGATTGATAATGCATAAGATACAATGGACGGAACCAAGGTTGGGCTCAAAGAGAAAAACTTTTGAACAAAACATGAATAAAATACTAAATTTTAGAAATCTAAAGACAATGGAATTGCAGGAAAAATTATGCAGATGGACGAACGAATGGACGGATAGATAGAGAACAGGATACAATACATAGTTTTGAAAAATGGAAGGATACAATGTCATGTCGCGTTGCATCGTGCTAGCGAGTCAAACCCAGAACAAATCCATTCAAGCGTGGATTGTATGTGCAAAGATTGTGCTTAAGATGGCATAGTTGCGATATACATACATTCATACATATTTAAATATATAGAAAGAAGACGAGGCAACGAAGCATACTTTGAGAGACTGCGGTTGCTGCTTCATACCTAAGTCCAATGTAAAAGTATGAGTATCGGCAGCGTGCAGTGTGTGTATAGAATATGAGTAGAAACAAGCATGACACTTAGTCAATGCATTATGAGTTATCAAGGAACGAGAACGCATGCATGGAAATGAATACCTGATTTTCAACTTGAAGCACGTCCGCTCGGTTTTCGGCTTGGTATGAGTCGTTCAATTCATCGCTTCTGGTGACCGCCTTTATCTCGATTTCTTACGTATTAAATCGAGATATTATTTGAATTCTATCTTGAATATGCGACAGACCGAACGACAGACAGGCGAACTGAGTTTCACACAATGTTCACACAAACAATGAAGTTTATTTTAGAAAAAAAAAATTCTTTCAATTTTGCACTCGTAGTGCAAGCAAACAATCAGTGAGACTTATCAACATGCTCGAAGCTGAGCATTGGGACGCGAGGAAGGATCGAAGGAAAAAGGAACTTAGAGCAGACGCCATAGCGGAAGACCATTCAAATCAGAAGTGAAGAAGTTTCTCTCTTTCTTCTCGAGTTATCTCTCCCAGGTCTTCTTTTCATTCCATTCAATGAAATTCATGAATCGCAAATTCTTGAACACAATTGTTGCTATTGTTCGATGCTGTGCCGTCTGCTTTGCATCTTTATGCGACCCGCGTCCCTACCACCAAAACCATCAACATCTCCTCTCAAAGACCGTTCTCAATGAACTTTCCTTCTCTACATGAATGTAATTCAAAGTCGTTTTTTATGCTTCAATCATATTTAAATTACTTTATTTCCACTTATTTGCTTTCGCATCCATTAAATTCTCTTTGCCTTCTGCTGCGTTGCTACTTCTCCTTCTCCCAAGTCTGCCTCCCCATCAAAATACCATGCCTTATGTTTGACTTCTATATCACCGATTTTATGGATTGTTTGTGCGTCATCTGCACTTTATAAGCTTACTTAAGAGACTGCACGGAATAAATTTAATGAGAAAATAGGAGCAGGAGCGAAATTTTAAAGCAGAACTAAAAATCAACAGCTTGGCATACAAAATTTAAAATATTCTCATATTTGCTACGCAACGAAACAATCTCAAGCGAAAAGTAAAATGGAAACAATATATTTCCCACCAATATTCCAGTTTAGCGACAGCTTGGCGATTTAATATAATCTTCATCAAATAAGATAAAATGTCTGATTATATGTTCCACCGTTTGTGGAGAGAATTTCGGGACAAGCAAATTCTCAACTGTCACCTAGCAAATATAGCCAATAGCTCAAATCGCGTCTAAAAAACTTGCAGTCGGGCAGAAGGGCTGCTTTTGATACACACAGTGTGAAATCATATTATCTATTTATTAGAATGTTTGTAATGCATTTAACCCTCTCCGAAACCCATCACTTATGACTAGGTTTTAACATATGATCTTAAAATTTGTGTGAATGGTATTAGATCCTCGGTACAACCGAAGTTAATTTTATTTTTTGTTTTAAATGTAACTACTATATTATGTACGAATTTTAGCTGCCTTAAAGTCATTTTACATTGAGAAATATTTTTGCAATATTTTTTCGCAATGCGAAGAGAGAATAGTAACAACTACTTTTATTAAAAAAAAAAACAAAATTACAGTTGTTAATGCGTGTACTTAATATTGTTAACCAAAATTCATTCAAAAGTTTTGTATTTACGGCGACTGACCGCGATTTAGCAGGTCGACATATTTAATGTATCGAAGCACATGTAGCTAAGACGCTGAAATGCAGCGCTCAGCGGCGATGTTCCAACTACAGTTTTCTTCAAATTCAAATGGTTTTTTTTTTTTTTTTTAATTTTTAAATCTATTTAAGATTGCTAGATATTTCTATGCAAAACTATATACTAGTTGAATACAATGCATAGTGTATATATTTTTTATAGATATATAGATTCTTCTTTATCTTTAAACTTATAAATAAATGAATGCAACAATACAACCACACCATAAAAAGAGAATAGTTTGAATAGATAAAATGTTGAAAAGGTATTAATAGAAAACAAACAGTTTCGATAGCATGTAGTGCACATTTTCAAGATGGCAGCAAATGTTGAAATTAAGTGCAAAATAGCATTCAAACAGTGATGGAAAAATGGAATGTACGAGTACATCGAATGGGTTGCGAATCATTTCCAAGACAACAAATACGAAATGAAGCGCAGCCACATTTTAAAGCGCATAAAGATGGCAATTTCTTAAGTCGAACTAAGAAAAAACGGCAAGAAAAATGGTAATGCGCGAAAGAAAAAGTATCTCAAATGCAGCAAAATGCCAGCAGCACCATCAGCAGCAGCAGAAAACACACGAACAATAAAAGAGATAAAGAGAAAAACTTTTTTTAAGAAAATGAGCAAAATAATTTACTTTCCGTAACTAATTGAGAAGACTCTAACCATAAATACTGACGACTAAAAGAAAGAATGGAATGGATGGCAGTAGATACGAATCGACGAAGAGATTACCAGCGTGTTTCTGTATCTATCAGATACTTTTTCACTCCAAATGACTTCACTTATACATTTCCTTAAGAAAAATATAGTATCTAAAGGTACATTGAACATGAATCGGACCAAACTGCATACAGCAACAAAATGACAATCGACAAAGTTTGTAAGTGGAAAAAATATTCGAGGTGCGAGTGCAGTACAAGTGGGGCAAAGATGTCTGCCGCAGCACTTTGGCACTTTTTCCATAGAACGGCTTTAAATATAATTTAACGTAGATGAAGAGAATGAAGAAGGTTGTGAAGTTTACTGATTGTAAAAAACAATAAGTCTTAGTTGTAGGAAATTCAACTTATCGAAGCGCAACTTGGCAAAAAGTATCACTGCATCTTTTGCCTAAGCTGCAGTTGCAGTTCACCGCTAGTCTCACGAACTGAGATACGAAAGATACGCGCCAAAGGCAAATAAGACAAAAAAAAAAAAAAAAGAAAAGCACTGACAACAGATGAATGACTTGCGGCTTAAGTTACGACGACGTCGAAGACAGTAAGTTAGAGTGGGTTGGTGATGGAGGCCAAAGTACGACTTCAACATCGAGTTGGTTACTGGGTATCTGAGTATCTTTTGTTCACCCGATTATTCATCCGCTGGCGCTGGAGCACTGGCAAAAGCATTTTGTACAAATGTGCTGAGCAAGCAATTTGAGTAAAAGAAGTCAAAGGCTAATGACAAATTAAGCGCAGTAATTAAAAATGACGATGAAACAACAGCAGCAGCAAGAGGGAAAATCCAACACAAAACTAAATAAAAAATGTACACGAATATAAGTGCTTTATATGTCCGTCAGTTCGTCTGTGGTATGTGCAATTTACTCGTATATGTACGTCTGTCGCATATCTGACTATCCTGACCTATGAGGAAAAAACACTTTTATATGTACTGGCAGACCATTATTCAGCGGCGGCCTCTGCGGGCTGGGTGTGTCCCAATTCGCATCTTAGCTATTTTCAGTTTAAACATTGCATAAATTGTAATTGACCAACAGTCTGTAATATGCGATACACCCCGCATTTCCAGTTACATAAAGCTGCGTCATTAGTTTGGAGAATTTTAAGACATAAGACTTTCAGAAAGGGAACGGATGTTCGATGGTGATAAGTTGGGTGCTGAACTAGTTTAAATTGCTGCCTTTGAGATCTTAAACGATTTCCACTCCCCAGTCTGGCCAACATACAAAAAAAAATGTTTTTCTTAAACTTCGCCAAAGTAACCTTGAGTTTGAGTTTACTAAAAATACAAAAATAAAGAAGGCTGCAGTCGAATGTTCTTGACTCCGAGATACCCTGATACCTTGATTTTCATTTTATTTCCAGTTACTTACAATCTCTGGCTGTAAAAGTCCATGTTGCATGTCTGTGAAGTGATATATTAAAATTTATTTAAAACAGTTTATTTTCTCCACCCAACTACAGATTGAACAACACTTTTAGAGAGTAAATTAAGTTTCTAAAGCATACTTCTGCCAGCCCTCGCGATGGGAATATAGTCAGTGTACACAATTCCGACACGTAGGCCGCTGTGTTACATGTTGCTCCCCTGTGTACCTGATCGTCCCACGGACAGTAATACCCTCAGATTAATCTGTAGACAATGATCTGGCATTGTTGCAATGGTACATAGCGAATGAACACACTGGAACGACTAACACGATTTGCCTAACCGAACAAATCCTAAGTCCTACTAATCCTAGTTTCTTTCCCTATTCGGCTTGCTCGTAATTAGGAGAGTGGAACAAGTGATAATCGGATGGAGCAATGTCTGGTGAATACAGCGAGTGGGGTAGGACTTCCTATTTGCTTCTTTCAAACTTGATTTTAAAACTTTTGCAGCATGTAGCCGAGAATTGTCTTGCTGAAAAATCACTTTGTCATGTTTCTGCTCAATTGCTCCAATTTTGTCTTCAATCCTCGGCTCAAACGCATCAATTGTTGCAGATCCAGGGGGATCTACCAGCTGATCGCACCAACAACAGAGCATAAGCTTAGATCCATAAATATTTGGCTTCGCAGTTGATGGTTGGATGGATGGGTTTGTCGTAACGAATCTAATTTTCATAGCCAGTCCCAAATCCATGCAAAAATTGCTTCCGTTTCTGTCCTTCTAACAGCTGTTAACATGTGAAGAAACACCTTCCTAAGTCTCTTGATGTCAATTCATAAAACTCTAAACCATTCACACGAAATTTTAAATCGTATTGTAGAACTTAGGGGAACACCCCAAAAATGGGCGGGATACGCCCATTAGTATATGCGAGCGCAGCGATCATCGATAACAAGCCGCCACATGAATTTAAAGACTGAAGAAGTTTTTCATAAAATTGCATAAAGGTAAGCAGTAGGTTTGTTTGGAGGTACCTCAAAAATTGGGCGGGACACGCTCATTTGTATTTGTATGTGAAGCGATCGTTCACAACAAACCACCATATCGAATGTCAAGTTTTTCATAAATAAAATTATAGTTTAAAAAAAAATAAAAAAAAACGCTTTAACTAAAAAGTAAAAAATAATTTTGAATAAGTTTAAAATGAGAATTAAGTGATTGACAGAAAATTAACTTTAGCATAAAAAAAGCGTCAGTCTCTTAGGACACCATACGAACTAATTCAAACGCCCAATATATCTAAGTGTACAGTTTACAAAAAAGTTGGGCACTTCGTCTAGAGCTCTCTTAAAGTTCCTAGTACAATTTAGTATGTCAAGGATCTTTTTGATCCTAATTCAATGTTCCGCTTCCAATACAAAAACAATTATTGGAAAATAAATCATTTCATAAAATTTTTAATATGACAGCTTACGACATTGCAATTACTTTTAGTTTTATTCTTTAGAATACTATGGTATTTAAGTAAAATTAAAAGAATGACTAAAGTGGATTAAACTAATTATATTTTTGTAATATGTATATAGAACGAGTGGAAAAGTACAGCAACAACTTCTTTAGCACTTATTATCAAATATTGTACGCTGTACGATAAAATATGTTTCAATACTATGTACTGCAATAAATTTCATGTGATTTATAGTGCGACAAGGCAAAGGAAATTAATCGTCACAATGTTCAAATAGCGAATTAATATTTGAAATATTATAATCAGAAAATAATTCACTCGCAAACACGAGTTTACAAATTAATTCGCTTTCGAACGGAATCTATAAAACTTCTCATATATTTATTTACAATACCGACAGTTAAAATATTTGCATATGCATATGCATATAAATAAATAAATATTAATTATTTTTATATAAATGAAACGATGAATCGAGCACGATAAATGAATTGTAAACCCAATGGACGACGACGACTAATTTTCGTACGAAGTTTCACCTTCATGAATTTTGATCAAAAAACAAGAGAAAACGATAATGGATTTGGTAGAATGGAAGCTTCAATACTCTTCACAAGCATCTAACAATATATTCCCTTTTAATGCTATAGTGATAATTTGAAGCCTTCATTAAATTTTTAAGGTGTTTAGCTTGAAAAATATGAACATTTTACTTACAAAAATCACAAAGCAAGCGGTTGGCGTTTGAGGTGATTACGTCATTGTGACTTATCTACAGAATAGGAATATAAGGAGTTTACATACCCAACTTCAGATCGATTTCTTAAAAACTGAGTAACTAGTTTTATTTCACAGAGACAGACGGGCGGGCGGACGGACTGACAGACATACGGTCAGACATAGCTAGTTCCATTCGTCTCTTATAGCTAATCAAGAATATATGTACATACTTTATGGGCTCTCCGATGCCTCCTTTAATACGTTACAAAGTTTTATTCTAATTTGTACATTAAAACGTGTACAACACTCACAAAATGCGTTACAAACTCCTTCCGGATCTCTTGCGTACCAAACTATCGTATGTAGATCCGCAAACGATTTGCAGGCAGCTCTGTGGAAGTTTTGTGCGAAGAATGTTAGGGTTTCATTCCCAAAATGTTCATGTAGGTATAAACAAATATAACCACAAACGACAAACGACCAGTTCTGTGGAACTCCTATGCACAAAAGCTATAAATTCTAATTGATTTTTTAAATTAATATTTTACAGAGAGAAAGATGGATAAACTTGTGAAGATTATTCCATATAAATACTTAATGAAGTTTCCAATGCGTTCCTTAAGTCATTGCAAACAAAGTGTCTAAATTTATATACTATTCTTACTATGTGTGAAGAGTATGCAAACGATTCGAACGAAGCCGAGCTGAAAAAAGCTGAAATAAAAATATATAATCAACCATACACAATCACCTCACCCGAACATTTCTAAATAAATTAAGGCAATGATTTATAATTAAATATTTCATGATTATAAGCGCAATTATAAATTTCAATGTTAATATTCAGCATAAATTAAACATTTAACATCGACAGCAATAATGTGTTGGTTTTTTTTGTTTTTTTTTTCATTTAGGTTTCCTCTTTATATATTTTTTATTTGGCTGTCATTTTTTTGTAATTAAAAATATTCCGAAATAAAAATGTATGTGGGCTTATCTTTTTATCGAGCATGCGAAAACACTCAAATTTTATTTAATTTTGTCATTAATTCACATTCGTTTTTAGTGTACGTTCACTGCACATTAATATAGAAATTACCATAAATAATTTTTTAAATGGTTATATTTTTTCTATTTATTTTAGATGCCATGTTTTAGTCTTATAAAAAAAAATTTTAAAATTTGGCTACTAGTGTGCATTGTACCGCCCACTTTTCCATGTTGAACATATTTCCCTGATACAGTTGGTATACACTATATACAGTTGTATACCAAACTCTGTCTCTCCACCTCAAGTTATTTCAAAGATATGAATACGCGTTCGATTTTTTTTTTATTTTTGGTACCTACTGTCCCTCCCTGTCAATATAACTTATCATGTACTCTACTATTCTCTCATATATTTTTCTAAAATAGTCTGGTAATTGTTGCCCATTTTTTAAATACCAATTTTTAAGATATCCACCTAGACTTATTTTTATTACAGTCTAGTAGCGTATCCATTTTGACATGCTACGCCCACTTTTTAGGGAAGCCTCATACAAAACACTCGCCCACCTCAGAGTTTTTGTAAGAAAAACTTTTTTATTTTGTTCAATACAAGCTTACATTTTGATCTGGTGGCTTTTTACACACAATATACTAATGCACGTGTACCGCCCACTTTTAGGGTAGCCCCCATATACATGTACATGTATTCTCGATCAGCACGAAAGACGAGTCGATCTAGCCATATCCATCTTTTAGTGTGTTTGTAAGCACCGTATTCGCTCAACTTTTGAAATAATAAAAATTGAATAAAGTAAAAAATGTTTGGTTTGTTGTTGATTTATTTATGTATTTTCTTAATTTTTTACCATTCATTAAGAAACAGCGCAACATGTCGTGGGAAATGCTATTCAAGAAAGATTCGTGAGCAACTGCCGTTAGTTTTGTGTGTAAAACGCTCTGGAAAACTTTCGATCACAATATTATTTTCGAAATTTTGGTAGACTTTGGCGGAACCGAAGCTGTAATAACAATCACATGAAATTTCAAATCATACAGCAGCTATATAACCAAACCAACTGCAGAAAAAATTGTTTGTAAAAAGTGCGTAACCATACCCTAAGAGGCAGACGGATGTGTCTACATCGATTCAAATCGAGAATGAATGTTGGCTCCTTCACACTACGTTTGAATGGTATAAAATTAAGTTTTATGTAAAAAGTTTCCACCGGTCTAAGATGTTGACAATGGCACTGGTGCCCCCTTTTCTTTCCCGGTTTGAATCAATTCGCCGTAAAGTTCTTCTTGATCCGGTTCGCATTAGAAAATCAATTTCGGAAAAACACAATCGGTCGAAAACTTTTTTAATGCTGGCTTTGCATTTTTGATTCTTCCTGAAACTCATTTGTTTTTACGGCACTCTGTCGTGCTGTACTTGAGAAGCTTCAGTATGAAGTTGCTAGATTTGGACCACGACCTACACTAATCGACCTAATCTGGTCTGTTCAATAAAGCTTCAAAAATAATTCAGTTCAGGCTGCCTCAAAATCCATAACTACGATATTTAAAAATGGGTCTTTCGTTTAATCAACATGACTTTGTTTATAAACTTAATTTCTTTCAAACTTTCCTCAAACCTATGCATCTGGAATTTGTCAAATTTAGTATACAAATAAAAATATCAACAGTAAGAGCTTCATATATTAAATCAAAATACATTGAAAAGGTAGTTTGCCTTGCATGATATTTACAAGTTTTGTTTGTTATTTATTATATTCACGTGAAATGTTCTGCAACTCGTGCCTCATCTCGCATTTCGAAATTATGTTTATTCTCTTAAATAAATAAATAAATACTCGTATAAATGAATTGCAAATAAAAAGTTTCATTCGAGAGCGAATCGCATGCATTGCGAGGCAGTTGTGCTAAATTTTCTTAATTCAGTCAACGCCCAGACTTTGTTTTATTTTCAGAGTTGATATTTATTCTGGGCATTAATATTTGCTATTCGAAGCGTTCCGTTTATTTACACGTAAATTCATTGTTCGGAATGTCATCCAACTTGCAGACCCCATTCGGAGCCTATTAAATTGCTCGAACACGTACAAACTTCAAATAAATTTTGTGTTATATGCATTTCAGAGTACGAAATAATTATACTCTTCACACGTAGTGTGAGTAGTATTATAATTTTTCAACTATGTTTGCACCACCTAAAAGAAAGCATCGGTTATACCATAAAATATATAATATATTCTTGATCAGCTCGGATAAATGAGCCGATGCAGCAATTTCCATATATCTGTCTGTCTGTCTTATATCGGAAAGATAACAAATTGCTCCTTTAATTGGTAAGATATCGGTCTAAAATTTGGTCTAGAAACATTCTGTAATCATAATCTCACTTGTGAGTATGACCGCTATGTGGTTACTGGAGGTATTAATAAACTCCCATACAAACACACCGACATATTATTGCATGTAAAGGGTATTCAAGCTTCGTTTTCACCGTTCCTTATGTATTTTTTCTGTTTTTATGCCTAGAAACAGATGCTAATTTCAATGCAAAACATTTAAGTATGATTGATAACGTCGTTTGAAATCGCCTTCCGGTGAGACCGGTGAGCTACGAGGGTCGTTCCAGAAGTACCCGACCTGACGCCAGTTGGCACTTATTTTGAAACAAGTTTTCTGCGAGGTACCTAGCCTACGATCAAATTTTAAGCCAGCTGCATCATTAAGCTTGTGTTTACTTGTTTTTATTGAAAGTAGACATGAAAGGCAGATGAATACAAATCAGAATGTTTCCGCGCCAATCCGGTCTGTGAAAACCACAGTTGCAACTACTGCTTCACCCTTGATGTGTTGCGATGGATTCATATTTCATCTACGGTCGTGAAACGGTGCAAAAACTTGAAAATATTGCGGTTAACCAACGTCAAATTCTGTTTCACACGATTACGTTTGCAGTCAATTTCGGCACCTACCTTCTGTCCGTCTATCTGCCTTTCATGACCACATTCAATGGCAGTCAAACAGAGACTTAATGATGCAGATTGCTCAACATTTACAGTAGTCAAATGATACGACATTCCAAAAATTTTCCAGCCATACCGCTGCAAATCTCTACATGCTTGCTCAAGCTTTGATGTTTCTGAGAGAGAGCGAACATTTCAAGTTCCCAATCTTGTCATTTTTCAAAAGCTAAAGGTCGTCATCGACTTACAGTTGTTATATCCGTGACTGTTAGTCGTTTCTTGGATAGTGCGTGATGTTATGGTCGGAGTACCAGCCCAACACAACCTGGTTAGTGTTTGAAGAGTAACATATTGAATTTTATTATTGCAGTGCAGGACGAGTAAGTTTATTCTCTCTGCCCGACTACAAATTATCAAGGACTTCCAGAGAGTATATTTACTTGCTGGTAGCCAAAAAAAACATATAAAACAAGAAAAAACTTCGGTTGAACCAAAGCTCTAATACCAATCACACGAAATTTTAAATAGTATTATAAAACATAAAAGTGGGGTTTAAATAAAGGCTACCCTAAAAAGAGGGCGGTACACTCCCACTAATAGATGTGTATGAAACGACCATATATAAGTCGCCACCATATCGAATTTTAAGTTGATATTGACGTTTTCCATACAAATGCATAAAAGTGACCTGTGGGTTCATATAGGAATACCTCAAAAAGTGGGCGGGACACGCTCATTTGTATATGTATATGAAGCCATTGTCCACTAAAATCCACCATATCAAATTTTAAGCTAATATTGATTTAAATGAAGAATTTTGGGGGCACCCCAAAAAGTGGGAGGACCACGCACGTTAGTTTATGTTTATTAATCGGCTGACCATAAAAACGGCACCACATTGACTTTTATTCTAATATTGACTTTAATAAAATTTTCATACAAAATGTCAAAAGTGGGCAGTGGGTTAGTATGGGGGCAACCCCAAACAGTGGGTCCTACCCATTAATGTATATGTCAAGTATCCATCCACTAGAAGATATAATATCAATATTTAAGTTGATATTGACTACAATAAAGAAGTTTCTCATACAAAAAGTCAAAAGTGGGCGGTGGGTTTGTATTTTGGCTACCCCAAAAAGTAGGCGTCGCGGGTCAATCTATATACTCTACTAAACTGCAATAAAAAGAAGTGAGTGTGCAAAATTTCAACTGGATAGCATATAAATTGGTCCCCAAAAAATGCGCAACATACAGACAGACGGACAGACGGTCATGGCTAGATCGACTCGTCTCGTCGAGCTGATGAAGAATATATGTATATACTTTATGGGGTCTACGATGCCACCTTTAAAGCGTTACAAACTTTCTGACAGACTGATAATATCATTTCACACTATGTGTGAATGGTATAAAAATTAAAAAATAAAAAATTATATGAGAGAAATTCCTGAAGTGCTCGACATAACAAAGAAGACACAATAACATTGAGAAAAGATTAACTATGGTGGAAAGTACCAACCTTATAAAGATTAAGTGTTGAAAATTTGACGACGCTGCGATTACTTACAAAAGTGTTTTTAATCAAGACCATGATCCAGTGCATACATCCATTATCCCGGTGGTCCAAATCAATGAGTTAAAATTCACACACTTAATTCGTCAGATGTCGATGTGTGTATTTTCTAGTTGCAAAAATGGCACGCTTATAAAATATTTACCAATAATCTACGATTCTTACTATAAATAGAAGCTATTGAACATCTTTGGCAAAAGTGTTCCGAAAAGGATACTATGTAGAGAAATAAAAATATATGTTACCAATTTTTTTTTGTGATTCTTATGTTAACTTGTCAATTCTGAGACTACATTCTTAGAGGGTATTTGTCCGAAACAAACTTACTTCTGGAACAACCCTCATATACACATATAGCTACGTCTAAAGTAAATGTTTCTCAATATGTCATTGCATATTGCGAGAATAATTTTATCGTATTGGCATAAATTAACAATTGTAATTCACTTTGAGCAATCATGATATATAGATACATATGTACATCCATCTACACAAATGAATTGCAACCGTTAGGCATTTCAAATCAACTTCAGTTATATACTTCAAATCAAGTCTCCAATTTCATATACAATAGTTTTACAAGATCACAAAAAATATAGAATGATTATTTTATTTTGAATTTGAAATAGTCTTGATTTGAAATGTTGAAAAAAATGTCACATTCGAATGTCGCTAATTGAATATTTTTGTATGCACGAGCAGCAAAAATCGTGAGTTAACTTGAAAATGTCACACACTGACGAAAATTAAATTAAATCGGCTAAGTACAACAAATACAAAATGCAAATTCCTAATAAAAAAAACAAAAAAACCTATTATCAACTGAAACTAAAGAAATTCACAGAATTATGGCACGTCACGATCAACACAATTTTCAATCATTTTTAATCATAAAAAACTCACGTGGAAAAATAATTAACAAAATTAAATAAAGAACATGAACTATATTACACCCTGCACACAACATAGCAGTATTTTGATAGACTACTTTGTAATATATTTTGTAGAATCAAAAATTGAACGCAACTCAAATCCCAATCATAGTGGACGGCAGTTCACGCAAGTAACGAAAGCCCACCTCAGCGTAGCTGCAGGACGAGCTCTAAATTATAAATCTCCAATAATAATCGAGAAGAATTGTATACTGTTTAATAAGTGTTGCAACGAACATTCGGGAAATGGAAGAGATATTGGGGCTTGTGAGGAACATATTGCACCAAATTTATTTTTATACCTTTTACAGATAGTGTGAAGTAGGACAAGTATTATCGTTTTGTCAAAAAAATTTTAACGCATTAATGAGACATCATAGACCCCACAAAGTACATACATTCCTAATCAGCTCGACGAGTTGATCTAGCCATGTCCGTAGTTCTGGTAATTGTTGCGCATTTTTTGAGGATCAATTTTGAAGATTTCCATCTGTAACCCGGCATCTAAAATAATTTCTATCGCAGTCAAATAAAGCATCCGTATTGACAATCCACGCCCACTTTTTTAGTTTAGCCTCACACAAATAACAATGAACTGCTTAATCTTAGTTATGTACCTCGTAGAAATGAGGAGAATCCAAATTGCACACTTTGCAATATGCACAGAATCCACTTTGTAGCAGATTTTCAAATTTTAATAGAGTTCCGAAACATCTATCTTCAGCTTACAACCTGAATTAGAGCAGCGGTAATCAAATAGCTAAATGGAGGTCTGGAGAAATCTAACAGCCTAGCCGCAGGGGTGATAGGGAAAGTGTGGCAAGGGGAAAGAGGGTAGGGGAATGAGAGATAGGGAAGGATGGGTAGAGGAAGTTGTGGCAGGGGGAAGGGTAGCAACGCGCAAGGTACCATTTAAGATAGATGGATGAAATGTTGTATACATGTTAATGGGATCGAAGGGGTAGAGGAAGAGGGTAAAGGGTGCCTGGTAAAGGGTAAAGGGTGGTAGTCGAAAGGGTAAAAGGGGGCAGGGGAAGATGGGTAGGATAATGGGTGGTTGGGTAAGGGGTGGTAGGGTAAGGGGTGGTAGGGTAAGGGGTGGTAGGGTAACGGGTGGTAGGGTAAGGGGTGGTTGGGTAAGGGGTGGTAGGGTAAGGGAGCATGCGGAAGGAGGGACAGGGGAAGATGTGGCAGTGGGAAGGAGAAGAAGGTGGAGGGGCAGAAACAGACCAGGTGCCAGCCAGTACACAATAAATTAAAGTTGAAGTACAAATTTTGTGATTTGATCTATAATCAATAACATTGAATATAATAATATTCAATGTTATTGATTATAGATCAAATCACAAAATTTGTACTGAAACATTAATATAATTTATATTAAATACGAACAACCTTTTAATTTTTGTAATTTTGGGCGTGTTATTTTTTGAATTAGCTCCCACACAAACTCACCGTGCTTTTTTATAACAAATTATTTAGTTAAGTCAATATCAGCATTGGATGTTGTCGTTGTTGTAACAGCTTCGTTTGGACTGCACATCAGGAAATATATACACAATTTTTTATATTATGAATGGAACGTATTGTGCAAAGCGATTTTTTGAATGTAAGAGAAAGATAGACCGAAATGCAACCTTATGTCTGAAGGTCCAGGAAAAAAGCAACATCAACTGGTCGTAACCACAGGTCTAAAGGGCTCAATTAAGTCGGATGGGACGGGCAGTTAAACAAATGAATTGTATCATGCGGTGATTGACCGCATTCGGGGCAGCAATTAGTATTGCTTATCCCAATTCTTTCCCTGTAGCACTCGAGCATATTGCTCCATCCTGATCTTAACTGTGCAAGTTTCGTCCTGGTGCTACGAGGGAGATGTTTTTCGCTCTCATTAATAGGTGCTGGTCTTCCACCTAATATAATATTGTCCCTATAAGAGCATATAGCTTGTTTAATTGCATATTTATGCAATTGGGCTCTTCCAGAAGTATAGTCATACTCTTCTATGTTGCTATCAGTAATAAAGCGATTTATACTCGCCTTATATGTCCTGATATCCGATCTTATTTGGGTAGGCGCTAATGTAGTGAGAGTGCTATGGTTCGGATGATCACGTCTGTACGCATCCAACAAGAACTGCTTCGAAAGCAGCTCATTATGTTGGTGAACAGGTAGTATCATCGCTTCATCATGCAAATGATCCTCATGGGTCATCTGCAGACAACCAGTGGCAGTCCTCAGCGCACTATTCTGACTTCTTTGCAGTCATTGCAACTGAGTCTTAGTCCAATAGTTAGTTATATAAGTTGTTATTATTGTCTCCTTATCCTTGCCCCAAGAAGACCCGGCAAGCGCTTTCAGCACTTTATTTATCGAATTGAGACGATTATTTGTATTGGTGGCATGAGCCGATAATCTGTAGTTCCTAGTATTATCGGGAACTGAACTGTAGGAATTCTTAGACCTCAAACAAAGACGTCCAGTTCCATCTTCACCTCCTTAGTCCAGGAAGTGAAAATGGAGGCAGATGACTTATGAGTTGAAAGCCTAAGTTGCGAGTACTGAAAAAATTTAAAAAGTTTTCCAAATAGATGTTAATTCTCGCGCAGATATCATCGACATTCACGCCCGAGGATAAAATGGAACAATCATCTGCATAACTCACTAGTTTTATATGGGAAAGGGGCAGAGGCATCTTTGCCAAATAAAGGTTAAACAGAAGAAGAGAGAGAACCCCGCCCAGCGGAACACCTATCTTTAACTTACGATAACCCGACCTCACACCCCTGAACTCAACGTATGCCCTTCTACCGTTAAGATAGTTCAATAGCCAGCGTTTCGTTTTATCTGGTAGTGATGTGGAGTCCAGGTCTTGAAACAAGATTGCATGATCAACTGTGTCAAATGCCTTGTTCAAGTCTAAAGCCACTATCACTGTACGTTCGCATGGCCTCGGCTTATTAAGTCCATCAGCTATAAAAGTTGTGATTTCGCTTAGTGCTGAAGTCGTACCACCTTTCATGAAACCGTGCTGATGATATGCTAGTAGGCAGTGTTATGTCATTGAGGGAAGTAATAATGACTCAAGAACTTTCACCACAGGTGAATGAAGCGATATCTTCATGTTTTTTTTTCTTCCTAATGTGAAGCATGTATTTACGCTTTAACCTATTCTGCTGAGAAGGGTATTGCACGAAATAGGTGGCACACTTTTTTGACGATCCCATTTGCACTCCCTCAAATGTGATAGATGAAAAAGCTCTATTCTGCGGTACACCAGGTATCTGTTTAATAGTGTTCCACAAACTTCGCGAACCCGAGTCACAATTATCCAAGTGCTCTAGCCATTTTGCCTTCCATGTTCCGCAACGAGATTATTCACATTGTGAGACAACAAGGCAATACGACTGTCACCCGGATCATTGGCACGAATTTGATCACGCATGATCAAGCTTGCTGCTTGTGAATTCATTCCAGTCAGCTTTATTGTAGGTAACAAAGACTCGACGATCCGATTCAACAAAATATTCCGGACGAGTAATGATAACCACAATAGGGATATGGTCTGAGCTCATCGCAATATCAATCGACCACTCAGAGTATGGAATAAGCGATTCACTGACGACAGTTAAGTCAGGGGAGCTGGATGTAGTAGTACTCATCCTGGTTTCACATTGAAATCACCAAGAATAACCCTATGATCCCTTGCAGGACATGGCTCAATATCGGATTGTACCCAGGGTCGCAGCTGTTGACTGGTGGAAGATATAAGTTCACAAACTCAATCTCGAAATCTCCGGACTTTACAGCCAGACATTGTATCTCCAGAAATTAATTCTGTTGACCAACAGAAGGCAGTGAAAAAGGTCTGAAATTCACCGTTCGATGAACGATGAATGCCAGTCCTCCTCCTCCTCCACTGTTCCTGTCTCTGTCCTGCCTGACTATATTGAAGTCAGCAACAGATGCCAGTCAACATGAGTTGGTAAGCTTGGTCTCTTGCACTGCTGCAATTAACACGTCATGACGCTCCATGTAATCCACAATCTTAGCCATGCAGACCATTATAATTGAGCTGCATAACTCTAAAAGAGTGAAACCGCTGCTCATTTGATGGACTGATAGCACGCATAATTTGTTGACGGATTGGCGAAGATTGCGTAGAACAGGAAGTACATGACGCCCGCACGGATGACCGGGACACAGGTGGGACAAGCATAATATTTCTATGTACGGGTTGACAGCATGACGTTAAGAAGTCAGCACTTCAATCCCTATGAGACCTTAGAGCAGTGCACCTCCTCATATGAAACCAATTGTGACAGCCGTTACATCGCACAGACAAAACATTGCGATGTATCTGATTGCCACAAACGGAGCATACCCAGCTTGCAACGGCAGCTGCTTGAGAGGAGGTAGCTGTTGCAGTTGTGTTAGGTGT